>CAJHZI010000321.1:367500-552500 GCA_905160935.1 Enchytraeus crypticus
TTTCATGGTGGTTGATTTACGTAATTCGGCTGAATTGAGATCTGTAGACTTGCGTGTAGACGAGTCATAACACGCGTGATCAAATGTGATCAATGAACTACTCGAGTTCTCTGTGCAAGCTTTGCCTTCCGTTGTATTTATAATTCTAATTTAGAAGGGAAGGTGAAAAGTTGGACCAAACTTGTGAGACTTAACCAACGAGGATAATAACTACTGAACCCTTTTATCCCTGTAACAACAACAATAATACGATTACAGTGCTACTTTTGTCCTTGACAACGCCGAACACTGTGGAACCAAATCAAGCCGATAAGCAGAATGTGGGTTGTCAATAAACGGTGCGAACCAAAGTCCGGAAAATCAGTCCAAGGTCACTATTGTCACTATTGACTACACGTGTTGTAGAAGGCGACTAAAGCACTAAGATCCAAACCAACGTTAGAAAGGGCACTCAGTTGGTGAGCGACTAGGCTCCAGAAATTGTTATAAAAATATCTAAAACAAATGGAAGAGACTTTGATATAGTGTTTGACAGGGAGGTGTGAAGAAAATTCATTCGTATCCCGACCCTAGTAATTGGATTAAAGGGACGATGATGATGATGGTGTCAACAGTGGCTGTATCTGAGCAATACAAATATAACAACGTCATATCTACGTGTATGTTAAAGACTTGCTCTTACTGTATATCCTTCAGAAAAAGATATTTATTTTTTCGCCAGTTATAGTAAAGTACACGAATCACAAGATTTGTGACAACTCTAATATATTTTAAAACTACGTACTGCTGCTTTTATAATCTCCATGACTAATAATAATAATTGATATAGCTGGTATGGAGGATGTAAGGGGACTTATCTATTTGCTCTACTTCCCAACAGCATGCCTAATATTCCTAATATACCTGGAAAAACTGACGCGTATTATACCTTTCATTCTTTAGTCAGATTGCATGTTAAACAACTATATAGATAATTACATGTTCTCTATTTGAATAATAAATTAGCATAAAATATACTTATATACATTTACGTCAAATTTAAATGTATTCTATACAGCGAATAACATGCAAACTAAATATTATTACGTAAACGTCTGCAGCTCCGAGCCTAATTAGTCTTTTAGCCTGTCTTTCATTTGAGGGTTTAGCGATTTGAGAAGATGATAATGATGGTAATGATTATGATGATGATATTGATGATGATGAGGATGATAATGATGATGATTATGATGATCTACATGTCTTCGGATTAACGAACTACCACCCTGATATAGGGGGCGTACCTGACTTCATCTTTTTGTGAGGAAACGCAAGTTAAGCCTTTATTTTTATTATTATCTTTTAATTTTATTTTATATTGCACCACACTGTCACTAGTCATAGAGGGATATGGAAGACCTAAGGGGCGGAGTGGAATTATGGTCAACCCACCCCCTCGGTACGCCCCTGGAAGATACAACTAATTAGAATCTAATTATGTGATGTAATTTCTGAGAACAACATTTCACGGTCGACCAGCCGATGTCACTGGGGAATTGCTAAGTCGCAGCGAACAAGTGAAGGTCTAGTATACCTTGTAGACATTGAAACCCTAGTCATAGTCTGCAGATCTACTTAGATTAAATTAGGATTAAGTTTATTTTATTATTTAACTCTAAAATAAATATTTATACGTCTATACTATTATATAAATGTTTGATATTTATATATATGGACCGGGAAATATTTAATAATACAGCATTAACGTAAAAGGTTTCCAATTAATTGTAAAAGGCTGCGCACTCAAGATAACGAATTAGTCTATGATTATTCGTTAATATTTATGGCCGTGACAGATATATTTTTTATATAAGATCGGAATCGTAATGCTCGTTGCCAGGAATTGGATAATTCTCGGTACGCAGCAATCAATCAAACAATGCATCATTCAAAACTCATAAAATAAATAATTAATCGATCAGTCAATCCATTAATCAAAGAATTGAATGATCAATATCAATCAAACAAGCTATCGATGATGTAATAAAGCCCATGGCCAATAAAGCTTGCTAACTAATTAACAGTTAAACGTAAATTAATCAGTTCAATGCTGAAATACATATAGTCAATCGATCAGTAAATCTTGATATCACTCTAGCATCGCCACTTGCTATGAGCCAGTGGCGATGTCGGTAAGATATTCGACCGCGGATCAGTCGGCCCATGTGCGGGGTTAAAATCCTGGGCTCTCCCGTCACTGATATAGATTTCGAATGAGGAAACTGACGTTAACATTAGCTATGTTAACATGCACTACTATAGGTAAATAATATTATTAAATTAGCGAATATATAGGCTGTGCTCGGCCTGTTCGGATCAAACACCCCTCTTGGCAGTAAGTTGTTTAGTGAAGATTTCAGAAGTCAGTGATCAGGAAACTTTAATGATCCAGAGTTAAGATCTACTTAACTAATTCGAGATGATATGCCAGTCTGGAGCGATTAGTGAGCCACAGTTATATCAACGTCACAATATTCATACGTCATTATATACATACGTCACTAAATACATACGTAATTACATACATACGTCGCTACACACATACGTCACTACAAACCTACGTCACTACACACATACGTCACTGCATACGTCACTACATACATACGTCACTACATACGTCACTACATACGTCACTACATACGTCACTCTCAGACATCTGACACCTCTTACATTAACCACAAGTCACTTTAACAGCTTCATATTAACTTCTGCAGGCTACGCTGTAAATGAAATCAATAATTTCTTGAAATCTTTGATTTCTAAACAAGACGTTAGCTTTATGGTAAAGTCAAGTGGTTTGACGAGGAGGGCTTATTCGATATTGATCGATGGTTTGCTCTCTGTTGCGAGAGAGCTGATGTAAGGTGTAAACAATGTATGCTTCAAACGGATATTAATCAATCCATCACTCAATCAATAAGAATTTAACATCCGGTTCCTCGGCATAAATCAATGCCAGCGGTGTCTCAAACGGACTTTGCATTTACAGACGACAAAGCACTTAACGATTATGACAGTGAGTATACAGTATAAAGACCGAAGAGAAAACGAGATCAAAATGTTTGTATAAACATTTTAACTTTTGACCTTATTAAAATTAGTTCTGATCTAAATTACTTATTTCAGGGCTGGTTTCTGGACTTCAGGCTGACAAAGATGATTGGTGGTACAGGCCAACAGACAATCACGTTATATGTAAATATTTCGTTTTCAAATTCCTTAGAAATATGCTTTAGTTTTATGGCTTTCTAACTGAATTTGATTTTTTTGTTTCTAGAAGCGTACATTCAGAAACCTGATAAAGTTTATACTCCAGATCTGTTGGGATGTAATAACTGCTTAAGATTTAAGATCTACGGCATATGCCGCTTTCTCTCTCTCTCTCTCTCTCCCTCTCTCTCTATTCCTCTCCATCTCCTCTCGATCCATCTCTCTCTCTCTCAATGCTTTCTCCAATCATCAAGTTTTCCAAGTGTCAATCTTCCCCTGCCTCTTTTCTCTTTCAAAATGTTTTATCTTATCAAATAATCATCATCCCTTAGAAGACTTAGAGCAGGCTCTCTGCACGTGAGGTTGCCGATGTAACATATTAGGACGTTGTAGATCAGTAGGTACAGGTTCACATCCAGAGCTCACTGCGCCACTGACCAGGTAAAACAGCACAATCGAGACTATCACTTAATCTTATCAATAAATGTAGATTACTGATTCACTTACATGTACATATCAGGTAACTTCATCATATCTATTTCTGTCTCTCTGTTTCTTTCTTTCTTTCTCTCTCTCTCTCTCTCTCTCTCTGTCTCTCTCTCCCTCTCAGTGCGCTGCATATTAGAAGTCCATTGCATATAAACCCTCGCATATTTCTATCCTCTGCCTTTCTCTTCAAATCAGCACATGAAGTAATTATCAAATCATCCAATATTCCAAGTCTCGGTCTTCCTCTAACCTTTTCTCCTTCCATTCTTCCATCGATTACCTCGTTCATTGCAATTACCTCATGATGACATGATCTAACAACAAAGAAGACGTATTAATTAATTGTTAAATTAATTATTAATTATTAATTACTATATTCTCTCATCGCATGAGAGAATATAGTAATGAGAGAGAATTATGTTTTTAAACGTTCATATTGCATGAGATATCCTTATCTTTATGTTCTATTTTAGTCGCTGCTTTTACACTTTGCTTTTATCAATTGAACAACCGGATATGTTAGTGCCGTCACGGCCTTTATTACCGATCACACATATGGTTGAACTTTCTGTATGCAAGTACATATATTTGTTAGAATTGTCTATGATGCGATGAATAAATAAATAAATCATCATCATTATCATCATCATCACCTTGCCTTAAATCTCAGTTTAACCAGTGTCGGGATACGAAGAGACTGTCTCAAATCCTATCTGTCCTACACTACACTACCAGCCAATCCCCCATTAATCCCCTTTTCCATGCGTTTAAATTTTTGTAGCAATTTCTGGAGCCTAGGCGATCACCAACCGAATGCCCTTTCTGACGTTGGTATGGATCTTAGTGCTTTAATCGCCTTCTACGACACGTGTAGTCACCGGTTGGTCAATTCTTCAAACGACCCGGACACAACAGGAGGAAAAAATTGTCTATGATGTGATGAATAAATAAATCAATAAATAAATTAAAATGTTCTCAGCCTCGAGGATTCGGACGTCCTGCAGGCTGGACAGGGCGGGCAGGGAATACATGGGCCGGGTGAACGTGACCAGGGGCGGGGTCCCTTGTCAGCGGTGGGACCAGCAGTCCCCCCACATACCCTTCTTCAGCCTCTTCCCATTCCTCTTCCCTGAGGGCAACGTGACCGTGGCCGAGAATTACTGCAGGAACCCGTCAGTCGATATCGCGCCCTGGTGCTACACGCTCAACCCGTGGATCAGAGATGACTTGTGCGATATACCGTACTGTAGTATGTCCGTGTTTAACTATGTATTCAATAGTTAATCCGTGGATCAGATATGATTTATGCGAAATACCGTATTGTAGTATGTCCGTGTTTAACTATGTATTTAATAGTTAATCCGTGGATCAGATATGATTTAAGCGAAATACCGTATTGTAGTATGTCCGTGTTTAACTATGTATTCAATAGTTAATCCGTGGATCAGATATGATTTATGCGAAATACCGTATTATATTAAACTCTGCACTCACTAAACCTACAAAATATCAATCATTAGGCTTGTAGTATCAGAGATTAGGCTTATAGTCACACTATCAAGAGGAATTTAGCGTCTGTTTCCTCGCCATAAGGCATTATCAGGGACGTCTCATTCGGAATCAGTAAAAAACAGGCGGCAATAAAACCACGCGATGATGGCTTTGAGTATCATCCTATAATTAATTAACTGATTAGTTAATTAATAATCGAGAACTGTTTCATTTCACTAGGTCTAACAGACATGGGCGATAGTTCGAAGGCGTTGAATCCTTGTTTTCAGATATTGAGTCCGAGACTTTACTTGTCGGATTCGAGTCCTTAAGTGTCGAGGCTAAGTCCGAAGCCAAGACCGAATCCACGGATGTCAAGTTCCTGCGCAGAATTTTAAGTTTTCTACTAAAAAACAAATTCATTGTAGCACCTATATTTCTTGGTCTAAAATTTCCACAGTTTCCAATTTACTAGTTTCCAATTTACATGTATATGACTGAGTTATGAAGACACTTGCTGACGAGCAAGAGGCTATGGGTTCGTAATCCCTACGTCTCTAGCAGCTCACTTGAAATATTAAAGCTTGAGCTGATAACCTTAGCATTAATCTTTGATATGTTTAATTGTCTAATTGTATTAAACTGTACTGCACTGTATTGTATTATACTACATTGTATTACATTTCACTGCACTATATTGTTTTGTATTGTATTTTATTGCATTGTATTGTATTGTATTTTATTATATTGCACTGTACTGTATTATATTGCACTGCGCTGAATTGTATTGCATTGCACTGTACTGTATTGTATTGTATTACACTGCATTGTATTGTATTGAACTGTATTGTATTGTATTGTATTGCATTGTATTGTATTGCATTATTTTGCATTGTACTGTACTATATTGTATTGCACTGTATTATATTGTATTGTATTGTATTACACTGTACATGTATTGTGTTTTGAGCCACGACCACTTGCATATACGAATCAGAAGGATACGGCTACGTTGGAACCCTGAGCAAGTCCCAGCTAGGATATCCTTGCATGGACTGGACGGAAGCCTCTAGACTGTATCCGGACGATGCTGCGAAGTGGGAGTTTCCGGTTGGAACCCTGAAGGACGCCAAAAACTACTGTCGCAATCCGACCTCGGAAATAGGCGGACTATACTGCTACGTGAGAGGAGCGAGAGAGACTAGACAGCGTTGCAGTGTTCCCATGTGCGGTATGAAAACTCTTCTTATCTGTAGCAACAACATCAACTCTAGAAGACGAATCACGAAACACGGAATTAAGAATCACGAATATTAAAAAGGATTATTAGTAACATTATTCATATATATATATATATATATATATATATATATATATATATATATATATATATATATATATATATATATATATGGCTGGAGCTAGTGGCAAAGTCGGTAAGATAATCGACCGCGGATCAATTGATGCGGATTCAAATCCTGGGCTCGCCCGTCACTGACATCGCTTTCGAGTGAGGAAACTGACGTTAACCTTAGCTTTAGCTTATATATATATATATATATATATAGGCTACAGTGTATATATATATATATATATATATATATATATATATAAATAGGCTACAGTGTGTGTGTGTGTGTGTGTATATATATATATATATATATATATATATATATATATATATATATATATATATATATATACATGTATATCTTAGTGCACTGTCTACTAGCAGATCCATGGTATCTAACGCCTCCTCTCATCTCTATCTTCCGTTTTCCTCTTCATGTCCACATACGAGTGGATCTTTAAGTCATCTATAATATTCCTTTTAATATAACATTATTCTTGGAGGGTTCTGTTTAGTACGAGATGGGATTCAGCTTATATATACACTGTGTTTTTTATAACTGATACCCCAAATTGTTTTAGCAATAAAGTCGTAAGAAGTTGACCGATGTTCCTTGCCAATTCTACAAAATATAGAGAAATTTCGTTTGAATATCTGCAATAGCGTGAAAGTTAGAGTTTCGCGAATATGAGTGAGGTCTGACAAGAAATTTCCAATACAGGATTAAGGGCGTATTACATTTAGCGTAGGTTATCTCAATTAAAATACTAGATAACACGCAATATGAAATTTCTGCTAATGCTATTTTGAATAGCAATCATTTCTTTTCAAAACGACGTAAAATACGTGCTGGTATGTTCTTAATTGACAAAGTTATTGAACTTTTTATGCATGCATTGCATGAAGAGAATAAACGAAGAAGAGGACGCCGCTGCAGTGGCTGCGGTGATAGCAGTTGTACGCAGACATGCAATGCATGCATTAAGTGTATATATATATATATATATATATATATATATATATATAATGATATTCATGAGCTCTGCTGTAATAATGATGTTGAACGCTGGTATAATGCTATAGTAAATGCCTTACTGACTGCTAGCTATAAATTCGTGCCATATAAAAGTGCTAATATTTACAAGCAATGGTGGGATGATAGCTTAAATATTCTAAAGAATAAGTGCATGGAATCTCACCAGATATGGATTGAAGCTGGTAAACCTAGAGGTGGTCCAATTTTTGAAAAGAGAAATCTAGATAAGAGATTATATAGAGATAGCATAAGAACTCGTAAGTTAGAGGGGAAACAGAACATGGCAGACTCTTTATTTATTTCTTTGTATAATGGAAAAACAGCAAAATTCTGGAATATCTGGAAAAATAAAGTATGTGACAATAAATATTCAATGCCTACTATTGAGGGTGCAAAACCTGAAAAATCTGCTTCAGATTTATTTAAATCATATTTTGAAAAGGTCTCCAATTCGAATGATGAAGGGTTTAATACAGATATGTCTAAAAAATTTAAAAAGTTATTATCGAGCAAGATGCATGATCAAAAACTGAGTAAGTTAAATCAAGCGAACATGGCGTTCTATAATGCATTCTTAATATATATGTCAGTTTCTAAGCTACATAATGGAAAGGCTGTAGGTGTAGACAATCTACAGAAAGAGCATCTAGTTAATGCTCATCCGATTTTGTATGTCATTCTGTCTAAACTATTTTATATAATCACCAGGTTAGGATATGTACCGAACCA
The DNA here is from genome assembly GCA_905160935.1 of Enchytraeus crypticus. Taxonomy (NCBI): domain Eukaryota; kingdom Metazoa; phylum Annelida; class Clitellata; order Enchytraeida; family Enchytraeidae; genus Enchytraeus; species Enchytraeus crypticus. The sequence continues at coordinate 375,846 of CAJHZI010000321.1, forward strand.
ATTTGGAAGGAGAATACTTATTCCTATGCAAAAAGACACTAGTATTAAAGGTTTGCAAAAAATAGATAATTTTAGTGGAATAACATTGAGTCCAATAATTTCCAAAGTTTTTGAACATAGCATACTCTTTCTGTTTGGCAAATATTTCAATTCAAATGATAGGCAGTTTGGTTTCAAAAAGAATCTTGGGTGTGCCAATGCAATTTTTTGTGTAAGGAATGTTATAGACTATTTTGTGGAGACTGATTCCACAGTTAATTTGTGCTGTCTAGAGATTTCAAAGGCATTCGATCGAGTTAATCACTATTGTTTGTTTTATAAATTGCTACAATTAAATGTACCTCTATATATAATACACGTCTTAATAAATTGGTACTCGAAATTATTTTCGAATGTAAGATGGGGTACTGCGATATCTGAAGAATTTAAGATATCATGTGGTGTTAGACAAGGTGGTGTATTATCACCTACATTATTCTGTATCTATGTGGACAATCTTCTTTCACAGTTATCCAAATATGGATGTACACTTAATAATATATGATATGGTTCATTCATGTAGGCAGACGATTTAGTACTCTTAGCACCTACGTTGGCGAAACTTCAACGTATGGTATTGGTGTGCTGTGCTGAGCTTGATGCAATAAATCTGAAGCTTAATACAAATAAATCGTACTGTATTAGAATTGGCAAAAGATTTTTTGTTGATTGTCCAAATATACGTATATGTAGTGTATATATATAGTGACAATAGTGACAATAGTGTAATTGTTTGGGGTAAGGAAGCTAGATATCTTGGTATAGTCATTTAAAGCAGAAAACGATTTAAGGTATTCTTTATACATGTTAAATGTAAGTTTAATGCAGCTTTCAATGCACTATATTCTAAGTTAAGCAGATTGCCTGATATAAATGTCACTATTCATTTAATAGAATCAATAGCTGTGCCTAGTCTGTTATACGCTCTTGAAGCGCTAAATTTAAATAAATCGGAAATTAAGAGTTTAGAATTTACTTTCAATAAGGCTTTATTTAAACTATTTCAGGTATCTAGTATGAATGATTTGCTGTTTTGCATGAATATATTTAACATCCATGGAATAAAAGATAAATATCAGTTGAGAAAGGACAGATTTATGTCAACGCTGAAGACAATAATAATATCAATTTACGCAATTTGGTTCATTAACAGTGCTCCCTACATGAATTTATGTATTTATTCGTTGTTTTTCTCTTATTTGTTGTAATGTGCACCATGTTAGTTTGTCACTTTTGTACTGATTTGCTGCCTTTTAGTGAAATAAAGATTGATATTAAAAGTTCAATAACGTTGTTAATTAAGAACATATCAGCACGTATGTTACGTCGCTTTTCAAAGAAGTGATTGCTCTTCAAAATAGCATTAGCTGAAATTTTGTGACATGTTCGCTATTATTTTTATAGAGATAATTTGACGCTGCATGTAACACGCCCATAATCCTGTACTGGAAATTTCTTATCTGACCCCACTCCTATTCACAAAACTATAACTTTCACGTTATTAAAGATATTCAACGGATATTTCTCTAAGTTTTGTAAAATTGGCTGCTGGTCAAGTGCTGTTAATTCCAAGAACATCGGTCAACTTCTTAAGACTTTATTGTTAAAACAATTTGGGGTATCAGTTATATTAAACACAGTGCATATATATATATATATATATATATATATATATATATATATATATATATATATATATATATATTTCGTTAACTATAGTGTTGATGTGTTTAGTTTCTCTCTGATATTTCTAGACTCGGCTCCTGCAGGCTACGCTAATTACGAGAGCAAGCTGATCGATGTCATGATGAACCACTTACGACTTGACCCACACGTTAGACCTTTCGACACATTCGATGGGCAGCAGAAGATTTCTGTATATATCACCCCCCACGAGATTCTTAATCTAGTAGGCTCTATATTTGCGATATTTACATTAGCGTCATTTGAACTTCTCTACTTTTGTTATCAAATATGCCTACCTCCTGTCCTTTCTAACCATTTTTTTCTTAAAGCTGATAAAAGGATTGTGAGTGTGTGTGTGTGTGTGTGAGAGAGAGAGAGAGAGAGAGAGAGAGAGAGAAAGAAAGAAGAACTTAGATCATCATCATCATCATCATCCTCCCTTGAATCCCAGTTCAACCAGAGTCGGGTTACATGTAGACAGTTTCAAATCTTCTCTGACCTACGTCACCAGCCAATCCCCTATTTGAGACTTTTACATTCCTTTAAATTAAGAACTGTACTGATGATTCGATTAAGAAGGACTTAGATATTTCGAAAGTTACAAAGTGAAGAGCAGATGAAGTAAAATACGAAGATGTTGCTAGATATTTAACATTAGTGATAGCTGACGTCTTAAGGAAAATAGTGAACTGGACACACGTACGTGCCGATCTTAGACTAACTTTAGACACCTTGTTGACTAATTCACTTTCTGTAAAACCTCTTATTCATTTTTAGTAAAGCCTAGCGGTTTTTCTGGTTTTTTGTAAATTCTTGTTATTTTCTTTTGCAGAGTCTGGTATTCTATTTTTTAAAGTCGTGAGTAGTATGCAAGTGATGCCTTTCACCACTTCCTCTTCTTTTTTCTTTGTTTACATTTGTATGACCTAACTTGACCTACTTTACTTTGACCCACTTTGTTTACATTTGTGTGACCCTGAACTGGCTAAATAGAGTACGCCCCGCCCACAGCCTTTGTTTACATCAAGATTGACATACGCTAAATACGCTCCGCCCGCAGCCAGCAGCCTTTCGACCTAGTAGAGTTTGACGTAAAGATGATGACTCATTTCAAACCGGCGCAATTATTATTTTGACCTAGTAAAGTTTGACCTGAACTCGATGCAGCTGCGGCTCTGCAGCGCTAAACCGAAGCGACGAATAGCGGAGTCTATGCTGTTGTCAATTTTCTTTTGAATATTGTAATCGTTCAAAATCCACGCCGCGCTAACATTTCTGCAAGGCGTTATTTGTTCAGTTGTTTATACTACAATTTCTATTTTTTAGTATTTTTCCTAGAATAATTTTATTACATACTAAGATTTTCTATGCTACTATTTCTAAAATAATATTATTCACATTTTACATAATTAAAAATGTAACTCTTTTTAATGTATGCGTATATATGCGTATGCATGTTGTCATGTGTGTAAGTGCAAGTATATGCACGGCGTATGTATATGTATCTGTGCACACATGTGTGCGCGTGCACGTATGTGCCTCAAGTTTTCGTGTGTGTATGCATGTGCGTAGGCCTATATGTATCTGTACACACATGTATGTTTGTGCATGTATGTGCCTCAAATGTGTGTAAGTGTGTGTGTATTTGTGTGTGTGTGCATGTATGTACCTCGAGTGTGCGTAAGTATGTGCGTATGTGTGCACATATTTGTGCATATGAGGTGTGTGTGTGTCTGTGGTGCATTGCGTGCGATTTGCGCATATATATGTGTGTGTGTGTGCGTAAGTGTTTGCATGTGTTTGTATCAATGTGTGAATGCTTTAGCACATCAGTGTAAACTCATGTGTGTGTGTGTGTGTGTGTGTGTGTGTGTGTGTGTGTGTATAAGCGTGTGTATGTACGCGTTTGCATATGTTTTTCACAATGAGTGTGTAAGTGTGTGCGCATGTTGTCGCAGTGTGTGTATGTGTGCGTGGGTGTGTGTGTAGGTGTGTGTATGCGCTACCAAACGTGTGTAAATGTCTGCGCGTATTGTCGCAGTGTGTGTGTGTGTATGTGTGTGCGTGTGTTTGTCGCAATGTGCACATGTGTGCGCGCGTGTGTGCGTGAGATACACTGTGTGCAATGTGCGACATGCTGTGTAGCAATGTGTTACGATGTGCCGCAATGTGTGTTCACACATTTCTGTGCGTGTAAGTATCTCAAGTGTGTATGTTTTCGCAGATGTGAACATGTGCAATTATGTGCTTATGTGTGCATATGTTTATGCGTATGCGGTGTGTGCGTATGCGTTCGCAAATTTGTTTAAGTGTGTGTATGTATGTGTTAGCCTATGTGTGTAGTATGTACGTGTGTTTATCGCAATATGTATTCGTTTGCACATGTGTAAGTGTGTCTGTGCACACATGTGTGTGCATGTATGAGCCGCATGTGTTCGCGCGGTGCAAGTGTGCGTATGTGTGTGCGCCGTGTGGCACATTGTGTGCGATGTGCAGCTTGTTTTGTTGTAATACGTTGTAATGTTGTGCATTGTGAGCATGTGCACGATGGGTGTGCGTATGTAATGATTACATACATGTGCGTGTAAGTATATAAAATGTGCGAGTATGTGTTCGCAGATGTGTAAATGTACACTCATGTAGTGTTGGAGCCATTAGCGATGTCGGTAAAAAATATTCGACTGCGGATCAATATATGCAAGGTTCAATTCCAAGGCACACTCGTCATTGACATCGCTTTCAAGTGAGGAAAATGATGTTAACATTAGCTCCAAATTTAGTTTTACTTTTAGCTTTTTTAACTTGCTTATTATGGACATATTCATAGTGCATCTTATATTAAAATAATTTCTTATAGGCCTACATCTGACTCCAACGTTAAGCATATTGTGATTTTACAGAAATTACAACATAATAGATAGCTCTTTGAGCTAAAATAGCCAAAACTGAATGCATCGTAAGAACTCGTTACAGTCACATAAACGGCGCAATGTATTAATTGCTGTATGAGTTTCGCCAGGTAAACAAGCATATAATTACTTCCTGACTGTGCAATGTTTTGCTAAACAAGATTCCCTCCCCCATTTATTATTTTACTGATGAAAGCATTACGCTTAAATATCCGAGCCACTATGTCCATATTCACATGTCATGAGAAGATACTAAGCGTTGTAAGCGGATGCTACAAGTCTTAAATTAGTTACTTAGTGATTTTACTAAAAGCAATAATGATATTGCTGTCGGATGTTTTGTATATAGATTAGATATCTCTCTGGTTTTTTGAGATTTGCGCCATTCGACCTTATAAGCTTCTCATACTGTTTAGCGAGTCAAACATTTATTAAAATATCACTAAGAGTTACATACAAGTTAAAATATAGTTTATCCCTATATTAAATAGAGACAACAAACATTCGTCATAGGCGAATTTCATATCTCTCAAAGAATCTATAAAATATAAAGCTACTGTCGTCAACTTCTCAGTCGTTCAAGAACCTTCAAACCGTTAAGACCTCATAAGCTTCTCATATATCTTAACGATTTCGTTCATATATTTATAAAAATATCCCTAAGAGTTACGTATAACTTAAAATATTGTCTATCAGTAAATTAAATAAAGAAAGACAACAATTAGGACATGGACTATTCATACAAGCTGGAACATTTGGAACGGGTAAGGAGTTCATTCTAAAATTTTTAATATTAGATCATAATAAAGCTAGCCTTCAATCCGTTATCTTTCTATACTTGTTAACAGTATGAATGTATTCTTATATAAATTCACTTGTAAATCGTCTTAGAAACCATTGAAATACATAGCATGAACGACTTTAGTATGTCTTACTAACGTTAGGGTAACGTAGCGAAGTTTTAAACGACAGATCCTCAGGTGAATTCAACCCTCGTGGGTTCGAATCCCAGCCGCTCTGATCTGAGAGTAAAATCTCGAACATTCACTGGACTGGATACGCGGAAAATGGAATAAATTACCTAACGGTATAAACATGTGGTATTAAAAAGTGATAGATATCAACATATTTGATCATTTCACTATAATGCTCGTTTACTGTACATTTTACTTTTATAGTATTAGTTAAGCGTAAAAGTTATAGTGTGATATAGAATATCTAACTTCACCATTTCTTTAGTTCTGTATACCATTCAAACATGGGAAAAGTTTAGAGACCATTTTGTATTGTTTTGTACGCTATGTGGAGCCGCTGAGCTTTGAAAACAGGTCGCTCGCATCCGAGGCGAGCACCTTATCCAATACGCTATACTTTCTGTTGTATAATTACATTATATTTTTGTATCAACCAACATTAGATGCCCAGAGATGTTGATTGAAAATTCAACAATAATATTTATTAATAATGGTTTATACTATATTATATTTATTATATTTTATAAGTTGCATTATTTTATTGTTTAGACAAAGAATTAATTTATTTCTATGTTAAATCGTTATATCTCCCATTTTCTGTGGCATAATCTTAGCCAATACTTTTATCATCCGCTTCATCATAAATATAAAAATGTCTCTAGTGTCTAGGACACATATTCACACATACGTCATAAACACCTTAATACAAAAATCCCCTATAATGTTCTACATGTACGATAAACATGCATTTAATTCATGCCATATATATGCTCTAGAATAATATAGTATCTGTCCAAGCCGATGCCGTTGTAAAGCTTAGGTCTAATCATAAACTGTAGTCTGTATGCCAACTAGCGAAATAAGTGTCTTTAATCATTTTTAACTTTCAGTATTAGAAAATTTCAGTATTATAGTATTAACATATTTATTAAGAACTATGCGAGCACAATAAAAACTGTATTTTCTATTTTTACTTCGAAACAGGTATACACATGTATACAATTCTTTTCACAAAATGTTCCTTTCGAATAAATCTTTCTCTACGTAGATATATATACAAATATTTTTACAGGCGTAGTTATTTAATAAGAACAGCAACGCTTCTATTTTGTAGCTTGCATCATCACTCAAGTTATGAATACTACAGCGAAAATCGTCTTAAAACTTTATAATAACTTAAAACTTTTTAAATAATAGGAGCGTGAGGCGCCAAAGCGAGCCGTAGATATGTCTGACGATGAGGTCTTAGTGAAAAGAACGCGCCTCTCTGATCAGTCACCTACGGTTCCAGACCCACAAGGAGTGGATCATATTCCATCATTGGATGATATACTCCAGAGATTAAATCTATTATAGTTTATGGAAGCTGGTTGCGATCGATTGGAAGCGTAAGTTATTATTAAAATTCTTCTTTTTATCAAATCTAGAAATTTTTATAATTCTAATAACCATGCAACCTTAATAAAAAAATATAATTATAGGACTAGTCCCCCCAGCGACCTATGCTAGTGCTATGCTACATATTGATATTGGTTCTTATCATAATCAGCTCTTTAGAAAAGTTTATACCTTACATGCATGTAGAGAAAACATAGCCTCTGTGCTGATTTCCTATCGTCTTTAAATAAACGATAATTTATCTCCGACAATTCCAATAGCGGTGTCATGGCCGGTGTCATGATCGGTGTCCGGTCTTCGAGGCCGCTTTACAGGTTCCTGTCTGGTTATTATTAAGCCTTTCCATGGTTAATCATATATTTGCTACTGATAGAAGCATTCGGCTGCAAGCTTCGATACAAGATTAACCTTCCATGAGTCCTAAGGAATATTCATCATTACTTGACTGACCTGCGCTTTGAACCCAGACTACTTGGATTCGAGACAAACACTCTTACAATTACGCCATACCCCATCCACGATCTATCTAATGCATCATATCAAATGCGTTACTTTAACTCTAAATCTGTGTAATGTATTTTATACAGTTGTAGACAATGAAGCGAGTTCCATTGCCTCTCAAGAATATGCTATTTTATATTCTATTCTATTCTATTTAATATGCTATTCTTCCGCGTGGGATGAATCTAATAGACTATATCAACCAAGACTTCTGTAAGTACTAAACTGTACAATATTAGCAAAATATCTGCATTATGTAGCGACTATCTCTCTATCTCTTTCTCTCTCTCTCTCTTTCTCTCACCCTTTCTTCATCACCTGCATCATCATCATCATCATCGTCATCATCATCATCATCTCTCTCTCTCCCTTTCTCACTCTCTCTCTCTCTTTCTCTCTCTCTCTCTAGAGTGCTCTCTAGATGGCATGTTAGAATATGGTTATGAAATATGTAATTCTCTCCTTCTCTTTTTCTCTCTCACTCTCTCTCTCTCTGTTAAACATTTTTTAAAAGTAAAATAATCCTTTGCTATAGTTTTCTAAAATTTACATATTATAAATTTAATACATTTTTCCAATTGAGGGAGATGTGCCGATGCTCGATCAAGCGACAGACTTAATGCTGCTCCAAGTTCTGCGGAGGTTCAAGGCATAAATTCAGCTTCAACTGTAGAAATTACATGTAGTAAGTGTTGTTGTTATCAAATAATTATAAAACTAAGATTTTTGTTGTTGTTATCAACTAATATTCAGGTAGCATTCTCTCTCTCTCTCTCTCTCTCTCTCTCTCTCTCTCTCTCCCTTTCTAGTGTTTAATTTTTCAAGTGGTGATTTAAATAGTTCAATAATATTAATATTTTATATGGAAATAGATTTTGCAACATTTATACTTGTAAATTATTTTATTTCAGTTCATGGAAATGTGTCAATGCAAGATACTACGAGAGATTCTTCAACTACAGGCACTAATGCAGCTCCAAATAAGGAAAAGAGATGTGGTAAGTCATCAACTATTTTAATTAGCAAATATTAAATATTTGTCGGGGACAAAACTATGTTGTCGATTCACAATACAGCGTATGAATGGTAGTACGGTTTTTAAAATTATATCCTTTGCATAAATGGTAGTAGATATTTTCAAATGGTAGTAGATTTTTTCAAATTATATCTTTTGTATAAATGGTAGTAGATAAATGTTACATTTTGCTAGTTAATATACATGTATATTATTTTATAATTATATTTTCAGTCGACTGCAGCTGCATTATACCTGCCGAACACTCATTTGCGCTGATTGCGCTACCAAAGTGCACTGCATTGCATGCAACCGTAAGTTGAGGGAACAATGCTTCAAGCCTGGGTCAAAAATTTGCCATGCATGCGAGATTAAGCTTATACAACGTGGGTCTGGAGTCGCCCCAGCTAGAATTACAGCTTTTTGCAAATATCCTCTTAGTGCATTCAAACATTAATACCAAATATTATAAACGGAAAGATATTCTCGCCGATAGCAATCTCTACCATTTGACTTTATCTGCGAGATAACTACCAATCTGCTTTTTGCATACTATGAAACTTCTCTATTCTCACCTTTATCTTGAGTCTGTAACGTCACATTTCCAAGAATTCTAACCATTTAAGCGGATTTCGCGCTCTCCTATTGGCTGGAGCCACCTGCGACGGTTGAGTATCGGCCCCTGGCGACGACTTTTGTTTTAATCTACCGGTGAGAATAACCGCCCGATCTCGAAACAATAACTATCCCGTCACACGTAGCTGAAATCAGCTCAGATACCGACCGACATCTCGTTCACAAGATGCAAAAGCGACTTACGGCGACGATATCGTTCTGATCTTCGCTTTATTAGATCGGCGGTAAGAGGGATTGAAGGATGGAATAGAGGCTCGACGACAAGATATATCTCGAGTTTTAGAAAAAGATTTACAAAATAACGGGTATGTAGTTTTATATTTCGCCAAAGGGCAGAACTAATAGAACAGAATTTTTATAAAATTTGTTTGAAAAAATCACCTTGTGTATTTGTTCATTCGTTGGAGGCGCCACTGTGCATCATCTCATAATTATTTTATGTAAGATATTTATAATTTATTTATATAGAAATATATGCAAATTATATTATAAATATCCTTTATCAGCCACATCACGTTAATATGCTTCTCCTGACCGACATTGACTACGCAGATAATCCAATCAGACACTATTTCTTGATCAAGAATTTAGGACGACTTTTCTATCATGAAAAAGATGTTCGTTACACTGTCTTCCCCTGTCGATACTGCCTCCACCGCTTCTCTGCTGAAAAACTTCTAATTGCACACCAGAAAGACTGTGGGACGAAACCTGCCTTGGCTATATCATTTCCAAGGGGTTAAATTTAACCCAAGGGGTTAAATTTAACTAACCGAAAAAATCTGCGGTGTACATGGAAGAATTACCCGGGGTTGGATGCTGACAGATGACGGAGATGATGAGAAGAAGGATAAGTTGAGTTACTTTATCCCAGTCATCTTTCACAACTCTAAAAACTACGATACTCACAACTTTCTTAAGTTCTTACAGTCCAATTCTCTCGCCCAAATGAGCAAAATGAGAGTCATTGCAACCAACTCTGAAAAATTCATCGCTGTCAAAATAGGAAATCTTAGAATCCTAGACTCTTGTCAATTCCTTCCTGGCTCTCTCGATTCTTTGGTGGAAAGTCTGAAGAAGGATAATGAGGAGAAATTTGTACATGCCAACCTTCACTTTTTCAAACCAAACAAGAAATCTCATCTTGAGAAAAGGAGTTTATCCCTATGAATACATGAGTTCTAGGGATAAATTTAACGAGACTCAACTACCTCCAATAGAGGTCTTTTATAGCAAGTTGACTGAATCAGAGTGTTCGAAAGAAAATTACGAACACGCTCAGTCGGTTTGGATAGCGTTTGGTTTGAAGATTATGCAAAAGTATCATGATCTGTATCTTCTAACAGACGTTCTTCTACTTGCTGACGTGTTTGAAAATTTTCGGACATTTTCGATAAGCAACTACGGACTTGACCCTGCCCACTACTATGCTAGCCCCGGCCTATCATTCGACGCCTGCTTGAAAATGACAGATGCAAAAATCGAGCTTCTAACAGAGCCCGATCATCTCCTCTTTTTCGAGTCGGCTCTGCGCGGAGGTGTGACTATGATAACACAGGTATGCTGAAGCCAATAATCCGAGTCTGCACAGCTACGACCCCCAGGTACCTCACTCCTACATCCAATATTATGATTCGAACAACCAGTACGGTTGGGCCATGTCACAGCCCCTCCCCACTGCAAATTTCCATTTTTTGACAGAGAAGGAAATTAAAACTGTAAATTTTAAGAATATTCCCGACGACGCCGAGACTGGATTTATGCTAGAAGTGGACTTGGACTATCCCGACGACTAACACGAACTACACAACGACCTATCCCTAGCCCCTGAAAGAATTGGTATACCCGACTCCTTTCTCTCCCCCTACCAAAATGATCTTTTGAAAACATTGGGGGGCAAGCAAAATTCGAAAATTAAGAAATCGGTCCCAAATTTCATGCCAAAGTCCTGATACGTGCTCCACTGTAGGAATTTTAGGTACTACTTGGAGAAAGGAATGACCTGCAAACACATACATCGTGTCATGAGTTTCACACAGACTCCCTGGATCAAGCCCTACATCGACTTTAATACTATCCAACCCAAAAATGCCAAGACCCCCTCTGAAAAGAATTTTTTCAAATTCCTTAACAATGCCCTCTTTGGTAAAACCATCCAGAATTTGAGAAAGCAGACTGATATCAAAATTTGTGTATCAGATAAGCAGGCAAGGAATTTGATCGCTAAACCCAACTACCATTCTTTCCACAGGATAAACGAATCAATCGTAGCCGTCCAGATGAAGTAGGTCCACGTATTCTGGAGTATGCCAACTTTTACTGGGGCTTGTATTTTAGATTTATCTAAACTGCACCTCTTTAAGTTCCACTACGACGTGATAAAGACAAAGTACGACAATAATGCTCAACTACTATTCACCGACACTGACTCGCTCTGTTACCACATTAAAACTCACGACCTGTATAAAGACATGCTGGAATTAGTTGATCACATGGACACCTCCAACTTCTCTCCTTCCAACCCCTGTTTTAGCAAAGTGAATGATAGAAAATTGGGATTTTTCAAAGACGAATGCGAAGGGCTGCAACCACTCGCGTTTGTAGAATGGAGGGCTAAAATGTACAGTCTCCAACTTCCCAAGGGTAATAAGTCCACTGCGAAAGGGATACAAAACTCGTTTCGCAAAAATCATATAACTCACGAGACTTTTGTCAATAGTCTCTTAAATCAAACGAAAAGTACGGCTGAATTCTGCAGCATTCGCAGCAAGGACCATGTATTGAAAACTCTTGACTCTGACAAAAGACGGACTGAATCCCTACGATGACAAGCGTTACATCCTCCCCGATGGGTACACCAATTTGGGTTACGGTTACATCAAAATTAAAACGGCGTAAAAATTCTCAATTTCTCCGTGTTGTATAATTTTGCTGTAAAATAAAGATTGCAGCATGTAGAAAGTTGTTTATATTGAAACTTTGTAAATATTTTGCTTACTGTGGTCAACATTTTAAATACCGACGTATAATTTTATGAACATTGCTTAGAGTCATAAAGACTCATCTAATTTTCTGAACACTGTTTAAAGTTATAAAGACTTGTTTGAGATATGCTGGACTTTATATTTAGAGTCATAAAGACTCGTGTGTGGATGCTATTAATAAATGCTCAGAGTCATAAAGAGTCTGTATAAAAATGTCTCGTTTCTTTAAATAGTAAAATCATTATCGGTTTAACGTCAATCGATTTTCAAACACCAAACACAGTTATATCTCTGATACCGGGTCCTACGGATTGTGGAAAAACACAGTTCACACTAAACATGTGAATGAGATGACCTTCTAAAGAAATTGAGTGATGTTATAGAGTCTACCAAGATGTATTCAATTCTTTTAAAACGTCTGTTCGTCGAACCTGATGTAACGAATTTGACGGCGCAAAGCGTATCTTACTCGTTATATAAGCGCATCTTACTCAAATCTCAGGCATGAGGCAAACAAAAAAAGTTGTAGAAATGCAGAAATATCAACAAAGGGTAGAAATACTTCAGTACTATTTCTAACACACCAGAACAGTAAACCTTAATTCACTCCGCGTTATTTATAAGCAACCGCCTTTCTGAAACATTATGAAACTTAGTGTGAAAATTTATGAATGACATTCGCAAGTCATCATCGTTGAATTACTGTATATCACAGTATTCGTTAACAATAATAGTAATACTTTTCTTAGGAGTACAGTGAGATTGTGTTGTAGAAGATTAACAGCTTAAAGTTTAATTTAAAATCTACAAAAATATGCCCATATACTTCTATCGTGGACGTAAAAGACGTCATGATAATTTTATTGACACTCCATATACATAAAGCGTAAGTTTGAACAATGCATTGGATATAGTTACATCGGAATAGGCACACTTGTCCTCCGCTATGTGTGCTGCACTTAATTAAAAAAAAAGAGACTTGAATAAAGCGTGTGAGTTGTTTATAACAATTTACATAGTAATGTTAGCACATACACAACACTTACACACATAGAAACATGCATACGCATACATACACACATACGTACTTACACACGCACACTCGAGGTACCTGCATGCAAAACTCGAGGTACCTACATGCATGCACATGTGTGCACTGATACACGTACACACGCACACAATTACATACATTAGCAAAGAAGCACGCACATGCACAAAACATAACAACAATTAGAGTGCTACAGTCATCATTCACAACACCGAGCATACACACACACATTTACACATACATGTGCGAACGCACACACACAAACATACACGCACATACTTGCACATGTCTGCACACATACACCTACACACGCAGCGCATATATTTGCACTCACTCACATACAAACAGGCACACGTACAGATACGCACAAACAACGCGCACATGCACACAGTGCGCAACATTACAACACATTGTGACACAACACGCTGCACATCGCACACAATATGCCACAGAGTGCACATACATACGCACATTTATCCCACTCTAACACATGCACAACTCGCCGCACAATGCGCACAATGCGCGCAAATCGTACACAACACGCGCACAACGCGCACAACGCGCACAACGCGCATAACGTGCGCACATCGAGCACAACTCCACGCACAACGCGCACAACGTGCGAAAAACGTACAGAAAGCGCGCACATGATGCACACTTGTTTATACACATTATGACACATTGTCGCACAACGCACACACACCGAACAGAACGCGAGACATCGTGCACAACTCCCCGCTCAATGTGGGCAAAACGTACACATCGCGCACATGCACACACGTTAACACACATTATGACACATTAGTACTCGCTGCAGAACGCGCACACTTGCGCACATCGCGCGCAAAAGGCAGACACGCATACACGCGCACAGACATATACACACATTCACGCGCACACACAGGCCTATGCACACATACACATAACTGTACAAAAATAGTTAAAATTGTAAAGATGTATAATTAGAAAATGTGTATAAAATTATTTGAAAATAGTAGCATAGAAATTGTGTTATAAACAACGGAAAAATGACGCCTTGCGGAAATGTTAGCGCGGCGTGGATTTTGAACGGTTGCAATATTCAAAAGAAAATTGACAACAGCATAGGCTCTGCTATTCGTCGCTTAGGTTTAGCGCTGCAGAGCCACATGCAGCTGCTAGCAGCTGCATCGTGTTCAGGTCAAACTTTACTAGGTCAAAACAATAATTGCGACGGTTTTAAATGAGTCATCATGTCTACGTCGAACTATAGTAGGTCAAAACAATAATTGCGCCGGTTTGAATGAGTCATTGTGTTTACGTCAAACTCTACTAGGGCGAAAGGCTGCTGGCTGTGGGCGGAGCGTATTTAGCCTATGTCAATCTTAATGTAAACAAAGGCTGTGGGCGGGGCGTACTCTATTTAGCCAGTTCAGGGTCACACAAATGTAAACAAAGTGGGTCAAAGTAAAGTAGGTCAAGTTATGTCATACAAATGTAAACAGAGAAAAAAGAAGAGGAAATGGGGCAAAGGCATCACTTACATACTACTGTCGTGTTATGTTTTTGTAAAGTCTTGCTTCCTATTTATGGTCAAATCTGATTTTCTGTTTTTGCAAGGCCTAGTTTTCTGTTTTTGTAGGATGAAAAAGCTGAAGTGTTAATATCAAATCTTCAAGTCACAGTGGTTAGTAGATCTTCAGTATAAAAGCGAAATACGGCTCAATAGTTAAAGTGCGATTGCAAATAAACTAATAGAATCCAGTATGTCAGTTAAGTAATTAAATCATTATGAACTATCAAAATTTATCTCTCTTTAGGAATAAATAAAATCGGGACCCTCTAATGCTTGTTAAGAGCGATTAAAATAAATAGTTCTTTGCAGTAATACGTAATTAAGTAAGTAAATTACAAGATACAAATTATAATATTGCACATTGCATTTCTATAGATTCTTTCTTTATACCCTAATGGAACTTACCATTTATTAATTTTGTATGTAGTTGAAAAATTCACTTTACCACACTTAATATTGCTCAATGATTTAATAGGCCTTACGCCCTCTAGTTCTTTGAGTTTTGTAATTATTAATAGGCCTACTATTAATAATTATTACTCTGTAATCTAACTTTTTGATGAATGGTATTTCTAATTTATATTATCCAAGTAATGTAAGTTCTACAGTGTTTTCATTTTGTTTTCTTTTTGATTAGTCATTTAGATCTATATGTAGGCCTACATGTAGATTAATTAATACTCTTTTGAATGTCTTAATAGAGTCATAAATTGCCAAACAGTATAAACATGAGGTGTTAAAAAAGTGATAGATAGATATCAACATAGTTGATCGTTTCGCTATAATGCGTGTTTACTCTGTATGCCTATCTTCTCAAACGACCGCTTTTTCTCTCTTTAGATATTGATGTCAAACAAGTTGAATCAGTCATATATTTAGGGTCACTTATTCATCAAAATGGGAAATCTGACAAGGAAATAAACAGAAGAATAGCCATGGCTAAGGAGGCATAAAACAGAATGTCAAAGATTTTTAGAAGCCATGAATTATCAATTGATACCAAAAAAAGACTTCTTCAATGCTACATTCAACCAATATTGTTGTATGGAAGTGAAGTTTGGACAATCTCTTCTGTAATGGAATCGAAACTTGAGGCAACAGAGATGTGGTTCTATAGAAGAATGCTGCGTATATCTTATAAAGACCACATTAAAAATGAAGATGTTCTACAAAGAATGTCAACTTGTCGTGACCTTTTGAACCGAATACGACGACAACAGATGAAATTTTTCGGACACATTATGCGGAACAAAATAGTTGAAAATACCGTAGTGACAGGAATAATAGAAGGAAAAAGATGCAAGGGTCGACAACGAATGACGTTTATTAAGAGTCTTAGCAAATGGATGCAGTTAACTGAAACAGAGATGATCAGAGCAACAATGAACAGAGACATATGGAGGAATATGACCATGACCGCCCAGGCTTGGAACAGGCACGGCACTTAAAGAAGAAGATATTGATATTGCCGTTGTTGCATTTTGAGATGGTACGCCATTTGGGTTCTAGGCAAAAGAAACATATCATCATATGTCTCTCTTCTATAGTTCTCTTCATATAAATGGCATGTATACAGCATTGCACTCATATCCGTGACATAATCCTATTTCTTGTTTCAAGATATATTTTGATGCGTTTCGTACCTGGGAACCCGTGGAGTTCGGTGGCTTGACTCTCTTCTCTGTACCACTGAATAAACTCTGGCATCCAACCCTCGCGACCGTCAACAGGTTTGTTTTAAAATTTAGAAATTAATTTCGTGCATATCTTTTCCATCTCTAGATGCAATCCTGACTTCAAACAGTTCATTTAGGCTCCAGATTGCGAATGAGTAGGGCAGAGTAACACTGGTAAGCTTTCTACAAATGAAATTGATGTTACATCTACATATTACAATATTACATTAAATATTTCTCCAAGCTTTATGTTTCAGTTAATTATTGAGAGATTTCGAAGCTTCTGAAATCAATCAATATACTGTACCCTCTGTACGTGTATATACAAGTATAATTGTACATTTACGTGTACATGCATTTGGAACTCTCACTACGCACTATGCAATTAATCCTGGGCTAGCCCGTCACTGACATCGCTTTGGAGTGAGAAAACTAACGTTAACATTAGCTTCACCAGCCTTTTTTAAGTACGACTCCTCGTAATCATTAGAATAATATCGGTATAAATGTAGATAGATAAAGCCACATCGTTTGTGTCAAATTAAAAAAATTACTTGGATGTTGAGATTTTAAGTCAGTTGAAGAAGATCTGCGGAAATGTTTGCCCTTCTTATAATATACACTCTCTTAATATAATCTTACTCAGAATATTCTCGGTTCTCCTCATCTCTATCACTATATCTATCTATCTGTCTCTCTGTCTGTCTGTCTGTCTGTCTGTCTGTCTATCTGTCTGTCTGTCTATCTGTCTATCTGTCTATCTGTCTATCTGTCTATCTGTGTCTATCTGTCTATCTGTCTATCTGTCTATCTGTCTATCTGTCTATCTGTCTATCTGTCTATCTCTCTCTTCTCTCTCTCTCTCTCTCTCTCTCTATCTCTCTCTCTCTATCTCTCTCTCTCTCTCTCTCTCTCTCTCTCTTCTCTCTATCTCCTCTATCTCTCTCTCTATCTCACTTAGCTCTCTCTCTCTCTCCTGCTCTCTCCTCTCCTCTCTTCCTCTCTCTCGTCTCTCTCTCTCTCTCTCTCTCTCTCTCTCTCTCTCTCTCTCTCTCTCTCTCTCTCTCTCTCTCTCTCTCTCTCTCTCTACTCCTCTCTCTCTCTCTCTCTCTCTCTCTCTCTCTCTCTCTCTCTCTCTCTCTCTCTCTCTCTCTCTCTCTCTCTCTCTCTCTCTCTCTCTCTCTCTCTCTCTCTCTCTATATATATATATATATATATAAATAAATATATATATACATATATATATATCGTTCGCTCTCTCTCTTTCTCTTTCTCTCTTTCTCACTTTCTTTCTCTCTACCTTTGGCACAAACTGTTTGTGGAAGTTGTGAGTGACACGCTTGCCCGATTGTCCTGCGTATGCTTCCTGACAAATAAGATGTCTCGGGTTTCAAACTCCGTTGAACCGTCTCTGACAGTGCACTCTGTACAAAAGAGAGAGATGTTAAACTTCTTTTCAACCCACTTCAGTTATTTAATAATCGGGCCCTTTGACAAATTAAATCTAATAGGCTGGAGCCAGTGGCGATGTCGATAAGAAATTCGACCGCGGATCAGTATGTGCGGGGTTCAAATCTTGGGCTCGCCCGTCACTGACATCGCTTTAGAGTGAGGAAACTGACGTTAACACTAGCTTTACCAGCTTTGCTTTAATCAGGTGCAAACCATATTCTGTTCTTCAGCGTGGAAGATATCTTTGGAAAGAATCTCGACTACTCCAGGTACAAGATGAAACTGCACAACACGGGCAGACAGGAATTCGACTTTGGTGGTGTCTTCAGGACAACCTGTAATCTGGAATTTACTTATTTTCCATTCGACCACGCCGGCTGCTACATCCAGTTTCAGCTGACCGGATACAACAGGCATCAGTTGAACATGGAGGGTGTCCAGGCTCGTGAGATCATGCCGTCTAACGGGCAGTGGCGAGTCATTGCCACTGATGCCAAGGTTTAACTCTTATATTCCTATTTTTTCTCTCTCTCTCTTAGTGCACTGCCTATTGGCAGGTCCATCGTATATAACGCCTCCCTCATCTCTATCTTCCGTTTTCCTCTTCATGTCCACATACGAGTGGATCTTTAAATTATTTATAACATTCCTTTTGATATAACATTATTCTTGGGAGATTTTGCTTGTGACGAGGTGGGCCTCTTATGCCTTCCTCAGCTTCGACTAACATTTACTGGACAGGGACATCATACCCTGAGAAAACAATCCTGTTCACCCAACATGATAAATAAATGTCTATTTTATCTTTTTATGTCTATTTGATTGATTGATTGATTGATTGATTGACTGTGGTTACTGGCTACAGAGCGGTCGTGGCCTGAAGGACACATACTCTGTTCGCTACACTCTATTCCTGAGGAGAAAACCTCTCTACTTCTGTCTCTTGTTCGTCCTGCCAGTCGTCCTCTTCTCTTTCCTCGCTCTTCTCGTCTACTGGATTCCACAGGAAGCTCTTTCCAGAGTCTCCTTCCAGATCACAATCCTCGTCAACTTCTACGTCAATCAACAGTCACTAATGGCTAGGACTCCGCCCTCTTCTGACTACTTCCCTGTCATTAGTGAGTAATGTTTGATGTTACACGTCAATCAACAGTCCCTAATGGCTAGGACTCCGCCCTCATCTGACTACTTCCCTGTCCTTATTGAGTAATGTTTGATGTTACACGTCAATTAGCAGTCCCTAATGGCTAGGACTCCGCCCTCTTCTGACTACTTCCCTGTCATTAGTGAGTAATGTTTGATGTTACACGTCAATCAACAGTCCCTAATGGCTAGGACTCCGCCCTCATCTGACTACTTCCCTGTCCTTATTGAGTAATGTTTGATGTTACACGTCAATTAACAGTCCCTAATGGCTAGGACTCCGCCCTCTTCTGACTACTTCCCTGTCATTAGTGAGTAATGTTTGATGTTACACGTCAATTAACAGTCCCTAATGGCTAGGACTCCGCCCTCATCTGACTACTTCCCTGTCCTTATTGAGTAATTTTTGATGTTACACGTCAATTAACAGTCCCTAATGGCTAGGACTCCGCCCCCTTCTGACTACTTCCCTGTTCTTAGTGAGTAATGTGTGAAAAAAGCTAATGCTATCGTCAGATTCCTCACTCGACAGCGATGTCAGTGACGGGTGAACCCAGGATTTGAACCCCGCACATACTGATCCGCGGTCTAATATCTTAACGACATCGCCACTGGCTCCAGCCACTAGCACCACAACTGCTGTGGTTATAAATTAGTCTGGTAGGTATGTTAGCGTGGCTATAACGAAATAAATAATAATTAGCCAGGTTCAGTAAGTATTTAAGTACTAAGACCCTTTACCGAGACTTGGGATGTTGCATGGATTGCTAACTACTTCATTCGCTGATATGAAGAGAGAGGCAGAGAATAGAAATACTTAGCATTATTTCAATCATTGTTTACTGTTGCTACAATTAAATTCAGAACTTCTTCAATGTGTCTTGTAAGTTGTAATACGAAGTAAAATGCTACGTTTGACGTCAGTTTCTATTATCGCAAGGGATACCACAAAGACTGTTCGTCTAGAATTCTACACCGCTGTGTTTAGTATAACTGGCAACTGTGCTACACACTCAGCCATCAAGCCCGCACTAATTGAACATCAGTCTCTCTTCTCTTCAATGTACTGCCGAGCACAACACGGGGAACACCCGAGCACAACACGAGGAACACCCGAGCACAACACGGGGAACACCCGAGCATAACACGGGGAACAGTAGTCTATGTCACAATAAATTCTCCGATCACTCTTTGCTACAGAATTAACAATCATGAAGTAACAAGAAAAAACTAAACCTTCACCGTTGTCCATGACAGCGTCGATCACTTCAAAATAATTTAAGTCCTGAAATGGAACAAAATGAAAATGCGCTTGGAGTACAGTCAGTTTCTTGCTCGATTGTATGATTATTAACTTAATATTCTTGCACATCTCTCAGGTGTCTACATAATCTTCCAGATGTTTCTCGAATGTCTCTCTGTTCTCTACGTGGTGATGGGACTACGTCTCCACTGCTACACCGGGTGTAGGAAGATGCCCAGAATTGTTCAGTGGCTGGCCTTTGAGCTTCCCAATAGGATCAGACATCTCATAGCATGGCGTATGAACAATGGGACCGCAGCATTGAAGAGGGAAGTTAAAGGTAAGTACCATGTTGAAGTACCATGAAGTATTTTGCAAAGCAATGCTAGACATTACAGTACGTACATGTACGTTAAGAGACATGTAATGCCACTTTGCTGTTATTTTTATTTATGATGTTTTAAAGTCTACACAATTGGAGCGGGCTCAATAACATGTCTTCCAGTCATTTCGTTTTACTAAAAGGCTTTGTGATTAATACTATCTTTGTGACAGTAGCACGAGTGTGCCATGAGGAAATGAAGAGGTGGAGGAAGAGAAGAAAATGAGGAAGGGGACGATAGCGGAAACGAGATCTGGTTGTGCTAAGGGCAGAACTTCTGGAATTATAAAACCTCAACAAGCTCTACTTAATAACCTCCTAACTAGCTCCTTCTAAGCTAATCCAGTTCTTCCTAAATATTTATTCTAAATATTCATATAAATATCCTAAAATTAATATAATATATAAAATATAATATATAAAATATTATATGTATATATATATATATATATATATATATATATATATATATATATATATATATACTGTATATATATTAATATAAAACGTTATAAAGAATATTTTTTTCAAAATTATAAAATATAAATATAAAATATAAATGTATATATACATATATAATGTATGTATATATATATATATATATATATAATGTAATAATATATAAGAAAATAATAGTAAATAAATATCCTAAAAATGAATCCTAAATATTCATTTATTTTACTTTTAGCAGATATGGATCAATCCTTGGATTACCAAGCTCTAGCCAGAGCACTGGATCATCTGATCTTCGTCGTCCACCTTGTCTGTGTCCTCATCTCCACCGTCGTTCTCTTGGTCCTGTACGTCATCCATAAGGACGACATCATACGACCCGTAGGGTACGAGATCGGATTCGATATCGGCCACAGAGGCCTGGCTCTGCTTAGACAATGGCTCAGCGGTGTATTCTATTACTACTACTGAGAGTGATGTTATGTAAACCCTGTGAGACATTCGGCTCCATTTAAGTGTTTCCGCTCTCTCTCTCTCTCTCTCTCGCTCTCTCTCTCTTTCTCTTTCTCTCTTTCTCTCTATCTCTCTCGCTCTCTCTCTCTCTCTCTCTCTCTCTCTCTCTCTCTCTCTCTCTAAATATTAACTATAGATGTTAACTTGACATTTTACTAGACTTTATATTGTAAAAAGATATTTCTGTATATTAAGTTTTGCTTAATTACGCCTGCAGGTTCTGACATAACACTCTATCACGAAACCATGTCATGCATCATCAAACTGATTTGTGTTTTATTTTATCAGGAAATTCTGCCGAAACCCTGAGTATTCTTGGCGTTGCACATGCTACTATATGGGCTTTAACACCACGATAATGGATAGCGAAGAATCAATAAAGTAGCGTCAAAATCAATGTTATCCTTTAGCTATCTCTAGTAACAGCAGGATAGCTTATCCACTATGTTGCAGTTATGTAACATTTCTAGTTTTGATACGATTATATATAACTCTAAATGTGTGTATAATCAGTGTGTTAGTAATTATGAAAGTGCACTAATTAATTGTTTTAGGTTGTGATTTTTCCATTTTAGAACTGTAATATCTGATTTTACGAGTGTTTACATGATTTTATGGGTGTGCTGTGTTGTGTGTCTTGTGTGCTTTGTGTGGGCCTTGCTGCCTGATTTCTAATTCTAAATAAAATAAATAAATAAATAACTCTAGACCTCTCTTACTCCTCGTAGATTCCACCAGATTGAGATGATATTTTACGCTCGTAATTATAATGATTTAATAATAATAATAATAATAAATTACTTATGAGTAATTATAATGAGCTAATAATGAGTAATTATAATGACTTATGCCGGCAGTGCGTTATTTCAGAAACAGAGATTTTCAATAAAAATTTAACTGCATGGAAACATAATTAGTTTATTTTATACCGGTTTGAAAATAATTTTATGCACTATGCTCACGCCTTTACATACAAAGCATTGCACAATAGATCGATATGGTGTTTCGAATGTTGGACATAAATGTGGGGATATCCGATCAAGGTAAATTCCCTCAGTACCATATGAGAGTTTACTCTTCGCCCGTGGCACATCGACTGAGGTGGTTTCTATGATTATATTCCTCGTAAAAGTGTGACGATTCATTGTCAAGGTTGAACGATATAGCCAATAGGAAATAAGTAAAACAGATAGGCCTACTAGAATGTGAAGGCCGGACGTTGTTTGTTGACACACAAATGCTGTTTTTGTATTTTCGATCCTAGCGGTTTGATCTTAAAAGCACAAAATAGTCGTTTTCGAGATGTTTCTTTCTTATTAGAAGATAGGAAATGGTAAAATGCTTTGAAGCCGTATGTAATCAACAGCTTCTCCCGGGTAAATACCAATATAAATGTCAATTTAAGGAACATTTTATAGTTTTTATAGTTTTTCTTGTATTTATCATTGTGTGCAATGAATTGTATATCAACAAAGGACTGTCAGCTGTAGCGTCGTAACGTGAACGGTGACTTCATGACTTTTACGCAGGATTGTCAAGTCAAAGTTCAAAGCGACCACTGTGTCTCTCAATTTGACGGTCTGTAGGCCGGTGAACTTCACACACAGCTTGAGCTCTACTTGCATGTATGTATAACAAGGCTAAGCTGGACGTTGAATTGTGGATGAATGAATATCCCGGATAGGCAGTTAACTTATTTATAAACACACATGTTACTTTGAGAACAGGCGCAAAATTTGCGAAAGAAATGTTCGCTATAGAAATGTTTGTGGTAGTTAACCGTAATGTAGGTTTAAATTAGTAACAATTAAGCTTAGAAATCTGTAACGAAATTAATTTTTTATTTTCGTATTGAAACTAATTAAAGTTATTTTCAGTAAGAGCATTGAGTTTCACACTCAAGTGGATACTGTATAACTGAATCCTAATAAATCTTAATATGCATAATCTGGAGATATCTCAGTTCATCTTCAGAGCGCTTATTATTGCCCAGATGGTCTTAGCTGCAGCTGGTATGCCGGTGTGTTATTTGTATATTATGTAACTGAGTGTAATAGAATGTAATTGTGTGAAATTCTATACTGATTTCTGGTTGTGTTATTGGTCAGTCAGTTAATAGCCCTCTTGCAGCCCATTCGAGAAGAATTCTTAGAAACTCTTTAACTTAGTATAGTAGAAGAAATCAATGCGTTTAAAAGCTGTAAAGCCGATGTTATAACGTCAGTTTTATCTCTCGAAAGTGATATCAGTAACGGACGCGGCAGGATTTGAGCCACATATACTGATCGGCGGTCGGATATCCTACCAACATCACCAATAGCTCCAGCCAATTCCGATCAATCAACCAATCAATCAATAAAGTGCTTCTAGAAAGCGCGACAGCAGAGATCTTAAGGTTCAATTTCACCAGTTGTGGATAAAGACAAAATATTGATATTTATAACTTAAACTATCTGTAAATTTACCTATCTTTCATTTTCCTGCGTAAGTTAGTTTAACATTACAAATTGTTTAATATGTGAATGATATTTTATGTAATGCATGGCACTTTCAAGTTATTGTTGTCCATTAATAAATTATATTTGGACAAATTGTGATGTCCAGGATAGCATAATTAATATATATATATATTTTCGTTATACAACTTAACATTCGTAATGCACAGAGGTAGAGAACGTGTTTTCATTGCTGTTCTTGTATGGCTCTGTTGAACGAAACAGAAATTAGTTTTCCTCACGTGCAGGGAGAGGAAGATGCTGCTACTGGTGTAATATTAGCAGCAAAAACAACTACTATCCCGTTGATACCAGCAACATCTACTGTCCTGTTGCTACTAAAAACAACCACCACTACTTCATTGCAACCAGCAACAACAATAATTACCACATTGCTACTACCAACAATACCTACTGTTTCGCTGCCAACAACGGTAATTACTACCACGTTTTCAACAACAACAACTACAACTTCGATGCCAACAACAACAATAACAACTACCATCCCGTTGCCAACGACAACAACTACCATCCCTTTGCCCACAGAAACTACTACCACCCCGTTGCCAACAACAACAACAACAACAACTGCTACATCATTACCAACAACAACAACTACCACTCCGTTTCCAACAACAACAACAACTACTACGTTGCCAACAACTACCATCCCGTTGCCAACAACAACTACCACCCCGTTGCCAACAACAACAACTGCCGCTCCGTTACCAACAACAACAACAACAACTACTACGTTGCCAAAAACTACCACCCCGTTGCCAACAACCACCACCCAGTTGCCAACAACAACAACAACTACCACCCCGTTTCCAACAACAACAATAATAACTACCACCCCATTTCCAACAACAACAACAACAACAACTACCACCACGTTGCCAACAACAACAACAACTACCACTCCGTTGCCAACAACAACAACTACTACTACGTTGCCAACAACTACCATCCCATTGCCAACAACAACAACAACAGCAACTACTAGCACCCCATTGCCAACAATAACAACAACAACTACAACGCTTTTGCCAACTACAATACCTATTCCTACCTCATCGACAACTCTGACATCTACCACAGTCACCACATCGTCATCTTCAACTACTTTAACAACTACAGCAGTCGAAACTACAGCTGTGTCATTAACTACTTCCGTTGAGACCACATCTATCATTGTATCGACTGCTGAGCAAACTTCCACCGCTTCTCCGCTTCCAGGTAAAGTTATGGTACGCATTTACTTTCAAATATTGCCAAGCCGTAACGACTGACAACATCTTTGTCCAATAGAGTTTTTGCGATGGGAATATAAGAAAAAACTGGTAAAGCTAATGTTAACGTCAGTTTCCTCACTCGAGAGCGATTTCAGTGACGGAAGAGCCCAGGATTTGAATCCTGCACATACTGATCCGCGGTCGAATATCTTATCGACATTGCAACTGGCTATAGCCACATTGCCATTGGCTCCAGCTAGTGGCAATGATTAGGCGCTTATCTTGAATTCTTTAAATTACGATCAATTTCACTTGACTATCAAGAGATCTTAATTACCAATCTTTCTATCAATTAAATTCTCAGTTTACTGATAGATATTTTCCTATTATTACTATAGATTTATTTATAGATATTTTCCTAAATGAACCATATTCTATGTGGAGAGAACGCTCCCTTGACTATATTTTAGATTGAAAATATATTTTAGGCTTTTTTGGCAGGCTATGCTGGCAGGTTATTTTTTGTAATTTTACATAGAAATATTTGGCTCTAGATGAATAACAAATATTTTCCTTATGCTCTTAGGAATGCATTAAGTCCCTATCTCGTTGTGGTTATATTTTGAAGTTTTAAGAATGACGGGAAGCAAACAATTTCGTGATCACCTAAGATCTCGATGTTTCTTAATTACATTGCTGGTTGTCATAGACCTACATACGTCATAACTTGTAGGCTTTGGAGAACGGATAACTCTTAACTTTAAATTTTTTAATGTAATAAATGTTTTCATTTACATGTATATTATTATTTTATTGAGTAAATGAACTGACATGATAGTCATTGTAGCAGTGTATCTACTCGTGATCAAGATCGATTGTTATCTGGTTGATTATTTGATTGATTATTTGATTGATTGATTTATGAAGCTGTGATGTCACCAGTGTGGGCCCTATCTAGGCGTGATTCAGATTCCTTGGTATCTGATTGTTTGATTGATTGATTATTTTATTTACTTATTTGTTTATTGATTGATTGGTAGAGCTGAAATGTTGCCAGTCTAACTACGCGTGGTTTAGATACATGAGTGTCTGATTGATTAATTTATTGATTATTTTATTTGTTTATTTAAACATTCATTTATTGGTAGAACTGAGAAGTTACCAGTGTATTTACGCCTGGTTAAGATCCCTAGATATCTGATTGATTGATTATTTTATTTGTTTATTCATTGATTGATTGGTAGAACTGAGATGTTACCAGTGTATCTACGCCTGGTTCAGATCTATAGACGTCTCTATGGGAGCGGAGTTCTTGGACCTGCACACGGACATCCACTGGGACTCGAACTGTGTCCACAACCCGGGCAAGGCCGCCGAGTGTCCTGCGGGGGAACAGTGCGGGTATCTGCGGGGTCGAATGAACCGACAACAGAGCATCATGGTGGGCGGTGAGCTAAACGTTAAGTACTATAACATAACATAGCGACAATTAGAGTGCTACAGTCATCAATGACAATATTGGCATTGATGACTAACATTCCCTGGGCTGTGTAGGGCCTTGGGCTAAAAAAAAACTAAGATAAAAGAGACTTTATTTAATTAAAAGTTTAAGAAATAAAGCTATTAAAGTAATTTCTATACACTCTGGGAAGCGAAATTAGCCAAAGTGCCATTGAAATAGACTGCATTGAATCGCTGGAGAGCAATAGACAATCGCTGCCAAAGAAAAGCCTTTTCGGTTTATTATTATTATTATTATTATTATTATTGTTATTATTATTATTATTTTTATTTTTATTTTTTTATTTTTTATTTTACCCCGGTGTAAAGAACCTGGGGTTTGATAAAAACGATTCAAGCAATACGTGCTGAATCGCCGCCCGGCTACTCGAGGTCATCAATCGGCTTAAAAGAATTGTTGAAGCAGACTGCATTAAATCTTTGCAAAGTCATGGAAAGCCTTTGCCAAAGAAAAGATGTCTCTCGCTTATCGCCGGTTTGCTCTGCAATAAGTCTGCCTATGCCATTGATAAAGTCAACTCCTTCGGGATTCATCGGGCCCATGGTTTCAATGGCAACCGGAACAACTTCATATCCTGAGGACAGATCTCGGTATGTATCCAACTTCCTAGAGGCGGCATAACAGCAGCTCCACCGGCTGTGACTGAAGTCGTATTCAGGTAGGAGTTTGCCATAGTGTCAATGACCGTGACGTCCCATACGGCACATTTACCGCTGCACCAGGGCACTAAAGTCATGCCGTCCGGACGCTTGCCGTCTGATCTGGACAACCCACTTGGTTCCTTAGAGGAAGGGATGCCCGCTCTTGAAAGTGCTCGCCATATTAAGTCATTTAAATTGTGATGGCGAGACATTCTACCTGAGCTTCGTTTTGCAGGAAAGGCCGTGGAGACCTAAAGCGTCGACTTCATGACCGCAGGGGCACATGTGAGGCTCGCAAGTTTTCGTCCCTTATGTTTATGTTTGAGATTTATTATTATTATTATTATTATTATTATTATTATTATTATTCTTACTATGTAACCAGCAAGTAGTCATGTAGTTCTACCTCATTCTATTCAGCTTGACCTGTTGCTCATTGTCAGTGCGCTGTGTATGAACCCTGCTACGTTTATCATTGTTCTTCCTCTCTACCACTTCCTCAACTCTCTTCTCCTTCTACAACAAAATATTATTTGATATAATCCGTTGTAACACATTTTCTCTGTATTGTGTTCTTGTCACTACGAAATAAACTAACGATAAATTGCACTTGTCTTAAGAGGCGACTAAGCTGAAACTTAGCTA
This sequence comes from Enchytraeus crypticus, assembly GCA_905160935.1. Lineage (NCBI taxonomy): Eukaryota > Metazoa > Annelida > Clitellata > Enchytraeida > Enchytraeidae > Enchytraeus > Enchytraeus crypticus. The sequence continues at coordinate 403,991 of CAJHZI010000321.1, forward strand.
GAAAGTTAAACAGTGGAACCGCAATAAAGTTAAATATTTAATAAATCAATTAAATAAATAAAGTTTAATAACACAAGTAATTAATTTCGTAATCAATAAGAAACGAATTCTTCATTACTGCGAAGAGGAACAATTCAAGAGCTTCATTTATGTTTTCTTTTTTTTTTGTGGGTGAGAGGGCTATGGGTGGTTTAGTGCACTCTCTAATACGTGCACGTATAAAGTTAAGCAACGTTTAAGTTAAGTTATATATTTAAAGGTTAAGCAACGTCGGGTACGGATAGTACTTTGTTGGGCGACCTCCGCGAAAGACAGAGTGCCAAAAGAATAGAAAACTGAAAGGTTATTCTTAAATCCGCGCAAGCTGCAGTAGCGCTTATAAAAATATAAGAAATAATATAAATCATGGAAAGGATGGAGGAAAAAGAAAATTATAGCTGAAACAGCAAATTCTGTAAACACGTGCGTTGTGTAACGTATAATAATAGAAGAACAAAGAATATTCACCGTAATACGCTGCGTAGTTAAACGTTGTTGCCAGTTCTTTAATTCACGTTCTCTTTGAATCTTTCTGTACATCGAGTTTATCAGCCTGCGATGCTGTTTAATCCTGTAAAATATATTTTTTTTCTAAAACAATGTCCAGACAATACAGACAAAAAAATCATAATGAATAATAAAAGTTAATAATATAATATTAATAATAATAATAATTAGTAATAATTGATAGACAGTACATTAATTCAAGAAGCCAATTTAACGTAAAAAGCAAACGGTTAAATCCCAATAGAACTGCAAGAAGATTATCTGCAATCAATGGTCTCCAATCACCTGCAACCTTTGCAATCAATCAACTGTTGAAATAATGCAAGACGCTCTAGTGCTTGCGAGTTATTTTTTATAGCCGTTTGTCAAACTACTATCAATTAAACTTGTATTGATAGGATGTCGTTTTTTATCAATCCCGAACGGTTTATTTAGTTTAAATAAATACAACACAAGAGTTTAACTGATGAAAAAAGATTAAATTGCAAATCAAAAAAGTCAATAGTAAATTTTAACTATAAACTTTATAAAGAAAATACAATCCAAGTTAAAAAGATCTATATAGACGTTCATAATTAAACATGAAGGGAGAGATGGAAATGAAGTTTGGAATATGGTCTAGGAAAAAGAAATGAGAGAGGACAGAAATTGGTTGACTTTTGCAATAGAATGAGATTAGTGGTGTCCAACACTTGGTTCAAACATGAGAAGGCGTTACACATGGAAGAAACCAGGAAGCACCAGAAACGAGGGAAGATACCAGATAGATTATATTCTGATAAAGCAACGGTACAGGAATAGTGTGAAAAGTTCAAGGGCTATTAAGAAATAGGAAGGAGAGATGGATAGGACACATTCTAAGGGGGGGAGGTCTATTAAAAGAGATCATAGATGGTAGAATAGAAGGAAAAAGAGGCAGGGGCAGGCCGAGATTAGGTGTGTTAGATGATTTTAAAGACCCACTCATATGTGGAAATGAAGAGAAAGGCGGAAGACAGAGAAGAGTGGAGGCGTTATGTACCATGGACCTGCCAGTAGGCATTGCACTAAGAGAGAATTAAACATATTTAAAATCAATCTAGAGAAAGAAGCAAACACCACGAAGAGTTTAAATAACTCTGTTGAAATTACACAGGATAGTTCATATAATGTAGCCTAAATACAAATATTAAGAAACCACTATTAAATATACAAATAATAATTGTCAGCTGTCAAACATTTTAAAACCCGTAACATGAAGATAAATCGAGATTTCAATAAAGGATGTATATAATCGCAAACTTTAATACATCTGCTCTGCGAAGATAGTAGCCTATTTTAATTTATTCTAATTCATTCTGACTATACATGACGTAGACAACTTAAGTTGCAGCATGATTATGGAATGTGACACTTTTAAGGTAACAAGTTTTAGAATGACGAATATATTAATAGGCGCAACTATTAGCATGACTATTGCAATTATTTGGAATATTTAAAATACCTAGTACATAGTTGAAATACTTAATAGCAGTGACAGATTAAATACAAACTGTGCGGCTCTCTGTACTTCAGCCCTATGTCTAACATAAGAGCAGGCATCTGAGAAAAACCGGCTCAGTTCCGCTGCTTCACCGGCTATTCCTCTAAATTCACCTGCTTCGCCGCTAAAACATCACAACAAAATTTCAGTCTAAATCATCACAACATCTCAGTAGTTGCAATTCTCTTGATAGGACGAAATTTAATTGAATCGGCGTGAAATAGACAAGGTATAGACTTTCTAGCGGCATTAACTTGTTATTAACGGCCTATACCTTGGACATGCTATTTAGCAGAACACCAGAGAGAAAGAGGTGGAAAAAGAGATTGATTCACTAAAATTACATTTGAGTCATATCCATCAAAGTATGTATCTGATGGCATAATGACAAGAACGTTGAATTTACTAAAAATTATATAAACTCTCATAGATAGAGTTAGGAGTTTTTCGAAAAAACCAAACCGCATAAATTTATAAGCAGACGACAATGAATTTATAAACAGATGACAATGGGTGTACAAACAGATGACAATGGGTGTACAAACAGATGACAATGGGTGTACAAACAGATGACAATGGGTGTACAAACAGACGACAATGGGTGTGCAAACAGACGACAATGGGTGTACAAACAGACGACAATGGGTGTACAAACAGACGACAATGGGTGTACAAATAAGCAACAATTTGATAAAGAATCAAAACGTTATAGCGATACTGTACTGCAATTGCACGTGTCTTAAGAGGCAAAATCAAAGCAAACGCAATGTCAAGTCTGAAGAAGCCAACGAAAAACCATCCCTTAAGCCATATCTTCCTGACACTATAAGCTACACTAAGGTGTGGCTGAGCTTAGCTTTCTTTGTTGGTATTGATGTTTTTTCGGAAAATTAGGAGTCGGACTGGTTAATTAGCCCGAGGAATTGAAGAATAAAGGTTATCTGAATTGTTCTCGAAATATCCACACTACCAAACATGAGCGAAGAATGGTGACCCTAAATCTTCAGTGCTTGTCGCTTAAATGTTTGCTTTAAATCACTTAATGGATATCTTATTTCCACTTCTTATTTTTTCTTATTATTTCTAGCGGTTTGGCTTTGCATTCATAGTGCTCGATATTGTCCTAGATGACTATATCATTACTGACTATGTGTTGTCATTGTTTGCAATGTTCATTTCTGCTTCAAGACTTACCTGTTTCTCTTTGTTTCGCCTCCGCTGACACCACAGTTGAACCTCGAGACCTCTGACGCTGAATCCGCTCTTGATCCAACCGAACCATCGTTAGAGCGCATCCCTGATGATGACTGCATTAGTTGCGATGATGATGTCGATGATGATGGTAATGTTGTTGATTATGACTGCATTAGTTGCTACAACGATGATGATGATGATGTTGTTGATAATGACGTAGATGATGACGATGACGATGATGCAGATTTATGATGATTTTGACCTCATAATGATTGATTGTAGCTATAGGTATATTTACTGGTTGTCAGTTGATATCATTACTAGAATCTTATTATCGCTGTCTAATTTCACATACTGCATAATCCATTCAGAGTATGATGTATCCATTGACTGTTCTCATGACTCACTCTTCCAGTTTCCTGCTATCCTCCTTCCTTCACGCCAACTTTTCCCATCTGTGAAAGTTATTATTATTCTATTAGTGAAATATATTACTATTAATTTTGAATACTTTTCTAATATAATTAAAGATCACGAACCAACTACAGAAACGACCTTGCACTCAACCTACCACTACGCGTGACAGTGCAGTGTTAGGCAGATGTTTCTCGCTGTAAGTGAACGGCTGCATACCTTCATTGCTCTAGGCGAATAGCGTACATGTAATATCATACCATCAACTATACCTAATCTAGACAAAACTTAAAAGCTTAAATTGTTGGCTGATATAACGCGGTGCAATATAACCTGCTAGGTGAAATTGATAACGATACTGATAACAATAAAATAAAATCCGGTCCAGATTTTACAAAATAACTGCGCACTAATTCTGCTTACATATAAATTATTTTTATCGGGTTTGAGAGAAGGTGGCTGGAAAGAGCAATATTCAGTGTTTAATATCAGTGAATTCTATGAAATATTAGTTGCTGAGTAGGCCTATAATTAAACACCTCGAGCTCATACAGGTGCATTTAAAAGGATTAACTAAACGGCGGCATTTTAGTTTCGATATAGCTGCATTTTAGTTTTGACTTTTGACAGTTTTGATATAGCATTTATTTAATTAACTGTCATTAATTAACCGCGTTGTCTCCATTAACCCAACACTCATATCAAATCCGAAGAAACATAGAAAAAAGAAGCTAAGCACTGGGATCAGCATGTGCGGGTTCACATCCTGGGCTAGCCCGTAACTGACATCGCTTTCGAGAGAGGAAACAGACGTTAACACTTGCTTTACCAGCTTTAATTAAGCGTAGAGCATTAAATGATAAAACTTTATAACTCGTATGATACTAAGTGATGCTACAAAACTACTGCTACGTTAAAATATGTTTTAAATACATAATTTGTATTTGAATTACTATGCTATTGTTTTCACGTTATATATTGGAATATATGCGTACGTTCCATTTCGCAAGTTCGTATTTTACCTATCTGCGGCTGTCAGTTTCTTTTGAAATAAATGAAGATATATCGCATATAACAGATTAGTTGAGATATCTATTCTGTCTAACTATTTAGCTTTCCGTCGAGCTGTGAAAACATTATTATGGTCGCGTAGTGTTTTTACATGATAGTACTATGCACGTATGTTTGGTTTTTTTAAAAGTATTTTGTATATGAAGACTTGAATGAGTGTTGCTGGATAGCGTAAAGTTCCGCTCATATGTAGAAATTTTTACCAGTTTAGATATTAATTTAAATGTAATTGTTATTTAGCTCATGATTACAATTGAACTCTTCCTGTAAAGTAGTCTCGAAGACCGAGTTCGGCCATGACACTGCTATATAAGTTTTCGTTTGTTAATAATAATAATTAATAATCTAATCGTCACATCAACAACACTGTAACATCTTGACATTAATTCATTAGCATCCTAATAGAGAAATAACGGTATTATGGGAGCAACAAATTAACATAACAGTGATAAATTAGCACCTTAAGACGAATGGTATTATCACCCGAGTGGTATGAGCTAGTATTTCTAACTGGTTTGATCGGATCTCTACATTTTACACAATACGTCCCTCATATAATAGTTCAATGATTGCTGATAAATTTAAATAGAAATTAAACTAAATTTATATAAATAATGTAATTTAATAGAGTTAAATTAAAGTTAAGTTAAATAGAAATTTAGCAATGACTGGCGCTAGGCTCGAATGCAAGTGGAAATAGCAGTGCCAGCGTAAGCTTAGTCCTATTTTCAATTGTAATCGTCGTAGTAGTAGTAGGACATGTAGAAGAAATATATCAGCGCGCATAGGACGAAGATAATGGCGAGCAGATTTATTCTTAAATTTCTAATCATCGATCTCTCGAATTCCTTCCGGTCATTTCTTTTCTCGTTAGCCTGTTGTTTGCACATAAATCCTCGGAACCATTTCCTGGCAGCTATGACTTCCGGCATTGATGGTTGCTTGATGGAAACACCGCGGTCAGAGAGCAGCTCAAAACCGGTTTCAGCTGGTTGTGGGTAATTCCGCTGAACGGTATTTAACTTCTGAACCTCCTGTTCCACCAGCTTCTGAATTCCTGATTGAAATGACTGAAGATCTAACTGATGTTGTATCAGTGGCAACGGTTGTTCGCGGTGTTGCTGATGTTGCATCAGTGGCAACGGTTGCTCGCGAAGTTGCTGATGTTGTAGGAAGAGTGTTTCGTACTGAGGCAACTTACTTTGAGTCAGCTGCTGTTGCATTTGTTGTAGCTTTAAGCTCAACTGATCCTGTTGTTGTTGTAAGAGCTCAACGCGTTGCTCCTGCGGCTGCGGTAGAACTTGAAGATCTCTCTGTTGCGAATGTTTCACTTGTGGTAGATACAAACCTTCTCCCACTCCACCCTGTTGCTGTTGCTGCAGCTGTTGTTGTCGTTGTCTAAGTCGAAAAGATTTTGTCAGAGGAATCTTGCAAGGTTTATGTAAGACCTGACGACGTAGACGACCACTGTGGTATAAATGATCGCCTGACAACTCCACCAACACACCCCTACAAGCGCTTCCATACTCCCTGGAATCTGTTAAAATTACAACTTTACAGGACTCGTTTTCAATTTCCTCCAAATCAGAATCGTCCAATCGGTTCTTTCTGAAACTGCTTACACTTCTTGCCCTGCTGGGTCGAGCCAGATTGTTCCGCCGATTGGCAGGTCCACGAAGATCAGTGTACGAGGAAACAGATCTAACACCTCTACTTCTCTCTGAGCTGAATCTCTTCTTATTCTTCCAACCGGAAGTCTTTTCCTCAGGTCCCAGCCTTTCACAGACATCCTTCAACAAATCCGGAGCGTTGACGTAGACTGGAATGCGAGAACGACCCCGTTTTCCAGTTCCACTCTCGGACCTCCGGGAACTGGTTTGAGATCCAGTAGAGGTTACTGAGAGGTTGGAGTGCGCTGGACGACAATGGAGTCGACTGAGATTCAACCAGCGAGAGCGAGAGGAACTGAGGATATTCGATACGGAATTCTTTGCCGATAGTCTGGAAGATTCGCTCGATGATTTGCCAAAAGAACAATCACTCTCATCATCATGGTCCTTGTTAGAAACAACAGAACGGATAACACTGTTGCTCTTGACGATCTTATTATTGATTCTCTTTGCGGTTGATATTTTGCTGTTGGATTGATTCCCATTTGACGGGACATCGGAATCGCCGGACAGAATGGACGTACGGGATTGTTGAGTCCGGAGACGACTGCAGGATCTGTTCCGGGATGAGTCCTTACTCTGCTCCATGTTACACTCTAGGACAAGCTTAACGGGAACGTAGGACGCTCGACTGGAAGTTGTGTGGGATGATATCGAAGGATTATCCCGGAGTCGATGTCGGCATGGATTTCTGGAAAACATTCCCTTGGTAGTGGAAGGGTTTAGAGCGACTGGAAGGCTTTTGGATTCTATGCCAATCATTCAGTTGTGAGAGAATTCAGATGTAGATTCTTTGAAGTGTTTAAGTATGCATTCAATAGAGTACTACTATTGCTATAAAAACTTTCCTCAATTGTCTTAACCTAACGACACGTGTTATACTAGAACTACCGTTCTACCCGATTTTCAGATCGCTTATAAAGGTTTCAACTTATTCAATGGACTAACTGTTACTGTTCTAAATGTCCGTTAACTCTTCAGCTTGTTTCTAGACACATTCTGTATAGCGTAGTTACTGTTCTGAAATATAGATATTTTAATTCTGAATTAGCTAGGCTATGTAAACATAGAGCTTCAGTAGTCGGTATTATGTCCGACACACTGTAGAATATACCATGCATGCGTTAAAATGACTTATTTCAAGGCACATATTTCTCTTCAGAGCTTCATATCGAGCTCATTAAGTAGCAGTCCGTCGTAAGCATATCATCCAAAATATAAATCACATTACAAATTACTAATGTTATACATGTACTGTATATGAATTTAATTGTTGTTTGAAAAAGATAAATAGTGTTTGATTTGATTATCAGTTAAAAGTAAACACGCATTAAGTGAAACGATAAACTATGTTGATATCTCTCACTTTTAATACCACATGCTTAAACTGTTAGGCAATTTAGTCCATTTCCCGTATAACTAGTTCAGTGAATGTCCGAGATTTTACTCTCAGATCAGCGCGGCTGGGATTCGAACCCACGAGGGTTCAATTCACCTCTGGATCTGTTATTTAAAGTTATACGACCATTCTATAGTCCCAGAGTAGTCGCCTCTAACGAAGCCTATTGTACCTTTGATCTTTTCGAGACATCAAACTAAAACTAGGTTGCAATGTTAACTAGTACACTTATGTGTACAAGTATAGTACACTGTGGCGGATCAATAAAGTTTTAATGAGCGGGGGCAGAGTATGTTTGGATGTAACCACATTTATTTGCTTATGCTCACGCCTTCTCTGGAACAGACAAATTTTTAATTTTTTTACTAGCACTCGCGCCTTCGACCTGGCAGAAACTACAAATTACAATTTTCTGTGGAACTAAGGGTGGGGGCCCATGATGTATAACTTGCAACCCTGCAATTTATTTAAACGTTGCCGCGCATATACACATATAGGACTAAACATCTAGACATACGCAGTGGTTAGAGACCTGCAAATACATTCCAGGGTGGTGGGCTGAAAATTTCTGATCATTCCTCTAGCTCTAAATTCCCATTTTAAATACTGAACATGTGTGCTTAAGATAAGACTTTAACTTGGATGATAGTTGACATGTAAATAATGAAATTAATAACTGCAAGCCACCTGTAGCTTTGTTATCGTTGCATAAGTTCCAGACGTAACGTCACTAAATTACAAAACACAAATATTTGTCCATAAAAGAATTTAAACTTACGTGAAGATCGTCTAGACTTCTGTGACGTAGGCACTCATTGTGCCTCTATATTCAAGATTTTTCATTTTGCTGTAAGCACGTGGAAAATATTGTTGTACTTAATTGATGTTACAAAACAATCCACAATCCATCTCTACATTGTCGACAGTTTATTTTCCATACTTAATTAACCAGTATCCTTTCCGTTATTGTATTTTTAGTAGAGAACTTTAACTTCTGGACAAGTAGGCCTAGCTACGTTGTAAAAAAATTATTTTTAATTAAAGATTGATTTACTAAATCGATTAACTCTTCGATTTCCTCATACAAATTTGTTACACTTTACAACACGTTATGATACATTGTATTTAAAATTTCTAAATGTCATGTTAGGAATATAAAACGATATTTTTCTTATTGTCAATTGAAATCGCTGTCATCGTTGACAGTAGTATAAGCAGGTTATAACTAATGCAGCGATTAAAAATCTTTTCAAGATGAACTTAGACTCTTGCTTACGTTTTTGGAACTTAAATTGCAGCTGCTTACTGATTTTCAATATTTTGGCAGTCGAATTGGCTTTGCTTTCTGCAAGTTACATGTTGTCATGAGCGACGGCTGAGCCTAGGACGTCCTTTGAAAGAAAATGAGAAAATGGATGTTGCAGTGGTAACGTGGATAAAGGTGTGGTTCTTAATTATCGCTCTGGTAAATATAAACAAATTAATTTTAACACGATAATAACAACTTTAAAATTGAGAGTGAAATTAAGATTTTAGCAGGCTAACTAAAATACGACGTATCATAATTTTTATATTAGATTTTTTTAAAATATAGCCAACGTTTTGTAGGTGTAATTATGGCTCGTGGATTTTCTATTCGGAATATACTAGCAAGGATAGCCATTGTCGGCACTCTACTATGGCTAGCTACGCTCTACCTTATGTCTCGCTCCAGCTCTCTGAGTGTCGGCGATAAACGTGGATTAAGAGAGGACAGTTTTGGAATGTCGAGACAGCCGATTCTCGAACGACCCGATATGGATAGACTGCGGTTTGAGCAGGCTATGCAGAAAGATTACGCTGCCGAGCGGAGAGAAATGGAAAGACTTAAGCAGGCATTGAGCATTCAAGAAGAACTAGCTCGGAGACGTGCGGAAGATAGACGCATTCCACCGTTTAAGCTTAACTACGGAGATCAAAGTGGAACCTCTCTCATTAAAAATCCACGTGACAATATTCTAGCATTTTTATTCGGTGCACATGAAAAGCTGTCCCAAAATCATGGGAAATCTGGTAAAAGCGAGACAGCTGAAAGTATTACCGAAGAGCTGATCAAGAGTGGACTGATTGTTCCGAGATGGAATGTTGACATTGAAACTCCTGAAAATCGGAGTGCTCCAGGTCTGTACTGCATAACTCTATTTTAAAATATTCTAGAGCTCTCTTGTTTATTAAAATGAATCTAATGTAAAAACATACCTCCATTTATCATTTTGTTTTAAAATTCATTTGTAATATTTTGACCCCACTTTCTGGCTAAGAACCAGACATTAAATCTCTGGTGCTAATTAATTATTGAAATAGTATTATTATCTTTAATACGAGATATATCTTTTGTGTTTTGTCATATTTGGTTTCTCACTGCTGAATCTAGAACTTAAGAATAGGCTAACTGAAGACTGCATGCGTTTTCACAACGCATATTTTAACATTTTAACAAAATGCATAGATACTGAGCAACATTTTGAAACCATATAGTTAATTCTAAAAATTGGTATTGCATAGCTTTTTAAGTGCATAAATTTCTTAATGTTCATTACTTGTTCAGGCAATGAGTCAAAATATGAACCTTGGACCTTGCCTTATGTTGACAGATGAGTTGGGATGTGCAGTTCTTTAGAAGAGGCTAATTAAAAATGCATACATTTTTAAAGCAAAGTTACCCAACACTCAGTAAGATATTTGAAGCCATGTCGCTAACTATAAGAAATTGATATGGCAAAGTCATCGTGAGTACATAAACGTCTTGATGTGCAATGTACTCAATACTTGTTATGGCATAGACTAGAAATATGAACCTTGGACCTTGACTAATATTGACAGGTGAGTTGGGACGTGCAGTGTTCATAAGCCGAGGTGATTTGTCAGCCGATGAGAAGAAGAAGTTTGATCTGGGAATGGAGAAGAATGCTTTTAATCAGTACGCCAGTGACATGACCTCTCTCCATAGATCACTTCCAGATATGAGAGACTCCGAGTGAGTTATTAATAATGATCTATTAATTGGATGATTTGTTATTGCATGGATATAGTATAGTAAATATTTAGCAAAATTACAATCCATGATGACATCTATCACTTTTAGTACTTTTTTACCAGTTTAAACTGTTTAACTGTGTAAACAGTAAACAGTAAAATTAAAGAAAAAGTAAACAGTTTAAAGTGTAAACAGTTTAAACATTACCAGTTTAAACTGTTTGGCAATTTATATGTGAATTGTCCATGTAACTGTGCCCATGAGTGTTCAAGAATTTACCATCTTATATGCTTGGCAGTTATATATTGATTAATAGTTGACTTGATTGCTTGATGTAGATTAAATGTAACACTATTGATTAATGGTTGACTTGATTGATTGATGTAGATTAAATGTAACACTTTTAATTTATGGTTAAATTGTTGATTGATTGGTGAAGATTGAACATAAGACTATTGATTTATGGTTGGTTTGATTGATTGGTAAATATTAAATGTAAGACTATTGATTTATGGTTGATTTGATTGATTGGTAAATATTAAATTTAAGACTATTGATTTATGGTTGGTTTGATTTATTGGTAAATATTAAATGTAAGACCATTGATTTATGGTTAAATTATTGATTGATTAGTGAAGATTGAACATAAGACTATTGATTTATGATTGATTTGATTTATTGGTAAATATTAAATGTAAGACTATTGATTTATGATTGATTTGATTGATTGGTAAATATTAAATGTAAGATTATTGATTTATGATTGATTTAATTTATTGGTAAATATTAAATGTAAGACTGTTGATTTATGATTGATTTGATTGATTGGTAAATTTTAAATGTAAGACTATTGATTTATGGTTGGTTTGATTGATTGGTGAAGATTAAATGTAACACTATTAATTTATGGTTAAATGGATTCATTTATCTAGGTTCACTGTAACGCTATTGATTTATGGTTGAATTGACTGATTGGTTTAGATGCAAAGCGGTGAAGTATAGAGAAGAGCTTCCTGACACTTCGGTTATTATCATATTCCACAACGAGGCGTGGTCCACGCTTCTCCGCACTGTTCACAGTGTTCTCGACAGATCTCCTCCACGTCTCATCCGAGAAATCATTCTCGTTGACGACTTCTCCGATCTCGGTACATTTTCCTTCATCTTCGTAGATTTTATAAAAAACTTATTCTAGATGTATGAGATGATTATGTAAGTTAAGGAAGGCGATGAGACATAAATGAACTATTATAAATAATAATAATTATGATATTAATTATAATTATTAAGGCAATGAGACATAAATGAACTATTATTGTAAATAATAATTAATAATTATGATAATAATTATAATTATTAAGGCAATGAGACATAAATGAACTAAAGTAAAAGTTGAATTTAAGTAAATGTATCTCTGTTCTATTATCTCTGTTCTATTATTTCAGTTATCTCTGTTATCTCTGTTCTTTTATCTCAGATATCTCTATTTTTCTACTATTTTCAGATCACTTGATGAAGCCGCTAGACGAGTACGTGGCCAAGCTGCACAAGGTTAAAGTCGTGCGCAGTAAGTCACGCCAGGGACTGATAAGAGCACGACTGCTTGGTGCCGCTCAAGCCACGGGGGAGGTGCTCACCTTCCTCGACTCCCACTGCGAGTGCACAATGGGTACTTGATCTACTTCACCTTGTCATCCATTATTTGTTTCCCTGTCTCAAATTAATCTCTATTAATTAAATAATAATTAATCTGTAATTTTAATACTAATAATTTGTAATAAAAAATGCATAACCTTTCGTTTCATTCGTTTAGTATCGTTACTTTGATCTACTTTACTATCTGATGGTTACTTGATCTACTTCACCGTCTATAGTGATATGTGTTGTTGGGGACGTCCCTGACATCATCCCTGATTGAGGAAACGGACAAACCTTTATTATTATTATTATTATTATTATTATTATAATTTTTATTTATTTATTTATTTTTACCCCGGTGTAAAGAACCTGGGGTTTATTATTATTATTATTATTATTATTATTATTATTGTTATTATTATTATTATTATCTGATCCAAGTGTTGTTGCTCTATCTCAAATTATTTAATCACAATTAAGAAAATAATTATATAAGTAATCTGTAATTTTGAGCACTTGGTTGGAGTGTGAGTGTTGTATTGATCTGAGATGCAAAATAAAAAATGCATGACCTGTTTTTCCATCAAGTGACGTATATTATTAAAGAATCGCTGTACTTTAAAATCATGTCATCAATGTAATCGCTGTATTACAAAGCCAAGTTTTTGTGATTGGTAGTAAAACATAAATCTTAAATTGAAAATTTCTCCAATTAATAATCTGAAGGTTACCTAAAATAGGAATAATCTAAGATTATTAAGGATAGTTATAGTTGTATTTCAATAGTTATTACTGCATATTGAAATATAATAAAAATATAGCACAGAACTGGTCTAACGTGGTCACACTTGTCATAGATGTGGTTTATTGATTGATTGATTGATTGATTGGGATGGCTGGAGCCGCTGTTAGATCATATAGCACAAAACTGGTCTAATGTAGTGACTCCTATCATAGACGTGGTTGATTGATTGATTGGTTGATTGATTGATTGATTAGGATGGCTGGAGCCGCTGTTAGATCGTATAGCTCAGAACTGGTCTAATGTAGTGACCCCTATCATAGACGTGGTTGATTGATTGATTGATTGGTTGATTGATTGATTAGGATGGTTGGAGCCGCTGTTAGATCGTATAGCTCAGAACTGGTCTAACGTAGTGACCCCTATCATAGACGTGGTTGATTGATTGGTTGATTGATCGATTGATTAGGATGGTTGGAGCCGCTGTTAGATCGTATAGCTCAGAACTGGTCTAACGTAGTGACCCCTATCATAGACGTGGTTGATTGATTGGTTGATTGATCGATTGATTAGGATGGTTGGAGCCGCTGTTAGATCGTATAGCTCAGAACTGGTCTAACGTAGTGACCCCTATCATAGACGTGGTTGATTGATTGGTTGATTGATCGATTGATTAGGATGGTTGGAGCCGCTGTTAGATCGTATAGCTCAGAACTGGTCTAACGTAGTGACCCCTATCATAGACGTGGTTGATGATCACACACTGAGGTACCTGCACAACAACGCCAGGTCGACGAGTGTCGGGGGATTTGACTGGAACCTTCAGTTTAACTGGCACGGGATTCCTGAGAGAGAGATGAAGCGAAGGAAGAGCGACATTGAGCCCGTTCAGTGAGTGAATGCAATACAGTACAATACATTACAACAATACAATACAATACAATACAGTGTGATAACATTCTACACAATATAATGCAATACAATAAACTACAGTACAGTGCAATACAATACACTACAATAAACTACAATACAGTAAAATACACTAAACTACAATACAATACAATGCGATACAATGCAAATACGATACAAAAGAATACAATACAAGGCACTACACTGCAATATAATACAGTACAATACCTTATAATACAATGCAATACATTACAATACAAGTAATACAGACTTAGAGCTATTTTGAGTAAATATTGAACCATGGAGGCAGTCTATCCACTAGAGGTGACCACTGATGTGCTGAGTTTCTGAAGTTTGAACCCAATGTGAGTGAAAATATGTAACTTGACATGCAGTTTGGCAGAATACGAGAGAGAGAGAGAGAGAGTGAGAGAGAGAGTGAGAGTGAGTGAGAGAGAGAGAGAGAGAGGGAGAGAGAGAGAGAGAGAGAGAGTGAGAGAGAGAGAGAATGGAAGGAGGAGAAATGCAATACTAAGATATTTATTAAATTTTATTTATTGATTAATTTTTAGGAGTCCGACAATGGCCGGTGGATTGTTTGCAATCAGCAGGAATTACTTTGAGTATTTGGGGACGTATGATCCTGGAATGGACATTTGGGGCGGAGAAAATCTGGAACTGTCGTTTAGGGTTTGATTAGTTTAATGTTATATAACATTAAACTATTAATATGAAAGCTAATGTATTTTTTCTCAATTAGTTTGCTAACTTTCTTTTCGTTTTCTAAAATTGACTATTTATTTCTTGTGATCGATGATTGATTGAGCTTGTTCATTTTAGTTCAAATTTTATTGTTGGAAATCTGTAAATGAGCCGTTAAAGTTAGTAAAATTATTAAAATCGTATTTATTTGTTTTTACTTTGTTCTTTGCAATGTATTTTTTGTAACTGTGAACTTAACAGTTTAATTTCGTTAGAAAATTATGGGAACACATTATGAACAAAATATGGGATATCCTGCAGTAGGAACGTAAATCTCGAAACCAAATATCGTTATATAATGAGAAAGTTTCAGATAGATTATGCCTCATGTAATAATACTTAGAATATGTTAAGTATAATTTGTTGTTATTTAAAGTCACCATCAAAGATTGGCCCTATTATTTTTGTAGTCTGCCTTTGCACATTCAATTACTTCAATTGCGTTAGACTGAAGTTATAATGCATTAATTAAATTACTGTGGGTTTACATGAACCATACCACATTCATCATCATCATCATCATCATCATCGTCTTCCCTTGACTCCCAGTTTAACTAGGGTGAGGATACGAATAGACTGTCTTAAATCCTCTCTGTCTCAAATCCTCTCTATCCTATATCATATCACAATCAATCCCTTATTTGAACAAATCACATTACCTACTCTTTACTCTAGATGTAATTTTGTGGTTTGGACCGGCATGTGTAGATTTGGATGTGCGGAGGAGCGCTCGAGATCATCATATGCTCACACGTCGGTCACATCTTCCGCTCCAGATCTCCGTACAAATGGCGGACTGGCACCAACGTGGTGCGGAAGAATTCAATTCGTCTGGCTGAGGTTTGGATGGACGAATACAAGAGCCACTACTACGAGAGATTCAACTTTGAGCTGGTATGAGCCGATAGAATTGGCAAGCCTTGCTTCTTATTGGTTTCCTAGTGCCTAATGTTGTCGTGGACGACTATAGCACATTTAGTTGTTGTTACTTGGGATCATGGTATTTAACAAAATTGGTTTGGTGTCATTGAGAGTTACTGAGAATTTATTTTTAGTAGTTTATAATAATATATATATAATGGAGGTAAGTTTTCTACTATTTTTTACTCAATTTGACGATATTATTCTTCTGTTTTCTGCAACATTTGTTAAGCAGAAAAAAATGAACAGAGATTCTTGATATTATATTAGTAAATAATATAATATATTATGTCGGTAAATTATATTAATTAGTGGTGTTAATTATTAAATAATGCTAGGGAAATTTCCTGTTAATGTATGGATATATTTTAAATAAATATCCTTTTTCTTGGTCGACAATGTGGGGTCTAGTTAAGAAAAATTAAATAATAGTGTAAATAATATATGTATTCATTACTGATGTAATTTGAAATCGAAGCAATGACTATAATTATTCATTTATGTGAATTTTTTCTAATAATTACTTCAAATGTTCGTTGGGCATAATTTTAGTTTATACTTTTAGAACTAATGTTAAGAAGTTAAACTATTAGCTTTAGGCTTTTAAATGAATTCAGGTGCTCGTTAAAGAAATCAATTGACTGCATAATTAATTGCATAATAATTGTTATTATGCTCATTATTATTTTCTATTATTAATTATTAACCACGAAAACTTATATAGCAGTGTAATGGCCGAATTCGGTCTTCGAGACTGCTTTTCGGATAGAGTTCAATAGCAATAATAAGCTAAATAACAATTACATTTAAATTAATATCTAAACTAGTAAAAAATGTCTACATATGAGTGTAACTTTATACCATCCTGCAATACTTATTCCTGTCTTCATATACCAAATACTTATAATATACATACATACATATATAGTAATTTCATGTAGAAATTTGTCCTGCTATCATATTTATTTTATTTTTTATTTATTTAGATCACCAACAAGGGTCATTCAACAATTATTGTCCTGCTGGAGTTATATAATCCAATTGTCCATTCATTATCATCATCTTCACGTAAATTCCAGTGTAGCCCGCATAGGGATGAATTAAATCACCCATTATGCAGCTATATAAATTTGTGCTAACAAATAAAAGCCGGTAAAGCCAAGATTAACGTCAGTTTCCTCACTTGAAAGCGATGCCAGTGATGGGCGACAGAATATATGACAGAATACTCTAGATGTAGAGAAATCATTTAGATGTTTTATGTGGTGTTTTCAGGATGTCGATATTTAACATTCTAACAAAGTGCTTTATTTTAATTTTTCTGAACTATTTCTTACCAGTTTTCCTGAAATGATCTTCTATTGGTGTGCTTGTTCTCAATAAACTGCATTATGTGTTGCTTAATCTTTGGGCTCTGTAGGCTTAATCTAACAAATTTCTTCTGAATTAAATTAGTAGTAATTATCTTCTTTCTTCAATTTCTGCCATTTTTCTCTGTGTGCTTGCTAATAATTTTTCTAACAAATTTCTGACTATAATTCGCAGTTATTGTTTTTCTTATTGACTATGATGACTCTTTTACTTCTTACGGTAATATTACTAAATTTAATTTTTTTAGTATTTTATTGTGTTTATCAAATAAATGTAGGCTATTTATCTAATAAATGTATGCTATTTATCAAATAAATGTATGCTATTTATCAAATAAATGTATGCTATTTATCTAATAAATGTATGCTATTTATCTAATAAATGTATGCTATTTATCTAGTAAATGTATCCTATTTATTTCTTCTAAAAATTGATGTAATGTTTAGCTTCAAGGATTGTCTTTAAAATATTATTATTTTTTCTAATGCATCTTATGTTGGAGGTAAAATTAATGTAGTATACTGGAGGTGGTCTCTAGTATATGGTAATTTCTTTTATATCAATTACGTGTAATTACAGGATTTGATCTCTATGGCGGCAAACTACTTGAGATCAAGATAACTCGGCGCTTTTTAATCTGTTGTAAGTAGCAAAACTAGAGATAGGCTTGTGCGAGTGGCTTATGACATTTTTTTTGTCTAATTAGAAAATATTAAATATATATAGATAAATATTAGCTATGTACTTCAAGTTTGAAATTTGATATAAAATGCTTTAGCATTCTCTATATTTGTATTATTTGTAGTGTTATGATTTGTTGTGAGCTTGTCTAAGTTTGTACATATTAAATAATATCTACAAATAAAGCTTCTCCGTGTAACTGTGTTGTAGTTCATTGATTTTAGGCGTGACTTGTTTTTATGTATGGTTTTCTTTGAGTTAAAATTTGCTTTTTATCTCATTTTGTGCAGTTGTGAATGCGCAACTTAAATTATGTGTCATCGTCATCTTCTTTTGAATCCCTGTTTAGCTTGGGTCGGGAAAGCTTAAATAACTTTTAAAATTTACAACAACGCCTGCTGTTTCGTTTCACTGCATTTCATTTAGTAATATTTTGAATTATTTTCTACTACATATAATAATCGCGGTTAAGAAGTTTATTAATTCCTAAAGTTAGTGGGTTGAAGATAATATTAAAACTTCTTTAGTCTCAATAATTATATTTAGTAATATGTATAAATTAAATGTCTTAGATTCGACATACAACATTTTGGCATAGGTATTTATTTTACTGTTTCACTTTTGTAACAACTTTTGTAACTTATTTTTCATGAAATCTGCTAACGTGCTACAGTATGATATTTCGACTAGCAGCTTAAAACTTGAATTTTTCGTTAAAACTCTTGTCACATACTAATTTTATGAATTATTTTTAATTCTTACGCAACTGTTTGAGAGAGAGAACAGTTTTTACTGCCAAAAGGCAGTACATTTTGAATGATTATTGACTTTTATTGATCCAAGTAGAAAGATCGTTCTATTTATCCGTCTAACAAGATCTTGAAACCTCGTGGGTTCGAATCCCAGCCGCGCTGATCTGAGAGTAAAATCTCGGACATTCACTGGACTGGTTATACGGAAAATGGACTAAATTGCCTAACGGTTTAAACATGTGGTATTAAAAGTTAGAGATGGCAACATAGTTGATCGTTTCACTATAATGCGTGTTTACGTTTTTATTAATTAATGATTGATTGGTAGGGTGATTATGGCGACGTATCGTCGAGACTGGAGTTGAGAAAGAGACTAAAATGTAAATCATTTGAATGGTACCTGCACAATATCTATCCCGAGCAGTTCATTCCAGGTGAAGCCGTAGCTTCTGGGGAGGTTTGTAACTTTAGGTTTAATTTAAAATAATATTTTTTGTTTGTTTCCACGATACAACTTAGCGCAGTTTTTTTTATAGCTGATTTGGTTTGTTTGCTTCTGCTTTTTGTTTCTTTGTTTTGTTTCTTCTGCATTATACGACTTATAGGCCACAGTTACTAATACTCTTTAAAGAAGAAATTGGCGAACTACAACTTAAAAAGCAGTTTAAAATTGCAACTTAAACAGGCAAACTCTACTAATTGCGTCTATCTTGCGTATGACCAAAAGGAAATATAAAGAGTATTGAGGCGTATAATCGTGACTCAGATGTTGTCCTGGACGATAGATAATTAACTATATAACCTTGAGTGATGTTGTGAACTATCTATGAACTGCAATTTTGTAAAACTAATGCTAAAAACTATTGCTTCTCATCGAGATGATTAAAAGACGCACTATGATTGATGGATTGATTTATTGACCTCTAGTTGGTGCTGTATTTATTGTAAATACTTATAATTATTAATTGAAATATAGGCCTACATGTAACTAGGCCCGTCACTGACATCGCTTTCAAATGAGGAAATTGACGTTAACCTTAGCTTTACCAGCTTTAACTAGCGAAGTATTTGGTTAGATTTATAATAACGCTTTAGATTTAGTTAATAATTAGTAAAACATTATCAATAGATTAAGTAATTAACTTCAGGACATGTTTAAATGGTGTAGATTCGTAACAAAGCCCTGGGCAGGCATTCAGGTCATCCCACTCCTATATGTCTCGACGCATCTGTGGAGAAGGATGGGCTAAACAAACCTCTCAAACTGTGGCCCTGCCACAACCAGGGAGGCAATCAGGTTAATCTATTTCTGCGCTACCTTCTCCGCCCATATTTGGCGCTGAAATATTTAAAACTGAACCTCGTCGACAACTGGCACGAGTTTGTTCAGAGTGGAATGGGGCCGTTCCCGAGAAAAACAAAAACAAACGGGAAACTGCCTCAGATACTTAATTTTTGACCAAGTTTAAGATAAATTGTAATGCCATTTTCAACAGACGGCGTTGTTAGTGACGTCTCCAATGTAACATGATTCTTGGAATCTTCATTCTTGTAGAGAGTGTCGATATATTCGGTGTACTCTAGCTTTTCATACCATATTTATTGATCTAGGTCAAATTAATTGGTTTGATGATGTATTGATTTGCTTGATGATTGATTGACTGATTAATGGCTTGATAAATGATTGATTGGTTTGATGATTAATTGATTAGTTTGATGATTGATTGATTGATGGTTTGATGAGTGATTGATTGATTTATTGATGAGTGATTGATTGGTTTGATGATAATTTATCGGTTTGATGACTGATTGATTGATGGTTTGATGACTGATTGATTGATGGTTTGATAAGTGATTGATTGATGATTTGATGAGTGATTGATTGGTTTGATGATTGATTGGTTGATTGATTGATGGTTTGATGAGTGATTGATTGGTTTGATGATTGATTGGTTGGTTTAATGATTGAGTGATTGATTGATTAATTTATTGTTTGATAATGAAATTGTATCAAATGATGATAAGAGCAGTATGAGATACACCGAATGGAGAGTTATCAGTTTAGTGTTGTCACTGATTGATTGATTGAATAGTTGATATATGGAATATTTGTGTTATTTGCTGATTGATCATTTGAACTACTAATTTACTGTTTAATCCATTAGTGGACTTTTGACTTATTGAAGAAGTGCTTGATTATTGATTATTGTTGGATTTTGTCGATTATTTAATTTATTAGTTGATTAATTGATTGATTGATCGATTAATTGATTGATTGATCACTTGATTGATGGATTAATTGATTGATTGAACAGTACTGGATGATGAGTAAGAACAGTGAGATTAGAAGAGATGAAGGCTGTTTTGACTATGCTGGCACTCAGATCATGATTTATGCCTGTCACGGTAACAAGGGCAATCAGGAATGGCAATATCGTGACGTAAGTACCTTCCCTAGGCCCTGCTAAATGGCAGGTCCAGGGAACGTAGTCCTACCGGTAGTGCCACGCTCACTTCTAAGCACTTAGTTTGAAATCTCTCCCTCTCTCTCTCTCTCTCTTAGTGCACTGCCTACTGGCAGGTCCATGGTGTATAACGCCTCCACTCTTCTCTGTCTTCCGCTTTCCTTTTTATTTCCTCATTTGAGTGGGTCTTTAAAGCATCTAACATACCAGTGTCAAATAAAAAGGCTATAATAAAGGTTATCTCTATACAGATGTAGTCCTAGGATTGCTAAGCTATATATTGGGAGTTATTTGTCCTTACTATCACTACTTTACACTTCTTCAGTGCTTTCACTACTTTTCACAACTTCATTATCTCTGCTAGACTGCTCGATATGTCTATTATCAATTTTTTCAAATTAGTGCATGACGAGATATGTAAAGCCATGACAGTGGTATAACTTGGTGGTATAGCTTACGTTTAGGACCTTGCTTCTCCTCAGCACATTTCTTTCGCAGATTGGTCTGGGTGAATTGATCTGTAGTGATATGTGCTGTTGGGGACGTCCCTGACATCATCTCTGGATGAGGAAATGGACGTTAAACCTTTATTATTATTATTATTATTATTATTAACTAATGATCTATGATTGAACAATTGAAGACACGTACTAACACGTACTTGAGTTTATGCGAGTTTATGGGTAATGCAGCTCGACATTTTAAATAGTGATTGATTGATAGAGTTATTTATTGATTGATAGAGTTTTTAACTGATTGATTGATTAATTGGTTGTTATTAACTGAGTGATTGATCGATTGACTGATTGATTATCTGATGTATTGGCTGATACTATTAATAAGCGCGAATGTTTGATAATCTTGATTGATTAACTGAATTTTGTAATCGATTTACTTATTAATTGAATGACTGACTGACTGATTGTTCATTTGATTAAAAAATTGATGAGTGATTGATTGCTTGATTGATTGATTGTAGGATAATTCACTGTATCAGCCCGGTCATGATAAATGCATTGAGTTATCAGAAGATGGCTCTTCTATATCAATGCAGAAATGCTCGGGAATTAATCGCCAGATTTGGTTCTGGAGCAGAAAATCCGCCAAATTAAATAACGCAACTATTTCTTTATAGTATCGTGAACTCCTAAGTTATTTGTACATTTGCTAATAATTCAAATTATGCGATTCTTAATTTAAATATCAATGATATTTATGGCTGTTGTTTGTTGTCGCCTTGTGTAATGCTGTTATTTTAAAGTGACCAAGTTTTAACCAACGGTTGATTATTTATTTATTGCATGCATCGTTCATTTACTTCATCATTCAAATGACAACTCTCATAAATACAGATATCTCTTAGGTCGTAATTTAGGATCTTTTTATTGGCCTTTATAATAGAACTATTGCCCGGTTCAGAACGTGCTGATTTGTCTACTATTTAATATTAATATTAAATACGGAATTGTTGTACCGAACAATAGTGTATAATAAACGGTGCTAGTCCAGGTAGGCTTAAAATGATGTAAAATCCTACTATTATGAAGGCAGCGAGTATTGTATCTTCTTGATTACTTACTACATAAGGTTACATTACATACATATTACGTTCATAGCTTACATTTGACAATTCTTAGAAAAACCTTTGAAAACTCATCTCTTCCCACCATAGACTTTTTTCATCTTGCTTGACTGTTTTTTTAATCACCGGTCCGGCACCGTTTAGGATCATTTTCCTTCTCTTCAGCACATGTTTTTTCCGATCGTTTGGGGTGAATCGATTTGTAGTGACATGTGATGGGGGGACGTCCCTGACATCATACTTGTATGAGGAATCGGACGTTAAATCTTTATTATTATTATTATTATTACTATTATTATTATCGATTTAAAGTTAAATAATTTATCTCGCGGGAGTTGTTCTGCTTATTGGGTGTGTCAGTGTATGTTACTCCTATGTCTGCTTTATCGCTCCCTAATGAGCACTGCATCTGTCTACGAACAGATTTCATCGTAATATCAGACTTATGAAAGTTTATTTTGTATGTTTCTCATTGCGAGCCATTAATCCTACTTAGCCAACTTTTACGCTGCGTGCAGTTTCTATTTTACGGAAGAGCGGATGCAGCATTTTTATTTATATACTATAGAAGAACACTTAAATTATGATTCTAATTTATTTACAGCCAACTTCCTTACTTCTCCATATAATTTGATGTCAATTATAGTTTTCACCTTTGTTAGACGAATACTAATCAGTAGCTTTTGTGTATAGAGAAGTTATGTTGCTACTGGTCGTAAAGCTTTTAAGATTTGGTTAGCTATACTTAATGAATGGGTTTAATATTTACTTGTAACAATGTCTCATTTGTGCAGCATACGTGTATCTGGGTAGTAATTGTGGATTTTTGTCTGTAATAGGTAGAACTTCTAAATTTATTTTAATATTTGATTAAAGAATGTGTACTTGTCTTTGTTCATTGAATTCTATACAATTTTTGTAGCCATCGTGTCTATTTTTTATGGTATTTATGTGTGAATAGAGGGAAATAGAATATGAAAACAACTGCCTTAGTAGTGTTTAACTATTTGTAAATGTGGGTTTTAGCTATAACACTTATGACCCTTTTCATAACTAGATTTTCTCTCCTTCACCGAATTTCTTCGACGTATGCGCACAATTACTGTAAAAGTCCAACAGTAGATTAACTAATCTCGATCTACTCCATTGTGATCTGCTATTTATGAAACCTAGCATTAGTTATACACAAGTAACTCAAATTCACAATTTCACTGCAAGGTTGAAAATTAGGCCCAAAGAACGAATTAGCAAGACAATGTGAAGACAAGTTAGCCTACTACAAATCTTGCTATATATATCTTCAATTTGCTAGATTTCATTAGCACTTTCTTAAATTATTTTCAAAACAATTCATTAAAATAGTAAAAGTTTAAATGAAACATAGTAGGAACTACCTAAGTACAAAGTAATGAAATTGCTAATATTATTAATTTTTAAGTCATCAGTTAAAGTTATCGTGTCTTAATTGATCTCTCTCTTTCTCTCTGTCTCTCTCTCTCTTTCTCTCTCTCTAGATTTTTGCCAACTGGGAAGTCCAAGATATATATTCGTATTCAGTCTGCTTTCACACTTCATAAAGGGCACTCAATCAAGTTATCCTAATCTCCACACGAAAAACTATGTTATATCCGTACCTTATGTGGCCAATTGTTTGGGAAAAAACATGGCTTCTGCGAAGGTGTCCGGTTGCCATCCACAGTTCTTACGTGTTCATCTCTTAGGACGCTTGCTATTAACGGCTGGTCTTTTCGTTACAGTTTCGAACATCACACTGGAAAACTACACGTTTGTCTTGATCGCTATTATTAATACAATGGTCTATTTCAATGGTCATAACCTCTATTTCAAGTCAGTGTCTGTAACCAGCTTGTAAATAATAGAAACATAATAATAATAACAATTTGAGTGCTACAGTCATCAATGACAACATCGAGCACTATTGAGACAAACTCAAGCCGGCGAGCAAAGTAAACCTCCTGGACTTTTATTCTCTCTCTCTCTCTCTTGGACTGGTTCTCTAGACTTTGGATTTTGCACCATTTTGAACTCTTTCGTTTCTCGTCGGCTGGATTTGGCTCAATAATGCACGACGTTGTAATTGATGCCAGCAGCAATCGAATTGTTATTGTTTTTATTGTCGATATTTATTCCGAAAAAGAATAGTGTCGCGAGATAAATAAATCTAGCTTATTTATTTGTTACGTCACAGTAAATATTATTCATTAACGAGCCGTTTTAAATTTGTATTTAAAAAAGTAAACACGCATTATTGTGAATAATCAACTATGTTGAAATCTACCACTTTTTAATACCACCTGTTTAAACCGTTAGGCAATTTATACCATTTTCCGTATAACCAGTCCAGTGAGTGTCCGAGATTTTACTCTCAGATCAGCGCGACCGGGATTCGAACCCACGAGGGTTCAATTCACCCCAGGATCTGTCATTTAAAACTTCATGACGTTACCCCTACGCTATTAAGACATTCTAATTAGTTGCTATAAGATATAAGTTGTTAATTCATAGTCTTTGTTAAACAGAAAATGTTAAAGAACATGTAATTGTAAGGAGCAAACGTAATAGAAACAGAATTCTGTCCAATAATAGTCTAATCCCATCTAATTCTAATCTCTAGACTATAAACCCTATCTAATCCTGGATTTGAACCCCAACAGCAAAATCTTGGCGACATTAGTTTGTGATGAATCAATACCATATTTGAAACTGCTAGGTGATTTTAGCAGAATTGCTGTAATTAATATAATTATTGAACAGAATTACTGTAATTAATGTAATCAGTCAACAGAGTAATCATCTTCAGAAGGTTAAACTTCTGCCTCTTTTGTAACCAGGTGATCTGAGAACTATGTGATTTATGATTGATTAACCGGTGCTTGATAGACTGACTGATTGATTAATTTATTGATTCATTAATTGGTTGACCGAGCGATAGATTCATTGATCGACTCTCTGGTTGACTACATCTAACTGATTTATTTATTGGCTGATTAATTGTTCGGTTGACAGATTGACTGACATGTTTATTGCTTTGCTAATTAAAATTCAAGTTGGTTGCTTGATTAATTGACTGCTTAACTGATTGCTCAATTGAACGATTAATTGATTGATTAATTGATTGATTGATTGATTGATTAATTGAATGCTTAACAAACTATTCGGTTATTTTTAGTCTGTTTGTGAATTGGTTGACTGGTTAATTGTTAGTTGGTTGATTGATTAATTGATTGATTGATTGACTGATTGACCCATGCGTAGTTTCGTAGAAGCATTGATAGATTTACACACGACAACATTTAGAACTCTAATAGATTTCTGATTCTATTTACTTCATCGTCACTCAAAGTCTCCATAATCTTCAAATATGGCTAAAAAGAAAAATTCGGCTAAAAGTACGAAGAAAGATAAAAAGAAAAGTAAGAGCAAATCAGATGACGACGATGATGATGATGATGACGATAAGGATGAAAATGATAGTGATGAAGAGAAAAGTGACGAAGACGATAGCGATGAAGACAAAGACCAAGATGATAAAAAGGGAGAGAAAATGAAAGTGGGTGGAGCATTCTTGACAGAAGGTAACCGCAGAAGTCTATTGAACATTGCTCTAGTGCTGAGTGGACTGGCTATGTGCGTCAGCTTTGGGATGATAGGTTACGGGTACTACTATTACAGCAACGACAGACCCTATCTAAGTCTCTTTGGATTGTCGCTAGCCCAACTGCTAGTTCTGGTGAATTTACTCTGTTAAATCTAAATAATATAATAAAGTAGATTTAACGTTCGTTTCCTCATCCAAGGATGATGTCAGGTGCGTCCCCACAGCACACCTCAACACGTATCAAATCACAAATTTCTAAAATAAAATCACGTGCTGAAGTAAAGTAAGATTCAAATTGAAAGCGTAATGTTGTTAAATTTTTCTTAATTACTATTGTATTATATTGTATTATATATATATATATATATATATATATATATATATATATATATATACATGTATCTATATATATATATATATATATATATATATATACATGTATATATATACATATCTATTATATACATGTATATATAAATATATATTAATAATGTTAATGTATACTATTAATACGTCGCCACTACGTCAGTAAGTTACTCGACCGCGGATCAGTATGTGCGGGGTTCAAATCCTGAATAAACAACAGACCACGAGTAGGAATATGTACCTTTAACCTAAGATTTGGAATAGAGCTATAATACCATGGATTCTGTGTTTACTGTAAACGAAAGCTGAACTCCTTCTTTTACCTTTAAGTGGTCTGCAATATTTATTTATTGAGATTGAAACCTTTTGATTTATTGATTAAGTTGATTGATTGATTGACTGATTGATTAATCATAATAATAATAACCTCCGACAATTTCTATAGCGGTTCATGGCCGGTGTCCGGTCTTCGAGACCCCTTTACAGTTTCCTGGCAGTTTATTATTGATCATTGATTGATTGAATGATTGATCGATTGATTTATTGATTGATTGATTGATTGAAGGATAGATTCATTGATTGATTGACTGATTGGCTGATTGATTGATCGATTGATTTATTGATTGACTGATCAATTGATTGATTGATTGATTGAATGAATGATTGATTGTCTGAATGATTGATTCATTGATTGACTGACTGATTGATCAATTGATTTATTGGTTGAGTGACTGAAAAATTGATTCATTGTTTGATTGACGGATTGATCGACCGATTGATTGACTGATTAATTTATTTATTTATTGATTGATTGATTGATCAGGCAATGCCGTTCAAGGGTTTGATCGGGATCGTGCTCTACTCGGTGCTGGTGTTCGTGTTTACGAAGACGTATGAGCTGGAGAATCGACTGCCGATGTACAAGCAGTACCTGCGTACCACGGGTCTGGGGCTGCTCGTCTGGCTCTTTATCAGCGCATTCTACGTCTTCACCCTCCTAACTCTCACCGTCCTGGGCATCTCCGTCATAGATGTGTGCCTTTTGCATTCTTATATAGGCCTATATATATATATATATATATATATATATATATATATATATACATACATGTATATATATATATATATATATATATATTTAAGGATACATTTATATACAGTATATATATATTATATATATATATATATATATATATTATATACATGTATATATATATATATTATATTATTATATATGATATATACATGTATATATACATGTATATATATATGTATATATATATATATATATTTAAGGATATATTTATATATATATATATATAATATATTATATATATTATATTATTATATAATATATATACATTTATATATGCATATATATATATATATATATATATATTTAAGTAAACGTAAGGATGTAGGACGAATGAGTGTCCCTTGAACCTGCCGTTACAATGATATTTGACACAACGTAGAAATCAAACACAGTTAGAAAAGTTCTTGCAGGCAGGCTTTACAGGTTAATTAATACAGGTAAATGCAGATAAGTACAGGTAATTACAGGTAAATAAAGGTAAGTGTAGGTAAATACAGGTAAATAAAGGTAGATACCGGTAAATACAGGTAAATACAGGAAGTACAGGTAAATACAGGTAGATACCGGTAAATACAGGTAAATACAGATAAATACAGGTAAATATAGGTAAATACAGGTAAATACAGGCAAATACAAGAAGAACAGGTAAATACAGGTAAATACAGGTAAATACAAGAAGAACAGGTAAATACAGGTGAATGCAGGTAAATATAGGAAGTAGACGTAAATACAGGTAAATACAGAAAGTAGAGGTACGTTAACTTAAATCATCCAATAAGTGTTAAAAGGTTATATTTACTGGGCTGAGCCGGCGGTTTGTTGGTATGTGGTTCGACAATGGGTCAGTAAATGCAGGTTTTAACTCCAGTGCTCTCCCCCGTCACTGATATGCTCTCGATCAGTAACTCACATTAAACTTGACTTTACTCTTTTCTATTTTATGATTTGTCTGGATTGCCTACAGAGCGGTGGATTTATGAGTTCTATGAAAGAGTACCGGCTGGGTACGGAGACGAAGCAACTGATCGACAAGGTCCAGTCCATCTTCGAATGCTGCGGCGACTCGGAGTACGCGGACTGGTTTCAGGTCCCGTGGGTCGACAACAAGTTCCTGGACCCCACTAATAAGGACATCCAGTCCCGCATGCTGGGAGGGTCCTACCTGGCCCCCAATGTCCCGTACAGCTGCTGCAGCAAGCTCGTGTTGCGTCCGTGCATCACTGACAACGTGAATCAAGATAACTCTGCGGTCAGCTACGATCATAATAAAGATCTGACTATCTACAAAATGGGTCTGTCGATCCTCACTGTTTTGTTTTCTATATCGCTGTTTTGTTTTCTATATCCCTGTTTTGTTTTCTATACCCCTGTTTTGTTTTCTATATCCCTGTTTTGTTTTCTATATCCCTGTTTTGTTTTCTATATCCCTGTTTTGTTTTCTATATCCCTGTTTTGTTTTCTATATCCCTGTTTTGTTTTCTATATCCCTGTTTTGTTTTCTATATCCCTGTTTTGTTTTCTATACCGCAGCTGATATTCCTTCTGTGCCTTGTGCTCTTTAGCTTGTGTTTGGTTTCGTATTTCACTGATCGATTGCGTGCTCCTCTCTACATAGATATTCCCGCTGATTCCGGTTACGAAGTTTGTCTTGAACCGTCTGAGAAGTGGAACCAATAATCAATTGACTAATTGATTTATGCTGTTGGTGGCAATCATAGCACTATAATTGTTGTTGTTTTTGTTGTTGTTGTTGTCGTTGGTGATCTTGTTGTTGTTGCTGTTATGTATAGAGTTACCCGTGCAGAAATCTGTCGAGAATTGAGTTAGAAGTTAATTTAGGGTCCAGTTTCGTTTAGTCTAATTTTGGGTCTAATTTGTGATCTAGTTTAGACAAGATTAGGGCGTAGTTTAGTTTAGTCTAGTTTAGTTAAGAGTTGGGTCTAGCTAAGGGTCTAGTGTAGACTTCTGGGGTTCAAATCCTGGGCTCGTCCGTCACTGACATCGCTTTCGAGTGAGCAAACTGACGTTAACATTAGATATTTTAATCAGCTAGAAATAACTTAGTGCTTAACTCTGATAGCCTTGCTCGCCATGCAGGCTGCTGGGAGCGGATGACGGATATAATTGAATACAATTAGTGCTTAACTCTGATAGCTTTTTAAAATTAAGTTTAAAATGACTGATCCTGAGGTGAATTGAACTCTCGCTAGTTCGAATCCCAGCCGCGCTGATCTGAGAGTAAAATCTCGGGCATTCACTGGACTGGTTATACGGAAAATGGACTAAACTGCCTAGCGGATTAAACATGTGATATTAAAAGTAATAGATATCAACGTAGTTGATCATTTCACTATAATGCGTGTAACCTGTGTTATTAAAAGTGATAGATATCAGCGTAGTTCATTATTTCACAATAATGCGTATTTAATTTTACTTCACTTTTCTCGCCATACCTATAGATGGATAGCCTATAACTTAATTAGTGCGAACTCTGACAGCTTTTCTCGCCACGCAGGCTGTAGAGAGCGGATGAAGGCGCTGTTTAGCACCGTCATCTTCCAGAGGATCTCTCTCATCCTCCTCGCCGACCTCTCCTGCGTCATCGGCCTCACCGTCTGCATACGCTACCTCGAGACTTCCATTCTCGAGTCTCTTCTGATCGGCGATCCCAAGAGATCAGCCATCGGATACCTCTGCCTCATGAAAGACAAGAAAGGATCCGGTGACGAAAAGTCGAAAGACGGCTCGTCGGACGAAGATAAGAAAGATGACGATGATGATGATGATGACGATGACGATGAAAACGAGAGCGACAATGCTAGAGTCAGACGACATGGACGACGACGCCACAGCTCAGATTCTTCTTCGAGTGGGAATTCATCTTCAAACAATTCCACCACGACAGTTCCTTACGAGAACCTAGAGGACGCGGAAATTGTTTACATCAGCGAGGATTCGAGTCCGAGTCCCAGCGCCGTGCGGATCCAAGCCTCGAGGAGGGTCCGTCAGGTGGTGAGGAGTGGTGGACACGGAGCGAGAAGAGTGGCTGTGGAGGTATCTGAGACTCTGGTGAGAAATAGCGGGAAAAGAGTTGCCGGGAGACGAGAGCGAGCGGCATTTGGATCCGCTAAAGCTGTTATGAGATATATGGGAAAACCCCGGGCATAAGCTCTTGGGAAAACCCCGGGCATAGCCTCTAGGGAAAACCCCGGGCCTAGCCTCTAGGGAAAACCCCGGCTTAGGCTCTAGGGAAAACTCCGGGCCTAGACTCTAGGGAAAACCCCGAGCCTAGCCTCTAGGGTAAATTCTGGGCCAAGCCTCTAGGATAAACCCCCGGGCCTAGCTTCTAGGGTAAACCCCGGCCTAGCCTCTAGGGTAAAGCCCGGGCCTAGCGTCTAGGGTAAACCCCGGGCCTAGCCTCTAGGGTAAACCCCGGGCCTAGCCTCAAGGGTAAACCCCGGGCCTAGTCTCAAGGGAAATCCCGGGTCTAGCCGCGAGGGTAATCTTTAATCTAGTGTCAATGGCAATTAATGGACCTAGTCTCAAGGTCAAATCATGTGCCTAGTGTCAAGGTCAGATCTTGTGTCTAGTCACAAGGCCAAATCCTGAGCTTCTTCTCAGTGGTGGGTACTATGACTGGCCTGTGTAAGCCAAAAGACCGCTGATCTCTGTAAGCCAGTATGGGGTTTGAGCCAGTACGAGTTAGATCTCAACGGTACGCATAAGTGAGCTGAAACAGACGTTAAATGTAAGATATGTTGGAATAAGCTCTACAGCAAGTATTTATAGCGATTGTGATGTTAATTGTGACTTCAAATGTCGTATGTAGTGCAGGCCTATATGTTTGTGGACAAATAGCGTAAGTAAATATGAACTCTATGACAATAGCCTTTTTCATATCAGTGCAAAAAGGCAACCCTTTACTTTGTTTATCGATAAGGTTACTATTTGAGAAATAATGACGGCAATGAGTTTGCGCCTCAGAAGCAATATTATATCCTAAGCTGAAAGCTTCACTTCGCTTTATCCTCTGTGATGGTATCAACTGTTTGGTCTATGGTGTGCTCTTTGAAGAGCTAAAACAGACACTGAGTAGGAATATGTACCTTGAAGCTACAGTTCGGTATAAAGAAATTAGAGAAACTCTGGATTAATGATTTATTCTTGTTTTCTATCTGTCTTCTCTTGAATTTACAGTTGCTGTTTTGTGTGGACTGGTTAATTGTCACGCCTCGTTTCCAGCGTCATGTTAAATGACGATAATGCACTAACTGGAATTTACTGATCAATCTACGTCTGATTGATTTGACAGATTTCGACGATTTGGCGTCCCTGACATGATCCCTGGTTGAGGAAACGAACGTTAAGCCTTTATTATTATTATTTTTTCATCGACTAATTAAGTGATTGAGGAGCTAATTAATGGATAGCGTTCTCATATGGTTAACATTGTAGGCAGCTGCTCGTCTTAAAAGAGACTTCCATTGATTAGTTTCTGTTCTTTAATATTTACATTTAGTGATTGATTTGTTTTATTTAATATTTTTTATTGATAGCTTGTTTAAGTGAGGGAACGATAAATTGATAGCATAATTAAGTGATGTAATAATCGCTTTCTTAAAGATGTGATTATTTTCTCGAATATTTGGTTCTATATTAATTTTTACAGCTTTAAATTTGTGACACGAGCGACGGTCAGAGACGTTTTGAAAAGATCGATTGCGTGCTCTCTAAATATCGAAATAGATAATAGAATTATGAATCTAAGGATTTCAACAGTCAATTTCAAAGTAATTAGCATTTAAGAAGACAACAAGTACATTACGGCCTCGTTTTTTATCATATCGTTTTAATAACAATCAGCAAATACAGTAAAATGTAGAAAACAATTGATGATAATCTATGAAAGTCTATAATGTATGGTACTTTAAGGAATTCTATCTGTAGCTGCCTCAATCCAATTGTAATCGATTGCCTGCAATCAATTGAGTAAGACCTGTATGTGGAAGCTATCATCAGAACGGTTATGCAATGAAATTATTGTACAACATAGAGCACAATATGGCGAAAACAATAGCGATAACAGCGTAAAAGAGCACTGATAATGTACTATATGAAACGCTAACACAGTAGAGATAAAATAGAATAAAAATATAGTACAGTAGAAGTTTAACGAATATCATTCAATAAGCATGTAATACAAAGAAATGTAATTTTTATGAAAACACCTAAAAGTTCAGTGTAGTGAAATTAGCAGTGAAGTTTCCAGGTCTTCCAGAGCAATAGTCGATCAAAGGTTGTCGATACTTATTTTTTCAATCTAAACTTTAATTCACTATTTCTCGATCGAGAGTCATCATAGTCGAGATTTTGTTATCGTAGTCGAGATTTTCCGATTCGGTACCGATTTAAACTTCAGAGGCGAATCGGTACCGGCCAACACTCAGTGAAGATTCGGTACCGGCCAACACTCAGTGAAGATTCGGTACCGGCCAACACTCAGTGAAGATTCGGTACCGGCCAACACTCAGTGAAGATTCGGTACCGGCCAACACTCAGTGAAGATTCGGTACCGGCCAACACTCAGTGAAGATTCGGTACCGGCCAACACTCAGTGAAGATTCGGTACCGGTCCAAAACTCAGTAGTAATTCGATACTGTCCAAACTCATAGGTGCAATAATTATAAAGGTTTTGCTGTAGCCCGCGTCACAAAGTCTTTTCTATAAATAATTTCCGACTGGTAATAGTTTACGTCTGCAAAATATTAATTTAATAAAATTCTCAGAAACCAATAGTTAATAGTCTTAGTCGGTAGAATGTCTGAAAGTTGTTAGATCGAGGATCATTAGATGTTTGGTACAAATCTAGTGTTCACTTACATGCTTTCACTTACATGCTTTCACTTACATGCTTTCACTTACATGCTTTCACTTACATGCTTTCACTTACATGCTTTCACTTACATGCTTTCACTTACATGCTTTCACTTACAAAATTAAAGTAACTTAAAATTTCCAACCCTACTTAAATGTACATGTGTTAGAGAACTAAACAAAATAGCGTGCCGAGTTTCTTCATAAAAGAGTTTCTTCATAATTACATAACACGAGTACTCTGAACGCAATCGTCTGAGTTTAATTGGTGACAATTATATTGTTAAAGAAATAACATGAAGTGTAATATCTACAAGGGACGGCTTATATTTAACTAGTCTACTCCATTAAGTCAAATAGATAAAGCATCCCTTTGAGGAAATCACAGTAGACGATTTTGCAGTCTACACTACACTGCGCTTCAATCATCACTTGTCAATAAAGTAAATAAAATTCGGAATAATTTGCGCTACCAGAGAAGTATTGCTCGAGGCCACTTGGATTGGCCTGAAAACACATAGTTACCATATAAGAGTCTGCAACAATTTATTATTAAGTTTTTCATACCGGTGCTTCAAACGAATTGACGACAGGTTGGGATATGAAAACGGGTTATACAGTGACAACGTTCATAGTCGATAGAAAAATATACCGTAATATGAAAATACTATTGACGGTTTTCGTCTCTCTCTCTCTCTCTCTCTCTCTCTCTCTCTCTCTCTCTTTCTCTCTATTTCTCTCTATTGTGTAGCAAAAATTGAAATTCGACAAACATACTACTACTTACTGTCTAATAACACATTCACCAAGCAACACTCAATCAATAAATTGCTTACTTCTCACAATCGCGCTGTCTGTCTAAGCTGTTACTTAACAAAGAATTTATCTTTAAATTTACTGTCGAAATCCATCACTTGCATCTGTCTTGAAAAGAAGCCATTCGGGCTTCTGATCTTGACGTTAAGTCCACATCATCAATCAGAGAACACATGTGTCTCCGCATCAAACTGACACGTCACATAGTGAACTTTTGAGGCTGTACTTTAATATCCTCGTCAGCTACAGTGTAGTCGCCTCTTGCAATGACATCAGTTAACGCCTGATCTATCCCATAATCAACAGTTGACCTGGGCACTGGAGAATCGGTCATCAATACCAGTAAATATAGCACGCTACGATTTCACGAATACATAATCAATCAAGAAGTTAATCACGTATAAAAGCAGTTGTATTTTACAAGACTCGTGCTAGTTAACAACGTTACATAGTGTACTGTGCAGAAGTTAAATGTGAGCAAAGCGAGACACAATAAGGGTGAGATAAAGTGTTGTGTTGAAAACGAGCTTGATCTGTTAATTCCCACTGAAGCTTGAGCGTCTAAATAACGATATAAACAAAATAACAATATAAGAAACAAAATAACAATATAAACAATAACAGTATACGAATATAGAACAAACTATTAACATACAATCTATTAGCGTACAACCTATTAACATACAATCTATTAACATACAATCTATTAACATACAACACTCAGCAGCTACGTCGAACAAATGATTGGTAAAACATACATGTTGAAGATGATATTCTAAACTATTCCAGAGTGAAAACTGCTAGATAGTGGATAGAACGATAGATACGGGAAAGAAATGAGAAATAGACGTCGATAGAACGATAAATAAGAGCTATTGTATAGTACGAGAGATAGCAGATGTATAGGGCCATTGGCTAAAGTGATAAACAGTGGATAGAATGATAGGCAGTGGATATATAGTGGATAGAATTAAGTGGAATGATGGATAATGGATATTTTAATACATGTAGATTGCTATTGGATGCAATGATAGAGGATATGATGATAACGGATAGTTTGCGATGGTGAATATATTTGATATAACTATATCGCGAATCTCTCCACCTATTTATCTCTCTTCTATTTATCTATCTATCTCTCTGGTACATGTATGTCGCCAATTGATAGGTCCGAGAAGCAAATTCCTAAGCAATCCGATTTTAACGTTAACTAAGAATCATTCCACCATTTTCATGGCGATCAAACTATAAATGCCTTTATTAAATCTTTATGCGGCCATTAGCCTGGAGCAATTGTGAATTTAAAGGTGGCTTTACAGTACGGTGTATATTGTCTTCCTCAACTGTATTCTTGCTAATGGCCGTATTCACTAGTAAGTTAATCAATTGTCTAAACCTCAACAGAGGTGTAAACCATTGCTTAATCGCCTAGCTGTTGAGATAAGCAAATGCAGCGGTGTTAGTCTATTCCTGGCTACATCATATTAATAAAGCTGCGTTATAATAGTTTCACAATATTAATTTATTCAGATTTTTTAAAAAGATGGTTCAATTTAATAACAGTAGTTTATCTTTATGCAAATAAATAAATTAGTATTATTACCTGGATCGTTACCAATACTGACGATACGTGATTGGCTGGATATGGCGCCAAGGTCACTTGTTGATACTATATTTAGTTCATATTGATTGCTCGCTTCTAGACCTTCTAATATCGCCCAATCATGACTCAACACATCTGAAGTTTTATACCAGCGATTCGAACCTATCAATAAATTATTAGCCAATTAATCAAAGCGCTCATTAATCAAATAGTTAATAAATCGCTCGATCAATCAAACAAAAACACGCTTGATAAATCCATCAGTCGATCGATCGAGTCAGTTAGACAGTAAGTACATCGATCTGTAAATAAATTACGCAATCAATAAGTCGACTAATGAAGTTTATTGACAGAGCTGTAGGCTACTAATTATATTATTTATCATTATAAACAGTTGCTGTTTTAATTAAACTATGTGTATGTGTATAGTGAAACTGAAACTGAAACTAGTGGAGGAATATTATCCATGTTATCTTTTGCCTCTCCCCGTAATTATCATTCTGGAATATGATGGTTATCCGCCGAGTGGGAATGAGAAGTTTCCTGGTGTAATTAATCAATCAATCAATCAATAAGAATTTAACGTAAGGTTTCTCGCCATATGGCAATGTCCGGGACGTCTCTTGCAGACTCTACACAAACAGGCGCCAAAGCACCACACGATGACACCAAAGCATCATCAAGAATTAAATAACTAACTAGTTGATTTTATACGGAAAATCGTTTTATTAATAAAGACTCTAATTATCACTTGCCTAGTCGTCGATACAGCACATGAAAGAACTTGGTGTCAGGAGCCACGAAATGATTCAACCCAACTTTTACCCGTCGTGAATCCAAATGAACGATCTTAAACTTCGAGTGTGGGGAGTCTGAAAGTAGAAAACAACGTTTTGTTAGTTTCTTTTGGTCGTACGGTATAAAAATATGGCAAACTTCTAAATTTTCTCTACTTAATTATAATAAAAAACAAAAATTACATATTGCAAAAAAGAATTGAAAAGTTAGCCTATTCTCATCTCGACCATTGCTAAACTGAGATTCAAGGGAAGAATATGATAATGATGATAAAATGACATAAATCTCTGAGAATGAAATGATGAGAATGAAATATATCTCTACTGCGATCTCCCTCGCCTCCTTGCCTCTATTGTTCTCATCTTTCTAATTAAAAACGTCTACCGAATCTACTGAGGACTTTTCATTGTCCTTTATCTTCAATGTACTCATAATCTACTAAAATCTTCCTCTGCCAAAATCTTCGTTTAGTTTTGTCGCAAAGGAGATTTAGTAAATTTGCTATATTTCTTGAAAAAACTGATCGATCGAGTTTAGAATTATGCTTAACGATGTTGCAATTTCATTGCAAACATTACAGAATTCACAATATTTCATGGTATTAAAATTAAATTGCTCAACTTGATTACTGATATTGATTACTATAACAAATAGACCGAAATAAAGTGTAAGTACTCAAACAGAAAAAAGTAGAATTAAATTTCATTTCGGAACTATTAATGATTTAAGCAATCCTTTGATACACTGAGTATCAGGGGAGGGAATTAGGACAGTTTATTTAGTTGCGCGTCAACTAAACGAAGTCGGGCTCGGTTAGTACATGGTTGGACGACCACCTTGGAAGGCAAAGTGTTGACAGCTTTGAATGTAATGATACCCTAGGTCCTCAGAGCATTGGCTGAATACTCACGAAATGAGCAACTGAAATATGACACGATAATTGCAGGCATTCATTCAGTCGGCGGAATTCCATTAAAAAAGAAAACTCCTTCATCGTTTCAACAGTCAAGATATTTAAACAATTGCGGAATACGCAAAAGTGTATTAGGATTAGGGTTAAGGATAGGATAACCCGGATAGGATTTCATACATATTCTAAGGCCTGTGTATTAGGATTATGGTTTGGGATAGAGATAGGGATATGGTTTCACACCTATTCTGTGGTATTGGGATTATGGTTTAGGATAGGGACAGTGATTCACACCTGTTCTGAGACCCAGCCTGACTCTTTTAGTTTCACTGCTGCTCTCAAACCCATCTCCATCTTCTCCATACCTGGCGACCACTCTGATCTCATAGATCTCTCCCGGATCCAGTCCACTGATCTGAATCCAACTGCCGTTCTTTACATCACTCGATATCGTCCATACCCACTGACCTGCAATCATTCAATCAGTCAGGCAATCAATCAATCAAACAGTCAGTTAATCAACCAAACAGTCAATCAGTCAGTCCTTCAATCAGTCAGTTTGTCAGTCAGTCACTGAATAAATCAACCCATCCAGCAATCAATCTATCATCAATAAATCAATCAATCAATCAATCAACATTCAATCAATCAATCAATTGACGAGATCATTTGTTACTGTTGAAGCAGTTACTTGTAGCCACAACAGCAACAACACTGCACAATCGATCGACAAGTTAATCCCACCACAAAGGATGTTCCTTAACAAAGCCTTACGTAGACTTTAGCTTGAGACAATATGACTTCTGATGTGGTTTCTTATTGCCTTCCTTAGTGATTGCTTAGTCGCCTCCTACGACAAATGCAGTTTAGGTTGGTCTTTTTCGCAGTTATCCGGACACAATACCGGCAATTTATAATATAATATATCAGTATTAAATATATATAGTAAATTTAACTTTGGTACTTTCAGAGCAAGCGCCACAGGAACATCAAAATTGGTAACTAACAGAAAGTATTCACGACAAATGCATCAATTAAGCTGAAGAAGATAAGGTTATTATTATACACGCATAGGCTAGATAGGTACAGTTTTGTATGTTAATTAATGTAGATAATGAAAAAGATAACCTCTGTCTATAATTTGCAAAACTTAAATATCATTTTGGTTTAGTGTGCGCATGAATTTAAAGTATAGAAGTTTACGAAATTAACATACTAAAACTTATTTCGATGTCTACAGGAGAATAATTTTCATTCAATCGATGTGAATGATTACGATTCATTTGCCTGCTTCCACATAAGTATTTCCGGTTTTGTATATAGGTAACGACGTAACGGAAGCTATATTAAGATAACAAAACGCCTTTCGTTCATGGCGATGTTTTAGTTGGTTAAAGGTTGGGGTGGGTTGTAATAATTTCTCGAGATTTAACATCGATTGATGCTCAGGAGAGTGAACCGAAACTCTGAGAGATCCTGCGAAGCTTTATAAAATTGTTCATTCAAATCGAAAGCCTTGCTAAAATCAATTGTATGATCTAAGCCCGTCAATTATTTTCACACAGGCAACCCTTAAGGTCTGCTACTGTCTCTTTGATACAATTCCATCCAAAATTATGAAAATATCATAAATATAGCAAAGCGCAAAATGTTCAAGAAAAAACTATTAAATTTTTATACTGTTTTTTGTCAGAAGGTGTC
Organism: Enchytraeus crypticus; assembly: GCA_905160935.1. Taxonomy (NCBI): domain Eukaryota; kingdom Metazoa; phylum Annelida; class Clitellata; order Enchytraeida; family Enchytraeidae; genus Enchytraeus; species Enchytraeus crypticus. The sequence goes on from CAJHZI010000321.1 coordinate 443,430, forward strand.
GAATTGTTTACGGGTAAGGGTAGGAGGGGAGTCAAAATTTCCTGACCCCCTGTGAATAATGTTGGATTTCATTGAGAGAATCAGATGCCTAATAGTGGCAGATAAACCTGCTGTAGCTAGCTTACTTCCATTAAAGGAGTGTCCTTGTATATACGCCGACAGAATGAAATAAAATCACTGCGTCGATCACTGAGTGGCACTCTTAGCCTCCGGTAGTGCATTATCGAACTCTTTGTGGCGCTAATTGGCTAGAAATCAATCAAAACGTTGTCCTGCATGCTGAGTGTAAAGCGTTGCGTGGGTTGAGCATTAAAATGCCGCATACTCGTCGCATCGTGTTGGCGGTATATACACTGTATATACACGCCAACACTATAGTATTCTTAGATACTAAAGAATGGAGACAACTTTTCAGAACATACACACACAAACACACATACATACGCATACACACGCGTATATGCATATATATATATATAATATATAACAAACATTATATACAGGCAGACCATCCATATATGTACATGTATATGTATATTAATATATATACCTGTATACATATATATATATATATATATATATATATATATATAGATATACAGTATATGATACGCATATAACACGGGATATATATAATATATATATGTATATGTATGCGTATATACATATATAATGTATTTGATAAAAATGATACAAGTTAATTTATATATTATACAAGCATATATATATACATGTAATATATATATATATATACGTATATATATATATATATATATATATATATATATATACGTATATATATATATATATATATATATATATATATATTCATGTACATTAAATATTGCCGCAACGGTATAAGCCTATATAGATCACATCAATCCATTGTCATTTATCGTCATAACTCGAAAGATGTTAAAGATAGAGTAAATAAGATTAGAATGCAAGCGCTGCGTGTCTGTAGATAATCTTGTTTAGCGCATCTCACGGAATGATATTGATCACGAAACAAGGTCAGCTGCACTCCTCCAAAGATATATCATTTATTTCTAATGTAATATGTTACAACAGCCCATGCTACATGTGAAACCGCTTCATCACTTTCAAGGCGCTGTCTGAACCAGCTACTGAAGATCGATTCTGCAGAATATGTGCAATACGGTATGATATAATTTAGGAAATAGGTGCAATGATGGACTCCTAGATGATTAATATATAGATCCACTTGTTTTGATTTAGTGATTGGTTAAACTGACTGTCTTATTGGCTTATTGATTGATTGACTGATCGACTGAAACCGAGGTGATGCATATAAATGGAGTCCTTAATCCGGTATAATGACATTAATAATTTACAACAGATTTAAAGGACTTTATACTGATAATCTGTATTCTGTAACCTTGAGCATATACTAACCATGTCTATTATTATCTTCACTAATAATAGGCCTACAATAGCTGTGTCTAATATTAACCTCATTTATAATAATGGGTGTTTTAATGATATCCTTATTATGTCGACTCCAGTATTTTGTGCTACATTTTTTAATAGCCGATAGTCGCGTGAATATAATTACCGTCTGAATGGATGTCTATCGTCAGTCTCGAATCATTAAAATCCTTCCAGACAGCATAGTAAAAACACCTTTGTTTCCCATTGTTGTAAGAAGTACTCACCAAAATACTTTAAGTAAAAGTAAATGGTTAGAAAAAGTAAGTAAAATAAAAAGTACTGTATCAGAATTTTACAAAGTAAAAGTAAAAATACTCAACAAAAAGTAGTACCTTTAAGTAAAAAGTAAAAGTACTCTGAATTGTTTACGAAAACAAATCATAGCGCCTATCTTGATAGAAAAGTTTTACACGTACTCAAATTTGTTAAGTTTAGTTACTCGATTTAATTCTAACTAAGAACGGAAAAACTTTAAATTCTCTCTCTCTCTCTCTCTCTCTCTCTTAGTGCACTGCCTACTGGCAGATCCATAGTCCTCCACTCAACTCTATCTTGCGTATTCCTCTTCATGTAAGCATACAAGTGGATATTTAAATCATCTTTAACTTTCATTTTGCTCATATTCTTGGAGATTCTGCTAACGACTCTAGGTGGGCCCCCTATGCCTAGGCTTCCTCAGCTTCTATAAACATTTATTGCTCTTATTTTTTATCATTATTCCGCATAGTTACACACATGACATACCGCAAGTGCTACATAGTCTAATATTCGTGATTAATTTGGTCCATCGTGCGAGACGTTGTCATGGACAAGCTAACAATCACCTCTCATTCAGCAATCACTGTCGAAAATACATCCGCATTATTTACATTCTAGCGATAATTATAAGCTTACAGTGTATAACTTTGATTAATCTATATTAAGTGTTTACCTATTCATAGCTCAATAAAGATGTTGCGCAAGATGTTCTAATTCTCGTCCTAAAAGAATTGTAATCATCGACACCGCTTGAGGTGATTACCACAAGTACACGCCCACAATTGTGGACCTTTAGGCAGTTGAGACTTTGGACCTACATCCGCGTCACGTACCTCCTGAAAAATCAGTTCTCTACTGTAACGTGCCACACACACACTCTCTCTCTCTCTCTCCCTATCTCTCGCTCTATCTATCTCTCTCTCACTCTCTCCCCCTATCTCTCCGCCTCTCTCTCTCACTCTTTCTCTCTCTGACTGTTCACTTTAAATACTTAGTTTTGTAAGTTTGCAATTAAGTAACAAAACGATTCAACAACAACAATAATACGATTAGATTGTTACTGTTATCCATGACAGCATCGAGAACTATGGAATCAAATCAAAACCGATGAGCAGAGCGAAGGGTCAGTAAACGGTGCGAGCCAAAATCCGGTTAATCAGTCCAAGGTATTAGCGGAATAGAATAATACTAGCGGAATAGCATGCAGTAGAATAGTACTATCTAGATTTGACCTCTCGATTTGACCTCAAAATCTGACCGATCGGAAAATATAATTGACTTTTTTTGGGTCAATGTTCTTGAATTAATATGAAATATATGCAGGTCACTACCAGATACGAGCGCATTCATAGAATTTACTAACTGAAACTAACGGAAAAAACTCTACCCTCTTTCTTGAGCTTCTTACTTGAAGTAATCCAGCCCGGGACATAGAGGTAAAGAGAGTTGCAAAAAGGAGATCGGAATAAATCTCTTATATTTATAAATTTTGTGCTTTATATTCAATAGAGAGGTGGAATATATTTAGATCTAAAATATATTTATTAGATGCTATGAGTGTGTCATCATATTCTTCATCAGACATTCGTAAATAATAGCTTCATTCAAAAATTAAATATTTTATTAACGTTCTCTCAAAAAATCAATTCAACTTCGAAGTGCACTTAACCGTAGAGGTGCTACTTAGTCAAAGATTAATTCCGAAAATACTTTGGCACCTTTATTCACATTACTCTTTAGCGAGTTCTCTTATTTGAAAACCTAAATTAGCCTCAATGAAAATACGGATAATTCCACTCTTCTCCGATTCTTCATTAAAATATTTCATTGACGAAGTTCCCGGAAGTAATGACTTAAACACGAAGCAAATGAAGCAGGAGTCTGGAGTCAGAATAGTTAGGATATATTAGAGTATTCGAGCCAGTTTAGAATAGACTACTCGCATACTGAGAAGGTCTTTAGGAGAGATTAAACCAGTGCTTAAGTTGGCATACGGTGGCTCCTAGTGGGAAATACTATTCTAAATTTAGAGACGTAGTCTACCGGGGGCGTGCTGTACTTATTCTGTATGTTAGAAACCTACTGACTAGATTACATGTAGCAACAACAACAACGTAATTAGAGTGCTACTGTCGTCCATGACAACATTGAACACTATGATACTAAATCCAATGTCATGATCAGAGTGCGCGGTGAAAAACGGTGTAAACCAAAATCCAGGAAAGGCCTCATAGTAGGCCTCCTTCTTTGATGGAGTGTTCCTAAATGAGAACTAAAACAGTATGATAGAAGAAATCTGACTATTAAACTTGTTGATCAGATGGCTATTTTATCAGTTATTTTCTAGATTGATTCGCAGACTGATTTCTACAATGATTCCAGACTGATTTATAAACTACTTTTTAAAGAGATTCTTAAACTGATTTCTCCACTGATTTCAAGACTGATATATAAACTGATTTCTACACTGATTCGTAGCCTGATTAAGAAACTGATTTATACACTGATTTCTACATTGATTTGTAGATTAATTTATAAATTGATTTCTAAACTGATTCCTAGATTGATTATAAACTGATTTCTACAATGAATCTAAACTACATTCTCTAGAGATTCTTAAACTGATTTCACTTCAAGGCTAACTTTTAGACTGATTTGGACTGATTTTTAGACCAATTTTAGACTGATTTTTAGACTTATTTCTAGACTGATCTATAGATTTCTAGACCGAACAAAATTTTGGGACTAATTGCACGACTGACATTAAGACTAATCTCTGGAATAATTACTATTTAGACTGGATTAGACAGGTTTAGACAGGTTTATATCGATCAGACGTCAATACTTAGGTCTTAATTATCACAGAACTGATTCCTGGACAGAGACCTAGATAGTCGTCCACTTGTATCTTGAACAAGAGTTATAATGCAAAACTTATGAAAAAATGTAAACTCCTTTATAATCCTTTCCCAGAATGTAAAGGTTTCCAGATAGAACTAATTGCCTCATACGCTGTACGTAGGCGAGATTTACTTATTTGCCATATAGTAGAATTTTTCAAACTCAGAGAAAGAAGAAATCAGGCCTATTGCAAATAAAGGCAATCAACGCAAGTTTTCGTGAATTGTCTTTTTTTTCATGAAGGCAGCCGACTCGTTTAGTTCCAGGCTGCCCATTCAGCTGCTTACACAGAGAAACCCCTACACGACGACAACCATGGACAGCGACAAATATATACGACAATATATAAATCAGCCATATATATATGTATATCACATCAACCATAGATTTTATTTCATCTTGCCTGACTGTTTTTTATCACCGGACCGGCACTGTTTAGGATCTTTTATTTATCTTCAGCACGTGTGTTTTCAGATCGTTTGGGGTGAATCGATTTGTAGTGACATGTGATGGGGGACGTCCCTGACATCATCCTTGTATGAGGAAACGGACGTTAAACCTTTATTATTATTATTATTATTATTTTTATTATTATATACTTATATATATATATATATGTATATGTATATGTATATATATATATATATATATATATATATATATATATATATATATATATATATATATATATATATATATATAATAAATACGACATCTCTGATTCTACTCTTGAAAGAATTGTGATAATTATGTTTCCAAGGATTGTGAATTCTTGCGAAATTCTCGATAAAAAAGTTGACAAATCTACCAAAAAACGCTAAAATATTACACAAAACTGCAAAATATGACTCTAAACAGGAGTATTTAGTAAAATAGGATAATACAGAGAAAATCTTATCGGAAAACATTACGATAAACTCAAGAATGTTTTAGTGATGTAGAGGAATGCGCAAAAAAGAATGAGTCCTGGGCAATGTTTACATGTATTGTGATATGAAATAATAATAATAATAATAATAATAATACTACTAATAATAATAAGAATAATAATAATAAAGGTTTAACGTCCGTTTCCTCATCCAAGGATGGTATCAGGGACGTCCCCACAGTACACATCATTACAGATCAATTCATCCAAACCAATCTGCCAAAGAAATGTGCTGAGGAGAAGTAGTAATTAATTCTGTTGGTGGTCGGGGCCATGATGTATAGGCATAGGTTCAAATCCCAAATACAGGGATGGTTTATGACATGTATAAATCAGCCCTTCCGCCATTTGCGCTTTAAAAGCTCAATTAACTAATAATAATAATAGAATTGGATGCACATATTATAAGTACAAAAGTAAATGCATAATTATAATTTATTAACGACGATGTATGACCTGTGCAACAAACCACAAAATAAAACTGACTCCAACTGTTCAAGTCAGACGCAATCAATTAAACTTACGACATGCTACAGAAAAATTAAGTTTAATTGGATGATTTAAATACAATCCAGGTAACTTGGTAATTGTTCGCTCAAATGACAGATACGCAGAGTTCTGGATTGATGAATAAACAGAGTTATTAACATAAACTCACAAGCTGTTGTCACGCTCTATACGGAGCATTCCATCGATTAACAAGTTAATACTTCTACGAAAGACCGAAGACTATGCTTTATCCATACCTTAATGAAGCCTATAGCTTTCTAGAATAATTTGTCGGCTGAGGTGGTATGTAGATGTATGAGGCATTGCTCAACAACAGTTCCTTTATATGAATAATACTATCTTAAATTTATTGACTTCAAAAGTTTAAGACGTAGGTGTGCAAAGCTTTTCTTCCTTTAATATGTTTAACTTACATTTAATTCTTTCACTCCGTCACTACACCCATGCACGTAGCCTCTTATTTTCTATTTATAGCTTCAATGCTAGTTTCTTTTTTCTAATTTCCATTGCTAGTTTCTAATTTCAATTGTTAGATTCTTATTTTTATGTATTTTCTTAGTTCAGGCAAACAGATCAATAGCCGCCAATCTGGGTTAATATTAAAATTCAAGAATTTTCAACGCCCGTTTCTCATCTATTAGCGACGTTAGGGTCGTGTTGATTATAATTCTATTCGTTTCACAGAAAGCGGTTAAATCATTAAATCTTGGCTCCGGAAACTTTAACGAACATTTTCTATCTCGACCGTAGTTAATCGGGGATTCAATGGCAGATGACGATGATGATGCTGACGATGATGATAAGGATAAGGACGATGATGATGATGACGACGATGATGATGATGCTGATAATGATGATGATGACGACGACGATGACGACGATGATGATGATGATTACGATGGTAATTCAGTGACTATTGAATTTTCAAAGCTTACCAAGCCTCCTATGTAGAGCCGTGTATACGATCTCTTTCACTAAGTCTCTCTGTGTAGACTGCCACGTCACGTTCAACATGCCACTCTCTATGTTATATGTCGTTATGATAGGCCTAGGTGGAGCTAGAGAAACAAAAGAAAAAATATCCATCATCATCGTCATCTACTCTTGAATCTCATATTAACTCGGGTAGGGATTTGAAAATTGTATAGCAAATTTGCTCACCACTTGAATGCCCTTTGTTTATTTTATTTAAATGATTCAATCATTTCACACAATAGAGCTAGAAAAGACTCACAAAATACAGAAATTCACATGAAATGAAAAGGACACAAAGGTCAAAAGACTCTAACATGTGCCCTAATATGAGAATAAAGAAATAATACAAAAATTTAAGAATATTTCTGACGTTGATTAAAAAAGATTAAAATATTTTAGAAATAAAATTATATTTATCGTCCCTTTCGACTTTGGCTGAACCGCTAGCAGTATAGGTTAGATTTTAAATTTCACATCTGGTAACTTTTGATAAGATTTACTGTACAGTAAATCTGATCATATCAGCTAAGATTTACTGTACAATGAATCTGAACAAATATATCAGCTAAGGTTTCACGTACAATAAATCTGATCAAATATATCAGCTAAGGTTTCACGTACAATAAATCTGATCAAATATATCAGCTAAGGTTTCCTATACAACAAAGCTGATTGTTTGCGAACAAAATCTGAAGCTAGTTTTGCGATTGATTGGATGACCTTACTGATTGATTCAGAAATATGCGGATAGATAAAATGATTGATTGATCGACTGATTGCCTGACTGACTAAAACATTGATTCAGTGATAAAATACTAATGTAGATAAAGTATGTATATGTATCGATTTAAAGTCAGAAACATTGACCGATTGATAAAAAATACTGCTACTAAATTGATTTACTGGAATGAGTAATCGATTGATAAGCAATGTTTATAGTAAATTGATTTACTTGATCGATTAAATAATTGATAAACAATATTTATAGTAATTAGATAAACAAACAAATAAAATGCAAAAGAGGCTACCATGAAAGAGCCATAGCTCTGTTCGGTAATGCCATAATTAGTAGCTATAGCAGAGTCTACTTGAGGCTGAAATACAAAAATTGATTTACTTGATCGATAAATTAATTGATAAACAATATTTATACTAAGTTGATATACCTGATCGATTTATTGATTGATAAACAATATTGATAGTAAGTTGATTAACCAGAACGATTTATTGATTGATACTCACGTCCCTCAGGTAGTGTCCTGACCTCACAATGCACGGCAGGTCCTGAGCCGATCCTGGTGCGGGCGCTGAGGGCGAGGTGGTAGGAGTGAGCGGGCACGAGGGCGCCCAGCTTGAGGCTCGTAGCCCCGGGGTCGTCCAGCTCTATCCGCTCTACCAGCCCCAGATGGGTAGAGTGGTCGGGACCTGTCACTACAATCAGTCATAAAGATTAATGACATTATTAATTATAATCAGCATCATCATCATCATCATCCCTTAAATCCCAGTCTAACCAGGGTCGGGATACGAATAGACGATATTATTAATTATACTAATATCAATTATTTTATGAACTTTAAAAATCTAAAAAATCTAAAAAACAGAATTAAAAATCTAATTCTGAAAGCCGGTATCAACGTAAGTCTTTTTCTCTCGAATTTGATATTAGTGACGGGCGAGCTCAGGATTTGAGTCCCACATTTGCTGATTTAAGGTCGAATACCTAACCGACATCGTAACTTACTCCAAGAGTAATATATAAAAGGAATTTGAGCAATGTTCTAGCATCTTTTGTAAACCGAGCACCGTTGGTGAAATAAGAAGCAAATCATCAGCGTATAAGATGATACCAACAAATTGTGCACCAATGGTACAACCAACATTGAGAGATTTTAGGTCATTAATGCAAGGATCAATAAAGATATTAAATAAAGCTGGCGATAGAGAGCTACCTTGTCTCACGCCACTTTTAACAGAAGTATTATGAGAATAGAATCCATTCCAACAATTTATACTGATGTACAAATGGTTATTAATTATGGTGAACATATTAAGCTGTTGGTGTCCTGCGCGATGGCCTAATGGCTTCTCAGAAAACCACAAACCATTAATCATTGTCTATTGTCTATTGTGTTTCATATTATTAAATTGCACTTTGAAATAAAAAATAAATAAATGTAGACAACGAATAATTTCTACCAAAAAGCAAATGTGACGAAAAGCCTGGTATCATTATAAATACTGCCTACGGTCTCAATTGAAGGAAAGTTAAAGATGCAACATAAAATTAACTAGTTTAAAATCTTATAAATGCCAAGTTTTACTAAAATTTGGCGTCTCCGTCGATTAAAACATGATTGTACGAGAGTGGAATTACCTACTTGGACGTGGAATGCAGACTATAGGATACATTGGACGCCTTCCTCTTCGCTGTTAGCGAGAGAAATTTCTCCACCACTCGACATGTACAATTGTAACTAGATTCATTTACGTAGAAAAATCTAATTGAGTTAAATTGGTCTTGCAAGATATGTAGTCATAGATGAAATATGCTAAAGACGAGACTTAAAGGGAAGTGAAATCGGGAGAACTTTAAAGAAAATGAAACCTGTCCAAATAAAATTCTAAATACTTCTGCCGTCTCAACTAACAGAAAAGCATTATAACTGTAAACAGAACAGCATAAAATGACTTCGAATGCCTCGTGGCGCAGTGGTAGAGAACTCGCCTCTTGAACGAGAGGTCGCGGGTTCGAAACAGCGTAGCGACGGGTTTTCTCTTCCGAGGGACGAACAAAAACCTAGTTGTGTACACTTCATGGTGTCAGGCCGATGGATAGTCGATCTTAATGATCCATTTCCTATCTAGTCCCATCCGTGTCGATTCCGAATAGGGATATACGGCAGCATAAACGTATGTTTTTAAAATAGTATTAAATTTCTGCAAAAACACTGGAAAAACTAAATAATCGACGTACCTCTGTAGGTAGCTGTGTAGCCCAACAGAATCCCGTTTATAGCTTGAGGTTTACTCCAGTTAATCCTTATCGACGTTGAACTGCGTCCTGACACGGAAAGACTCTGAACGTGATCCGGAACTGAAACATTTCAAAACTCACCTTTCTAACTCTTATATTAACATTAAATTCTTAGAGAAATAATGAAATCGAGATCCATTATTTTATTAATTTGGTAAATTGAATCAAGTTTACACTAACAAGCAATACAACACACTAAGCAATGAACAGTTTATTCAAAAGTAAGCAAATTCAGACATCAAAAAGACAAACAAATAATACAAAAACCTTCTCAAAATTTGCAAATTCACGTATTGAACAGTATATCTGCTATAACTAATAACAACATATCTCATATTTATTATCCAAATTTCCATCTTATATTTAGTAATCACATTAATATCTTCGAAGAATACTTGAAATATTCATATTTCACTCAGACTGTCTGGTAATATCGGAAAAACTTTGCAGTTGGTATCGCTTTACATATTAGTCTCATTTGATTCTCGGCATATATTTTTATTAGACGGAAAATAAGTAACGACGATGACTGAGAACCCGATCGTGACAATGCATTAGTCTTTCTAATACGGCAATCTAATTCATTCAGCTTCAACAATAACGGTTTAGAATCGGTAAAAATCTCCTGCTTTTCCCATAAAACTATTATCACTTCCGTAAGGGCGTAGGGTATATAACATCCTAATGGAATCAATTTTATCGTAAGAATTTAGCCTTGAAAATGTAGATTTAGCGGGCTAAAAATTAACGTCGAATAGAACGTTAGTTCAAACTATCCAATGCATTGATCCATGCGATTAAATTCATTATCGCTGAGGATATCACAGGAGAGATTCGAACTATAGGCCTGTGAATTATCTCAAGGTTTAGGGCATCGTTTAGGGCATTTAAATCTGAAAGGAAACGATATCTATTATAGCAAGGCATGATCTGTAATCTGGACAAACAGCTATCCATAATGTCAGATGTATTATACTGTATATCAACTGCACTAACACCAATGAAAACACTTTTTCCTTATTTGTTATTGAAACTCTCTATAATTAGGCGCATTGAGTTTTTGTGGATATTATTTAACTTCAATGGTCAAAGAAAAATTCTGCCTCGAGAATTTAAAAAAACACCTATCAAGACATTCACTTTTAAATAATTTTTATTATAAATACTCATTAAATTCAAAATCTAGAAATATTTTACTCAACTGTAATTGTAAAGAAATGTCTAGACACCGGTTTTTTACCAGTCTTCATGCAATTTATTTATATAGGAACAACAGGTGATAATTTTTACTGCAGAATTTTTCTGTAAATTACACGACGTGAATTGAGCGACCTGCTAGCAGAGCAGCTGCAGCAGTGAATATCTCAGAATAGACATGCAGCATGGAATGTCTCAATGGCTTGGTCGTTAGAGGCGGCAGATAACGTCGTGAAATTTTAAATAACAGATCATGAGGTGAATTGAACTCTCGTGGGTTCGATTTCGATTAGTACAAGTATCAGTATTAATATTATTGCTTATTTTAAAAGTATTTATCTTTATAATGGGATAACTTATATATCTCCGAAATGCTCTTCCTTAGCGTACAAATAGACTCTGGTAGGGATATGTACTTTGAAGCCAAATTGGTAGAAAACTAAAGCGAGAGCGACAGAGAGAGAGAGAGAGAGAGAGAGAGAGAGAGAGAGAGAGAGATCGAAGGATTCTAGTATTACAGCTTAACATAAGGCAGTTTCCTTTAACCAGAGATGAGATTAAATTGAAAAGATTTAAGAGGAAATTGAAAATCATTCAACGATGTTAATGAAGTGGTAAATATGACATGAAGGGTTAAGCCGCTAGCATATCGGAAAAATGTCCAAATGTCGATCAGTAGGAGTAGGGTTAAAATCCAGTGAACTGCCATCACTGACATCCCTATGAGATATGAAACTAACGTTAAAGGTGGTTTTAGATTTGGTTATAGCAGTTAAACATAAATATTCGAAGATGAATGTTAAAGCTAGATGCATTATAGAGTAACCCATGGAATGAAAAAGCTCATGTTAACGTCAGTTTCCTCACTTGAAAGCGATGTCAGTGACGGGCGAGCCCAGGATTTTAAACCCCGCACATACTGATCCGCGGTCGAATGTCTTACCGGCTTGGCCTCTGGCTCCATCCAAATGGAAATATCATTATCAAATTACTATTATGTTATTCTCAAATTATTATCATATTATTCTCATATTATTCTCATATTATTCTCATATTATTCTCATATTATTCTCATATTATTCTCATATTATTCTCATATTATTCTCATATTATTCTCATATTATTCTCATATTATTCTCATATTATTCTCATATTATTCTCATATTATTCTCATATTATTCTCATATTATTCTCATATTATTCTCATATTATTCTCATATTATTCTCATATTATTCTCATATTATTCTCATATTATTCTCATATTATTCTCATATTATTCTCATATTATTCTCATATTATTCTCATATTATTCTCATATTATTCTCATATTATTCTCATATTATTCTCATATTATTCTATATTATTCTGTTGTGGCAATCGCTCAGTAACACAGCGCACTGGATATGATCTAAAACAACAACCACAACTACTGCTATGATGGAAACAACAACAACAGCTACTGCTATGATGGCAACAACAACAACAAGCACAAGAATGGCTACAGTAACAACAGTAACAGTAACTACGACGGCAGCAGTAACAACCACAACAACCACAACATCACCAACATCAAGCAGGATCTTTACCTCCTTCTTCAGTCTTGAACGTCACAGTCAGACTGGGGGGTCCCTCGTACTTGGCATTTAGGACTCTGATCTGAGCGGTGATGTTCGTGTACGGCCACAGATTATAAACGTGAGCTGAGCTGATCTCACGAGTTGCAATATCTCCATCCGTATTCCGGGTCTTACGTGGAATCCACGTCCAATTCCATGGTGCACCGGATTCGTTGACGAACCCTCGCTGAGATTCTATAACTCTACCGGGGTTGAAGGCTGCTCGACGGCTACCAGGGGGGTCAGGGCCCCCAGACCCCCGGGCCGGGCGAGAGCTGCCCCTCAAGCAGCCCGGGGCTTCTCGGTAGAGAATCGTGTGCTCCTTCAGAGACGATATACCAACCTCGGTCTTCCACAACTGAATCTGAAATGAGTGAGTGAGTGAGTTATTTTACTTTAGAAAGTAAAGTTACAAAGTTATAAGCGAATGAATAAATAAATATATGAGTGAAATTTCGAAAAGACGTTACAAATTATCGAAAATTATGTATTTACCAGGTGTGCCCAAACATTAAACTGAATTTTTAAATACCTGTAGATTTATTTTTAACCACAGTTTTAAGATAGAGAGAGAGCGAGAGAGAGTATTACATTGTATACATGTAAGTACGTATTAGACACTTTATCACAGCTTGCAATGCCTTAAGAAACAGGAAGAAGAGTTGAATAGTATACATTCTAAGAGCAGAAGGTCTAAAAGAGGTCATAGAAGGTAGAATAGAAGAGAAAAGAGGCAGGGGCAGGCCGAGATTAGGAACGTTAGATTATTTAAAAACCCAATTATACGTGAAAATTAAGAAGAAAGCGGAGGACAGAGAAGAGTGGAGGCGTTATATATCATGAACCTGCAAGTAGGCAATGCACTAAGAGAGAGAGAGAGAGAAAGGGCAATACCTTATATCCTCTGAAGAAGCCCTGGACACGCCAGGGTCCGGTGTTCACTGCATTCCACTGCAGATCAGCCGTGCTGTCCGTCACGGGTTTCATCGGATTCAGCCGAAGTGAGGTCGGCACCTCCAGAGGCACTAACAGTAGCAGAAATACAAATGCTGTAAAACTCATCCTTGACAGAATTTAGCAATTTATAGTCCATATCAGTTTGATAGCCTTATGAAATAGACATCGATTAAGAAAAATAAAGAGAGAGAGAAACAGAAAGAGAGAAAAAGTAAAACGAGAGATGGTAATAGAGAGAGAGAGAGAGAGAGGGAGAGAGATGAGAGCGATAGATAGAGACTAAGATTAAGAACATGAGGACAGCGATAGAGATTGAGATTGAGAGATAGAGAGAGAGATATATATATAGAGAGAGATAGAGACAGAGAGGGACAGTAATATAGATAGAGATTGAGAGACATAGAGAGATAGAGAGACAGAGAGACAGAAAGAGAGACAGTAATAGATTGAGATAAACAGAGAGATAGAGAGACAGAGAGAGACAGCAACAGAGACAGAGCTTGAGAGAGATTGAGAGATAGAGAGACAGAGAGAGAAAGTAACAGAGACAGAAAAGGAGAGAGAGAGATAGAGAGACAGAGCGAGAGCGACAGAGAGAGAGACAGTAATAGTGACAGAGAGAGAGAGAGAGAGAGAGAGTAATATCGCACTAGAGCCCTCACCATCCTCCCCTGAGTACCCCACGACAGTCCTGGGGGCTGAGGCAGCCTCTCCCACCTCGTTCATCGCCAGCACGAGGATCTCGTAGGCCTGATAGACGGGCTGCCCCTCTACGACCAGCTCCTCTGACCCCTCGTCCACCTTCCTCTCCTCGAAATCCCCTCCGTCAACCCCGAGTCTGCGCCACCTCACCAAGTAGTGGAACCCTGGTCCATTGTGATCCTCCCTCGACATCCTCTGTAGTGGATGAATATTAACACTAACAATTGAATTACGTTTTATTTTATTAAATATGTTAAACTTTTAAATATATAAAATTATAGCTTAGAAATTAATAATTCGAACTGTTTCAAATTTGAATGTGTTATTAAATTTAAATTTTTAAATCTGATTTAAACGTTTACTTTCTTATTACGCATACTACATGTAGTTTAATAAATAATGAATTATGTAGGTGTATTCGTTGATTTACACGTAACACCTCCTGCTTTCCTGATATGAGCCACGAACTGAGCTGTATATTCGATAAAAGAAGAACATACGTGTAATAAACGCATGAAAGATGACGCATGTCGCCTGACACATGACATATGACGCATGATGCATAACGCATGACAACGCATGAAAACACATGGAATTTTTTTGTCACCGTGTGTTAAGTTTTAAAGATTTTAGCTTTTAACAATAGCAAATAGTTGTTCACAATGTTTTTGTTGTCGGAGTGGATTTTTTGAGAAACTGAACCATTCGCTAAATATTCGAACAGACACTTGATAGTACAACACGATCAGTCAGATGCTGGTAGACTTTAAAATACAGTCATATATTTCTTCCTGGGCATGAATCTACTCTAAATAGAATTATATCAAACATTATTTCAAAGTTCAATTTCATAGAAATTCTACAGGAAACTCTAAAAGAAATTGGGAATCTAAATGCAGCAACAAAGTAACAACTAACTAATAGCTAACACCAGTGAAGTAGATAGATCTAAATGTCTGAAATGTTCAGCTACAAATCTTGATTTAGAGTAATAAGCAAACAGCAAAAGTTACCAACCTCCCATCTCACAACCAGACTATGCGGCCGCTCGTTCACCGCACAGACTCCTCTAGGATTCATATGAGGCACCTCGGGTGGGGTAGAGCATACTACCTCCGTAGCCTGGCTGGGTCTACTTCGTCCCACAGCATTCTGGGCTATCACCCTGAAGGTATAATTACCCCAGGGTGAGAGGGCAATTCTATCGTAGAGTCTATCTCTCGGTATTCCGGATTTGGCTAGCTTCCAGAGATCAGGCTGGAATGAGGTGCTGTATTCCACTAGGTACTGTGTGACTGGGGAGTGATTCTCGTTCAGCAGGCGCCACTGAAGCTGTACCACCCGAGAGCTGCATGACGTCATGATTACGTCACTAGGTGGCTCAGGAACGTCTGCGAGTAAAAGTAAATCTAAATCATAAATCATAAGATTTCAAATTCCACTTCTGCAGAATGTAATCTATAAAATTGACGATCTCTTTCCATACGTTGTGTAGATATTATAGAATAGATCAACCGTAAACTACGTTGTGTAGATATTATAGAATAGATCAACCGTAAACTGCGCTTGTGGAGAGAGGCGACTAAGCAGAAAACTGAGGATGACAATGGGAAATCATCTCAAGCTACGAATATATTTCTCAATATAAAGGCAACTGTAAGATATGTTAAAGGCTTAGAAGTTGTGATTGGACCACTGTTTCGATCACTTGATCTTAAAATTACATTTATATCAGATCTTTATTATCATAATAACTATCATTTATGATACAAAATTATATTCAATAGTAAACATACACAATACAAATAATTTGAGGTCAGATGATACTGTACTTTACGTAGAAGAACTTAGAGGCAGTTAGAACGTTGCCATGACATACATTGATACAGTACTTAAAACAAACTTAAGTAGTAATAATCATCTCTAGTTAAAAAATGCTACTTAGATATTACGTCAATTAGCAAGGTTAGCATGAAGCGAGTTCTTCAAACTCTCTGAACAGGCGAATTCCTCTGTACAATTAAATGGCTCCCAGCAACAATTACCGGACTCACTGAAAACAGGAAATTCGTCTAATTGATAGCGTCAATTCAGTCGCTCTTTTTCACCAAATAACAACGTTGTTGTTGTTGTTCTCAAATGAACGGGTTTGAACTACATTTCTCTAAAGACAGGAGAACCGTTTCAATTTAATGAGAGTTTTTCGTTAAGCAGTTATTTCATAGTTTTTGCGCAGATATACTGAGCTGATTGATTGCAGTTGGTTGATGTAGCTGTAAAGTTTTCAAGCAGGCTTTCGATGAATCTGCAACGATTTACTAAAGTCTGCTTCGGCAATTCTTTTAGACAGATTGATGACCTCGAGTAGCCGGGCGGCGATTCAGCTCGCATTGCTCGAATCGTTTTTAACAAATCTCGGGTTCTTTACACCCAGGGTAATAAAAACTAGTGATGATGATGATGATGATTATTATTATTATTATTTATTTTATTTATTTATTTTTTTATTGCCCTGGGCTGT
This sequence comes from Enchytraeus crypticus, assembly GCA_905160935.1. Classification (NCBI taxonomy): domain Eukaryota; kingdom Metazoa; phylum Annelida; class Clitellata; order Enchytraeida; family Enchytraeidae; genus Enchytraeus; species Enchytraeus crypticus. The sequence continues at coordinate 460,485 of CAJHZI010000321.1, forward strand.
ATAAGGCCCTTGGCTAAAATGTAAGATAAGAAAGACTTCATTTAATTGAAAGAAAGATGAAAAGATATCTTAAATAGTTCCTCTACGCTCTGGGAGGCCGCATTCGCCAATGTGCCACGAATGCATACAGCATTAAAACGCTGGAGTGCGATGGACAGGCGCTGCCATAGAAAGGCTTTTCACGCTGGTCGCCTGTAATGGCATTGGTTCTCCTGCCTAATTCGTTTAAGAAGTCAGACGCGGCAGAGTTGATGGGGCCCAATGTCTCAAAAGATGTCTCAATATTTGTTATTATTATTATTATTATTATTGTTATTATGTTTACCACGGATGTCAAGAACCCGAGGTTTACAAAAAACGATTCGTGCAATACGTGCTGAATCGCCGTCCGGCGACTCCAGAAATTAATTATTATTTACTACTGCTATATATATATATATATATATATATATATATATATATATATATATATATATATATATATATAAATTAAGTATTTTCAGAGGTTATTATTATTATTATGCTCTCACAGTTTTTACATTTTGGGACTCAGGTTGTCACTTAACTCTTTAACTAACAGATAAACAATTCTACAGATGGCTTTTGCTTTTCAATCAGACATAAAAGAAGAAGTTGATTGATAAAAATGCACCATCGAAAACAACAACAGTATCAGAACGTTTACTGCTGTTATACAGTATTCTACACTTCTTACGTACAATAGGTTGATGTAACATTTCTTAATCATTAGAGGTCACGTTGTTCTACTGAATTACACGGCTACAGTTACCACATATTGCTACATTACCCATTACATTGCGTTACACTACTCGGTGGCAATTCAGCGACTGTTTAGAACAATCTTATTAACAGGGATTCTTTCTTTGAAGTCTGTCTTCACCCAGACACTCGAGAAATCTATTATATTCAAGACTCAGGAGATAAAATGATTTCTTTGAAGTTGCTTAATGAGGAATTTAAACGAATTAAATTTGTTTTTTTCAAGCTCGTTTTAGCAGTATATAATGTGATATAATGTGTAATTGATGACAGGGGAATGCTTGGAATTATCATATGAATGTTATGCAATAACATCAGCATCGCATCAGTGTCTGTATATATACATGTATATATATATATATATATATATATATATATATATATATATATATATACTTGTATATATATATATACATATATATATATATATATATATATATATATATGCATATATATATATATATATATATATATATATATATATATACAACATCATTATTCAGAATTATTATTATTATTATTATTATTATTATTATTATTATTATTCAGAATCATTATTATTATTATTATTATTATTATTATCATCATAATTATTATTATCATAATTATTATTATCATTATTATTATTATCATTATTATTATTATCATTATTATTATTATCATTATTATTTTAAAAGCAAAAACATTTAATTTGTAATGAAACCGTCAGTTTCTTCACTCGAAAGAGTTGTCAGTGACGGCGATTGCAAAATTTGAACCCCGCACATACTGAACCGCTGTCGAATATCTTACCGACATCGCCACTTCCTCCAGTCAATGGCTATTTAATTATTATTATCAATGATATTTTCAGTAGACTCAGTAATCATCAGTGTATATACAGAACGACTGGTGACTTCGTGGAATTTTGAATGACAGATCTTCTGGTTAAATAAACCATCGTGTGTTCGATTCCCGGTAGAGATAATCACTGTGCAGATTCTCTTATATTCAAAAGACTGATTACATTATTATTTGACTAAACTACCCCAACAGTGTAAACACGTGATATTTAAAGTCACAGACGTCATCATGGATTAACATGATTGATTGGATTGGATTGGCTGGAACCAGTGGCGATGTCGGTGTGATATTCGACCGCGGATCAGTATCTGCGAGGTTCAAGTCCTGGGCTCGCCCGTCATTGACATCGCTTTCGAGTGAGGAAACTGACGTTAACATTATCTTTTTTACATGTCACTCTACAGTAATGCTTGCTTAATTTTTTCTAAAAGCAAATGAACACATGATGGGCTTAGCAACCCTCTCCACAACCGCCCATTAATCTCCCCTAATAATACAATGTAATAATTATAATAGAATATAATAATATACATGTATATATATATAATGTATACACTATATATATATATATATATATATATATATATATATATATATATAAATAAATATATATATATATATATACATGTATAATATATGATTATAATATATAATATAATAATATAATCTGTCCTAATAATAACAACAATTAGAGTGCTACAGTCATCAATGACAACATCGAACACTATTGAGACTAAATAAAGCCGGCGAGCAAAAAGAAGGTCCTAAATCGGTGAAAATTCCGAAATCCAGAAAATCAAATCCAAAGTAAAAATCAAATCAGTCAAAGAAATGAAGACAGGATGGGCTAAGCAACCCTCTCCACAACCGCACATTAATCTCCCCCCCCCCTACCACAAAGCAGGGGCAGCACACCTGCCCTGGGGCCCCCGGGGGAGGGGGGGGATAAAGTCTTGAGACGACTTAGCGACAGCCTTAGGCTCCTGACAGCACGTAGTTAATGAGAGATCAAATTCTTCAAGCGGCTTGAAATGTCTCACATCTCACTTTGTTGTTTCTCTTCGCACATTTCTTTAAATGTTAACATGGTTTACGTCTTACTGCTAAAAGGCGCTAAATGTTACGAAAAACTGAAGTAAATTTTAAAAATGAAGGAAGTAATATGAAGTCATTGAATGCTAGAAGTTGATGTAGTGGAAGATATAGGCTACATTAGTGGTATTATCGCCACTGGCGATGTCGGTAAGCTAATCCTGCGATTCAAAATTCTGGGCTTTCCCGTCACTGATATCGCTTTCGAGAGATGAAAGTGACGTTAATATCTTTACGGTTTTATGACCAATTAAGTTGGAGATTGCCAGAGTTATGTGAAGAAAGATTTATGTTACGAGATATGTGACGAAACACTTGGTTGAAGTGATATGTGAAGCGAGACTTAGATTAAGAGATATGTTCAGCCTAGAATTCAGGACTTGAAGTAAGAAATCTGTGGATTTGGATTTGGATTCGGACTAGGACTTTGAGGACTCGGATTTGAAGCGATCCTGTCCAGGTCTTAAGCTATAATAATATATGTGGATTTGTTTAGACCATAATATCACTAATGTAGGCCTAGATGGAAAAATATTAACGTAAATACGCATAATTCGGTTAAATAGTCCTCGTTTAGTTTTCAGCACTGAAGTTCCTTAAAGAGGAGGAGGAGAAGGAATATACATTTATTTAAGAAAAGACAAGCGTCACACAAAATGCATTAAATCAGGAAAAAGAATGCGAACTGCACAAAAACACAATCAAACTATTGGCTGGAGCCATTGGCGATGTCTGTAAGTTATTCGACCGCGGATCTGTACGTGTGGGGTTCAAATCCTGAGCTCGCCCGTCACTGACATCGCTTTCGATTGAGGAAACTGACGTTAGCATTAGCTTTAGCTTTTTTATTAATCAATACACCAACAATAGGCCATCAAAGAGAACGTGACCCGTTGTATCTAGTTGAACATCTTTGATCCAGAGTTAAGTTACTATTCGTGAGATTAAGAATATATGATTAAGACCATTGAAGCATCTGTTTAGATTACAGATGAATATTGAGGCCAGAAATTTTCATAAATCGCTTGCAATATGAATGACAAACCCCTTGCAGACTTGTGTTCATATATTTCTGTGCAGAGTTCCTGAGATCTTATCTACGTGGGCGGGAATTAATTAGTTTAGATCATCCATAGTTAATACAGGCACTGCAGATCAGCGCAGATGTGCTTATCAAGTCTATTAAGTAGTCAATACATTAACAACATCCATCATTGACAATTATTCACCAATTCACACCTACACCAAGATATCGATGTAGAGAGTGTGATCTTGAGAGAGAGAGAGAGAGAGAGAGAGAGAGAGACAGAGAGAGAGAGAGAGAGAGAGAGAGAGAGAGAGAGAGAGAGAGAGAGAGAGAGAGAGAGAGATAGATACATGTAGATAGAGAAAAGATAGAGAGAGAGAGAGAGAGAGAGAGAGAGAGAGATAGATACATGTAGATAGATAGAGAAAAGATAGAGAGAGAGATACAGAGAGAGAGAGAGAGAGAGAGAGAGAGAAAGAGAGAGAGAGAGAGAGAAAGTGAGAGATATAGAAAAGAAAAAGAGAAAAGAGAGAGAGAGAACAGAAGAATCTATTTATACTAGTCTACCCTATCAACACGGACAGCTTACGCTTATTCCATACCCAAATTTCTTCTAGTGCGCTCTAATACACATATGAGCAACCTTAAGCATATCCTATACATGTTTGCTGCAGAGAACGGTTATATCGTTAAGTCATTAAAGACTCTCTCTCACACACACTTGTGCACTGTCTACTGGCAGGTACATGGCATAAAACGCCTCCATTCTTCTTTGTCTTCCGTTTTCCTCTTCATTTCCACAGTGGATCTTTAAATCATTTACCATTCCTGATCTCGGTCTGTCTCTGCTTCTCTTTCCTTTCACTCTACCTTCTATGTCCTCCTTTAGTAAACTATATCCCCTTAGAATATGTCATTTCCAATTCTTCTATTTATTTCCTATAACATTTATCAACTATCCATCTGTACCCATACCCTTCAAGACTTTTTCATTTGTAACTATTTGGGTCCAGCTATTAAAGACAGTAACCGGTATTCACAACGGGAACTCACATTTTTCCACTCCACGTAGACAGCATCTTATTTATGTAGATTCCATTAGCGCACCGAGCGCATCAACCCCATAACCACACGCAATAACCCAACCATTAACCGTCCAAGTTTGTTTTTCCGAATAATTTTCTAATAGATTACTGGACCTTCCCTGGGGCAATAGCCACCCTTACGATGAGCTACCCCTCCTTCCCACCTGACTTAATTAATCAACAAATATTGGCAAAGAAGCGAATACAATTCTTATATGATTTGAAAAAATTGAGTGAACCTCGATTGTTTGCTGCAGTTCCGATCTCTACAGACTCCGAACTATTGAAGCGTTTTTTAGTTTTGACAAAAATAAGACTTGTGATGGTAAGGGAATAGTCTCTCTTTTCAGTGCACTGCCAAGCGGCAGGTTCAAGATACATATTCATACTCATGCAGTTAGATCCCAAAAAAGTTTTCAGCTAAAACTACAAATACAGTACACACTTATGAACCTCTTCCCAGTTTTCTACAACTTGTTATGTTCTTGAGGCACAAATTTCTAATCAAGTCTTGTTGTAATTCTCAGTAAAGAACACTCTATTGAACTAAAAACTTAAAACGTTTATTTAGTCACAAAATCACAAATGCTATAGTGTCTAAATGAATTTTAAAATTATTATTTTGCAGTTTTTACTATAAGGATTCTGAGCTGATTTTGTTATGTCTTCTCAAACGTTTGCTTAGTGATGCAAATTTACCGGTATAAGATCTGACCAGTAAAAAGTGGTTTCTTTCTCACCAGGTTATTATATTATTACTTTCCACATCACTGCGTCTGGCTTATTCGCACCATTCGAGTCGTTATCAAAATAGAAAGACAAGGCACAAAGATAGTTACTAGGCAAAGATAGTTACTAGGCAAAGATAGTTATTATTTATTAGTAGATATTTATAAGAATATTTCTATGAGTATTTACGAATAATAAAAACACATATTCATAAACTGTATTGCGCATAGAACAATCGTCGAGCCTTCCTCAATGTGGTAACAATAGTTAGAGACGTTGATAAGGATCTTTTGATAGACATTTGATTATACATAAAAACCTTATTGGTTACTTTCAAAACTTCACTTAATATAACAATAATTCCGTTAATGTAGCCCTAATTCCATTCGGATTAAACCCTAACCATACCATTACCCTATTCATAACCCTAAACCTAAATCTAACCCGTAGGTATGAAAAAGTAAAAAATGGGTTTAAAATAAATTAAAATAAAGAAACAATACGGCTTTGAACATCATCTAGTGCTTGCTTGAAAATGTAACGCGGTTGACTGCATTAAACGATTGCGCTGTAATTTCACAGTAACCGTCTCTTCCCTCTACAGTAAATAATACTTCTCTTGATGCACGCAGAAATAAAACATTCGTCTAATGGAATGCTGAGACAGTTTCCTTCCGTAATGATCATCCAGATAACCTTCTTATTTAGCCTTCGAGATCTGTCGATGAAGTGGATCAATATAAATGATGCTGCATGCTAAGTACATATTGAATTCCACAAAACAACCTCGCTATAGAAAAATAACACATTAGCCGATATTAATTCACAAATGGAAATCTCAAACTGACTGTATTCTCAATAACCTCTCAAGTGTGTTGAGAAAAAAATCTAGTTATCTTGATGTTAACTTAATCTTTTTGACGGTAGCTCGAGTGTGACGAATAGTTTTGAAGAGAAGCATTGTGTTTCTGAATCTTAACGTTAAGCATGCTGCAAGTTGCTGCCTGAATCCTCTCAAACTAAACAACACTGTGGGTTCCTTAATATATATATATGCAATTATGCATGTAAATATATATATATATATATATATATATATATATATATACATATATATATATTACATATATACATATACATTATATATATATATATAATGATCTTAGAGTTTTACTGAAATTATGTACTTTATAATTAACAATGCAGCTCCTCATATTCTCATATGATATAGCATTACCATTATTGTACTGGAAAGTCAATCTAAGAGGTAATTGAAAAATAATTTTGTAGGCGGATGAAACAGACCGTGTTCAAAAAAGCAAAAAACATATGGTGTTATTTTTCATATCGAAAAATTACAGAGAACTCTAAGCCCTTCCACGTGCATTTCTCGACATTGCGGAATGACGGATGGTGTAAATGACTACAGAAGGCTCAAACGGAAGTCTGATGTTCTATAAAATAAATGAGGTAATAAAGAATTGAGAGACACCCGTTAGATTGATGGTGGTCTTCAATAATATCAGTTGCTTTGTAAACGAACACAACGATGCAACAACTTCCATGAAACTCAGTTAGGTTCATGGAATTTCGGTGATTTAGAAGAAACTTTGTAAATAACACGTTCTTGAGGAAGACATAAGGGCCCACCACGTCAGAAGCAGAATCCCCCAAGATTAATGATATATCAAAAGGAATGCTATTGATGATTTAAAGATCCACTCGTATATTGTATGTGGACACGAAGAGGAAAACGGAAGATAGAGATGAATGGAGGCGTTATATACCGTGGACTTGCCAGTAGGCAGTGTACTAAATAATACGTAAAAGAAATAATTGAATTGAGAGATAGAGAGAGAGAGAGTGAAAAAAAGATAGGAAGAGAGTGAGAGGGAGAGAGTGAGCGAGGGAGAGAGAAGAAGAGAGAGAGAGGGGGGAGAGAGAGATCGAGAGAGTGAAATCGAGTAAAATAGACAGTGAGAGAGCGAGTGAGAGAGAGAAAGAAAGAGAGTGAGAGAGGAGAGAGAGAAGAGAGAGAGAGGGAGAGGGAGAGATGGAGAGAGAAAAGAAGAGAGGGAGACAGGAATAGAGAGAGAGAGAGGAATAGAGTCAGAGAGAGACAGAGAGAGAGTCTTACCCTCCACAATCAGATGAGCACTGGAAGTGTCAAGATCTTCATAATGTCGAGCTATGCACGTGTAGAGTCCTGTATCAGCAGTCGTCACATTCTCCAGTGTTACCAGCCTACCTCCATCTACTCTGCTCACTCGCTGATCCCTTGCGCCTGTCCGGTAGTCTAATCCTAACTCATAGATCTTCCACGAACCTGGATCAAAAAGAAATTCGTCGTCCTTCTTCCACTCTATGTCCACATCGGGTGTTCGTCTCAGTCCAGAGTCGAGACCGCCCTGGGTGAGTCTGTTGGTCACGTGATCAGTGTTGATGTGACAGCGGAGATGTACTGAGGTGCCCGAGCGAACCCTCTGATGACCCGGGCCCTGCCTTATCAGAGAGGCCTCCGTGCCTGCAGGGTGTGGCAATCAATCAATCAGTTAATCACTTAGTCAATCAATCAATCAATCAGTCATTTAAACAGTCGATCATTCAATCAATGAATCAGACAATTAATCACTCAGTAAATCGTTCAATCAATCAATCAATTAGTCGTTAAATCAGTCAATAAATCATTCGAGCAGTCAAGCAATTCATCATTCAATCAAACAAACAGTTAATAAATCAGCTAATCAAACACAGTCAATAAATTAATGAACAAATCAATTAATTAATTAATTAATCACTCAAGGCATCAATCACCAATCAATTAATCAATCGGTCAGTCAATCAGTCATTCAATCAATCAATAAGTCAAACAATCACTAAGTAACTATATAATACATCAACTAATGTAGCAAATACATTAGTCCAATTGAGAGACCACTGTCTGTACGTGAAGTCTTACTTAGATCATCATCCTCGTGCTAATGTTTGTTCAGGTAATCTGTGCACCATATCTTCAGGGTTCCTATGATGGACGCGTGAGACTGGCGCAGTGGTATCGAATGTCCTTCCAAGTATCAATATATTCACGAGATATTCTCTATTTACCCTCCCATGTCCACAGGATTCAATGAATAAGCTGCTTGGTTTTGATTTAAAAGACTAGTATTTAAATGTCTGATGCATTCGTGTTCATTGATATGATGTTTGCATGATGTGTCTGTGCACTGTGATTTCTCTTATATTTTTTACTTTGATTCTAATAAACTTCATATTTACTTCTTCTGTAAGACTCTTTAATTGAAATGCAACTATTTGATGCGCTCTACCGTAAGGCATAGAGGTTTACCCTGATTTTGCACTATTATATTGCAAAATATAAGGCGGTCGGAGTTGATTGTGGATTTGTCCTGCAACTTAACCATTTAAATAATTATAATAATTTAACTTCGAATCAATTGGCTTTAATAAATAGCTTAAGATATGAACAGTAAATAATTACAATAACTTAACTTTAGAATCACCTTGGTTGCTCTAATACCTTGAGATTTGAACACATTGTAATTTTTAGAATTTAACTTCGATTCTACAGCTTAAGTTGTGAACAGTAAATAATTATAATAATTTAACTTTAGAATCAACTTGTTTGATTTAATGCCTTAAGATGTGAATAGCTAAGTAATTCTAATAATTTAACTTTAGGCGTACCTGAGCAAGATGTGACTAGAATAAAAGCCGCCAGGTGATGTATCAACGACATTAGTCCATCGAGGGTTGTATGAGGATTATGCGAGGTATGCATCGAGATAAATGATTTGAAACGTTTCTGTAACTAATAAATAACTCAGTAAAGATTGGTCACTTGTAATCCGTTTAAGGCCCTCAATGACGAAGCAGCTTGAAAGCCGTAGATTTGATTAGAGTAGAATGTATAGAATTAGGTAATGAGCGCTTTTCGAATGAAGACCATAGCTGAGAGATTTAACATAACATTACAGAGTCAGGAAGCAATTATATGCTTGTTTAAGACTCACCAAACTCTTAACTAAAACCAATTAATATTAGTAACACCTCATAGTTCAATATAAAACTGAAAACTACATTATGCATGTACATATATCAATAGAGCCAGTGACTAACTAGGCCTATAACGATTTATATGAAATTCCTAATTTCTATTTCCATTTAGCTAACTAAATATTACATTAAGACATTGAGTTAATTATAAGGTAAATAATAGACGAAGAAAAAGTCTAGTGTAAGTTCTCTTAAGACTCAACAAGTACTGCGATTAACTTAAATATTTGAACAGTTTGCGAAATAAATAAAAACTTCATGTCAGATTCCAAATAGTTCCATTTTTGGAGCACGGCTGCAAATAATAAAAATTATAACCCCCGACAATTTCTAAAACAGCGTCATGGCAGGTGACCGGTCTTCGAGACTGCTTTACAGGTTCCTGACAGGTTATTATCAATCCATTTCATGGCTAAACATATTCTTTGCCATTAATAACGCTGATTGGCAGCGAACTCCGCTATATAATAACAATAGCCTAACTTTAGACGGTTAGGCTTTAGTACAGAACAGATCTGAATTTATTACAATCTCCTTGCTTTATTGACATGTTGTTAGAATTGATTGCTATGTGATTACGATTCCAAGTTTAACATAAGCAACAAAAACGAACCTGCTCACTGTGAGACTATCGTACAAATTACAGGTTTTGTGCGTTTACAGCACAAACAACATTATGAATTACATAATTATGAATTACAACATTATGAATTAAAATTACAACATTATGAATTAGTAGGTGACTGCTGCTGAGAATTGCGAAGATAGTCACATAGTGCTACAATCATTTTGAATTGCGACCAGAGCCCGTTCTACACATACAAACATATACACACACACACTTGTGTTTAAGTTTATAATATCGAAATATATTAAATATTTTAAATTGATCAAACGTGTTTCTAACTAAGGCTTGTAACTATGCGAATATCACGCAGTGTTGTGTACTACAGAACTGCTAAAGTACGATTGAATAAATATGCCTCAGTGAGTTCTGTCCACCTATACCGGTAGTGTCTATCCATGCAGCATGTAGAGAGTCGTTCCATCGCCTGAAGGGTTGAATGAGAGTGTACAGTAGGCCTATACGTGTACACCAAGTGTATGTTTACACATGTACATGTGTATCACTGGGAGACTCTACTCAACGTTACAAAAATGTGTTGTATGTTTATGCGATGGTGTGTGTTGTGTGTGTGTGTGTGTTTGTATCCCATAGCCTAACTATCCACTGTTTGACAGTTCCATTTGTCCTAAATAATTACTGAACTACATCGTTATAATCAAGGTTGTAGATTCTTTTAAGTGGAACGAATAATTGGCAATTTCGAGGATTTTGATTACTCATTAAAACTGTAGTTGGATGCAAACATCGGGAATAACTCTATACTAAATTGCTAAATTTTTAGATTGCGCAAAGTAGCTCGCTCAAGATTGCAAGTGACCGACAATTAAATGCTGGCTAAAAGGGCTAAAAGCTATAGCATAGTTTACCGATGATTTCTAGTAGAGAAAATACATTAGTGCATGGCGGCAGTGTCAGGTAAGCTGTAGATGTTTACAACAAATAATGCCCAAATTAGACTACTGCAGTACTGCAGTCAGGGGCGTTCATCTCACCTAAAGCAATAACAATAACAACAATTGGAGTGCTACAGTCATCAATGACAACATCGAGCACTATTGAGACAAATTCAAGCCGGCGAGAAAAAAAGAAGGTCCAAAAACGGTGCAAATTCCAAAATCCAGAAATTCAGTCCAAAGTAAAGGGAGTTAAAGAAAAGGTGGGTTAGGCGCAAGTCGTATGCACTCATATTCCCCAGCCTAACTCACGATACAGATTTTTTCCATTCCCCAGCCCCTTTTTAAAACTTTAAAACTTTTTTTAAAGCTTTCTCCACTCCTCCCTAATATATTTTCTTGACATTGTGTGGACCCCGGTGACTGCAGGAAAATTGTGCGATAGCTAGGATTGTTCAATCTATTGCAACCAGATCACTGAAAATGCCTAAGAAACCCAGCCAGTGTTGGTAATGAAACCAATAGGAAGACCAAGAGCAACATCTAAAATCAATATTTAATATTTTACATGCTGCCAAACCATCACCAAAAAGTCTTCAGATGAATAACTGAATAACTCTTCCGCAGTAGAACTTCAAAGAACACCAAAGTTTAATAGTTAATAAATATTACCTTTTTAAACTATTTAAAAAGTTAAAAGCTTAATATTTGTAATAGTTTAGAAATCTTACACTTTTTAAATTTAAAGTTTAATATTTGAAAATCATTTAACATCCTCTAGAATTTAAACGGAGGGCGACCCCCCCCCCCCCTTGACGCCGGACCTGCTATCTGAAAACGTTGATTACATTTTAAGTAAATCTTTTATGTGTAAAACTTAAGAATCCTTTGAGTGGTAGCTCATTTCTAGTTCTTGCATGTTTACATTTATTTTTGTTTACATTGACTTTATAAATAATTTTGTTTATTCTAATTAAATCTGTAAGTAGTTGACCTTAAGTTATTTACTGTATGAATCGTTGATGCGTTGTTTTAGGTATCAGATGAGGCTTGCTTGGTAGTAATGGCATCTGGCATGGTGTGATGCTAGTTATGGACTTGTGGTACAATCATCATTACAGATAACTGATGCCTACACATCTACTGCTTGTAATCGTTAAAGTATTATGAAAACTATTGTTAGAGAGGGAAAATTTAGCTGAGATTATCGGATCATCTGAAATTTGATTATTGACTGCTAAATCGAACTCGAAGCCTTAAAGTGCATGAATTCAAGCGGAGTTTTAAAGAAGATGATTAGTGTTTGGTGTTTGATTTAGACTTTAGAATGTGGACTACGGTTAATGCTCTGAGTGGACATAGTACGGTAGACGCGCTGAGAATTCTGCACAAAGAATTGTTGGATCAGATTCACCGCTACGAGGTCTCACAGAGACATCGCTCAATACGTCATGTTCTGCAGAAGTTTTTTCTTCATCGGCCGGTTGTCTCTACAGCGATGGATTGGTGCAGCGTAGCTGTCACTATTCTCTCCATATTGCTACTCTTGTTCTCATTCTTCATGCAGACATTGAGGTATGCAGTTTGAAAGTTACATTGTAGCTGGTACTCAAATGTGTTTGAGCACCTCCATTAAAACAACCATAACGCCACCATTGGAGGGCTATTTATGGAAGGAGAAAGACTGTAAGAAAATATATACTTGCAAATTTGCAGAAGCCTAGAGAGAGAAAGAGAGAGAGAGAGAGAGAGAAAAAAAAATAGAAATTTGTATTGGTTAATAGAAGATATATAGAGTATACTCTGTGTATCTGCACATAGGCTGTATTAAATTTCTATCTCTCTGCACATAGGTATTCAGCCTCTATTATGTAGGTATTCAACCTCTATTATGTAGGTATTCAGCTTCTATTATGTAGGTATTCAGCCTCTATTATGTAGGTATTCAGGCTCTATTATGTTTCTCTCTGCACATAGGTATTCGGTCTCTATTATGTTTCTCTCTGCACATAGGTATTCAGTCTCTATTATGTAGGTATTCAACCTCTATTATGTAGGTATTCAACCTCTATTATGTAGGTATTCAGCCTCTATTATGTAGGTATTCAGCCTCTATTATGTAGGTATTCAGCCTCTATTATGTAGGTATTCAGCCTCTATTATGTAGGTATTCAGCCTCTATTATGTAGGTATTCAGTCTATTATGTTTCTCTCTGCACATAGGTATTCAGTCTCTATTATATTTCTATCTGCATGCAGGGATTCAGGCGTTATGGTAGCGGCTGTGATCTTGTCTGCGATGCTTGCACTCAACCTCGTGCTGCTGAGTGTAGACGATCAACTGCGGAAGAGGGAACCCATCATGAAGGCATGGCTCATTCTGCAAAAACTTCAAGGTACTAAGAGTTCTAGGCTAAAGACCCGATATCTTTATTGGATTTTTTGAAGCAGCCATTATTATTATTATTATTATACTCCCAACCCTAGCTAAACTATGATTCAAGGGAGGACGATGATGATTGATGATGATTGCCGATTGATGATTGATGATTATTATGATTATTAGTAGTGTTAGTGGGAATATTATTATTGCAGTTTTTGTTTTGTTCATTGAGTGACTGATCATTACATTTAAACAAAATAATGTTTGTAATTTAATTTCTAATACTGTAATTTGTTCTTTTAACGTAATTCAAAACGTTTTGCATGAAGAACTTACTTTACTTGATATCACAAAAATTATTCTAGTTAATTAAGCATGATTGTATAATGTGGAATGATTTATATTTATCTTCTTTGTAGTTAACTGGTCTCAATGAAATGTCATATTCTTATTTATCCTAGATTGTATGAAGGAAGGTTTGTGGCATCCGTCGGATTATCTAGACCTCAACAGTCCTCTCTCGCAGTGCGTTACACTACAATGGACAGTGAGAGATTCGCAGTTACACAATCTGCCGTGTGCTTTACTGGTCGCCGGAGACATAATCCTCCTTAGACCCGGACAAACCATTCCTGTCAAGTGTCGCAGTCTCAAGGTAACTACGCCGATCCATCTATCGAACTCAATTCAAATTCCAATGTCAATTCAAATGACCTTGACCATTTAGTTTATTTTATTTATTTATTTATTTATTTATTGCTTTATTTCAGGCGTAAAAGCCCATACATGAATCTTGCACATACGACAATGCAACAAAAACCAGTAAAGCAAAAAGGCTGCGCATAAATTGAGCTATAAAACAATTACTTACTGAATTAGGCATACAAAGCTATAATAGGCTCAGAACATCAAAACACTTAACTGGCATATTAGCATTATCCAGCAAGCACATTCTAAACTTTAATCTGTAATTTGAAAGGATAGTATCAAACTAGGCAATCCGGTTCCTAGCAGCGCGATGATTAGGCTGCTGTAACGTTTGAATCCAAAAAATAGTTTAATACATTTATTATAGCAAGATCGAAACTTCTCCATTGAACCTATTGTAAACAACGACCACAGTGCCACATCATAGAAGCACATACAATAGGATTTGAACAGGACCTTCTTAACATTAAGAGAGCAATAAGCAAATCTACGCTTTAATATATTCTTACGCATAAACATACCACGTATTTCACGCTGTATATCGTTATTATCACGACCATCATTGGTTATACTATGACCTAAATATTTAAGCTACCTAAATATTTAATTGTAGATTTTACAATAAAAGTAGCAGTTTTGAAAGAAGTGTTAGAAATAAAAGTTTATTGTTTAGAATATCTTCTACTTTAATAATAGCTTTTTCTTTAGTTTTAAAACTGGTGCTGGAAACAATCATATTTTCTACATTATATTATATTGTCTATATTAGATGCCGGTCTATATTATATTGCTTAAAGCAATATAATATAGACCGGCCGTAGTTTCATTCATTCATTTATTCATTCTTCATTCATTCATTCATTCGTTCAACCTTTTTATTAGTTTTCCATGTCAAAATAATAAAAAAATACAGCATATAAATTATATTTTCATCAAATACAATTTGATAGATGGGAGATGAAGACTTTGATTCTGTCTCGACGGGCCTTGACGAATATTCAGCAGGAGATTTATACAATCCTGCCATTTTGCTTCCCGAGCCGCCATTTTGTCTTCAGGCGGAGCAGCGTCAGCCAATGAAACCTCAGCCTTATCTTGTTCTTGAGACTCCCATCGTTAAAGATTTCAAGTATGTAGACTATTTTTGAAGAAGTGAAACGGCTGACTAATGTATCTATTGCATCGTTGATGTTTTGAATTAGCCGTCTGTAAAAGTTGATCTTTCTCCTGCTTGTATCGTTACATTTTGTTTCAATGCACGATAACTGTAATTGACTTATAACTGTGATTTAGAAAAATTTAATGGATTTTGAATCAATTCTTTTAAAAAAAATTGATTTCATGTGCTGAACTGTAGCTTAAAATTACAATAATTTTTCAACAGCCTCGCCTTTTGCTTCTCTGTATATGTACCTTTATACCTAATATTTATTTACTTTTCTCTGTTCATAAAGCCCTGTATAGGTTATAGGTCTGGTAAATAATAACTATTAGTTTTGTAAATATTAACTTAGAATATTATATAATTTATACAGGCCTACTGTTCTCCGTTAGAAGAATTTCCTCTCATTATTTACATTTAATTGCTAATATGTAAAATGTAGTAAATTTCTAGATTTCACTGTGTAACTGTTGTTAATATTTTTTCAGTATTGCGCTTGAAGAGATAACCATAATTGATTAAGTGTTTAATTGTACCTGTTGACAACTCTGCACATGTTTCAGATAATCACAATAGATTAGGTGTTGGTCTTAATTGTTGACAGCTAGAATGTCTTAATAGCGTAGGGGTAACGTCATGAAGTTTTAAATGACAGGTGAATTGAATCTTCGTATTCCTGTCCGCGCTGATCTGAGAGTAAAATCCTGTGAATTCACTGGTCTAGTAATACAGAAATTGGTCTAAATTGCCTAACGGTTTAAACATGTGTTGTTAAAAGTGATAGATATCAACATAGTTGAACATGTCACTATAATGCGTGTTTACTTGTACTCTACACATGTTTCAGGTTGTACTTGAAGGAGTCGGGGACCCGACCCATTGGAGGTCTGGACATGGAGTGCTACAACACTTATCACGTGTGGATTGAGAGACGTGTCCTGCCCGCTATATTTGTATACAGTCTTTTTGTTCAATACTCCAAAGCTTTTAAGTACTCCACTATCTCTATATACCTCCTTTCTACATGTATATTGCTTTCTCTCTCTCTTTCTGTCCCTATTTATCTCTTTTGCTCTATCTCCTCTCTCTTTTGCATTCGGTGTCTAGGCACCAGAAAGTTCTACAAAATTTTCTAAAGCAAATAGAAAAATAGGGGATTGACTGATGATATGGTATGGGAAAGAGAGGACTGGTGAAGGTCTATTCTTATCCCGATCCTAGTTAAACTGAGATTAATGGGAAGATGACGATGATGATGATGTAATTTCGTAAAATTGTAATCTTTTAATATGCTGTAGCAATACTTTTTCTCTTTTATCTTTTCTCTTTTATCACTGGCTGAAGCCAGTGGCGATGTCGGTAAGGTACTCGACCGCGGATCAGTATGTGCGGGATTCAAATCCTGGGCTTACCCGTCACTGACATTGCTTTTGAGTGAAGAAACGGACGTTAACATTAGCTTTACCGGTTTTTTCTGTATGTTTCAGTTTGTCATGCTGCTATGTAACTGTCTGAGATTTTTCCTGCTGGGAGGTCACGTGGGTGAATGGGCGGAGTTACTTCTTGTGCTGCAGGTAAGACGTCATTGGCCCCTGCTTTCATCTTGTTAGAACATTTCATTGAAGATGTTGTGCTTTAAGTTATAGTTTATCAACTGTTTATTGAAGATATTGTACTCCTATGGCTATAGTTTATCAACAGCTTATTGAATTAAGTCAATTAGGGTTCACAAACGCGGCAAATGGAGGCAGACATGTCGCCAAGCAGACCCTGCAGAAAAGCGGGACTAACGCTAAGAAAAAGAAGAGTAGTATTAGTAGTAGTGTGTATTGTTACTATTATTACAGATTCAAGCCGTCATTCCTCTATTGGCTCACGTATTTCCAGTGGCTTGGAGAATCCTGGATGTCTATGGCATTGCTAAGGTCGAGCTTGCCTGTGAGAGATTTGAACAGGAGAGCAAGACGAGGGTAAATAGTTTTCTTTTAAACCTGAATTCTTACAGGTCCATGTAACATTATATAACATTATATAAGCTATAACGTATTTATAATTTGTTAGAGAGGCAGAGGCAGGCCGAGATTAGGTATGTTAGATGATTTAAAGACCCACTCATTTGTGGACATGAAGAGGAAAGCGGAAAACAGAGAAGAGTGGAGGCGTTATACACCATGGACTTGCCAGTTGGCAGCGCACTAAGAGAGAGAATGCGTATAATTAGGAATTTCTCTGAATAGTGGAATTGTCTATATCTTTTTTTCTTTTTCTATACGTGATAGTCAAAAACTAAGCATGGATTCGGAATCAGCACATCAAAATCTGTTAAAAAATAGCTAACAGAGTCCAAGAGACTAATATCGCGTTGACCAGTGTTATTTTTATCTTTTTTGTTTTGCGTGCTCATTACTTCTTGTGTTTTGGAATTTGTTTTCATGGGGACAAATTGTTCTACATGTCTTGGTTATATGCACATTTTTTATAAAAAGTATTTTTTATATTTGTAAACAATTTGTTAGAGGTAGCTAAATTAGCTGATTGATTGATGGACTTGTCGATTGGTTGCTTGATTATCGATTGACTAAAATATTGACTGATAGATTGACTTACTGATTGATTGACTAACTGATTGATTAATTGATTGATTTATTAAAGCTGGTAAAGCTAATGTTAACGTCTGTTTCCTCACTCGAAAGCGATATCAGTGACGGGCGAGCCCAGGATTTGAACCCCACACATATTGATTCGCGGTCGATTAGCTTAACGACTTCGCCACTGGCTCCAGCAGTTAAAATATTGACTGATTGATTGACACAGAAGCGCATGTCTAGTGGAGACAGTTTTCTCAGCGGCGTGTCTGACACGGCCGGTGATGATGTTGTCACGGACGATGGCCATGACATTTCACTGCGACGACTGTCTGTGAAGGTCAAGGACATCTTGATGGGCAGGGCCACGGAGAGTCTTCCTAGGACGGCTAGTGTTGTGCAGGCTTTTGGAAACATGACGGTTTGTTGATGTGCTGATATTTAGAATTTATACACTTGTCGTCCTTGAGTTGTTCTTATATTAGCATTGCTATTGATTTCATTGTAATCTTTCTGGTACATCCAGTAAAATTTTCCCCACGTTTTGTCCGGGTTGTTTGAAGAATTGACCAATCAGTGACTGTACGTGTCGTAGAAGGCGATTAAAGCACCAAGGCGACTAAAGTTCCAAACCAGCGTCTGACTGGGCATTCGGTTGGTGAGCGCCTAGGCTCCAGAAATTGCTACAAAAATTTAAACGAATGGAAAACTCTCAAATAGGGGATTAGCTGATGATATGATGTAGGACAGAGAGGAGTTGAGACAGTCTATTCGTATCTCGACTGTAACTAAACTGAGATTCAATGGAAGATAATGATGATGATGACGATGAAGATGATGATGATGATGATGTTTTGTGCATCCGGTGCTCTTCGCGTCACTGGCTTGCTACGGAGTAAAAATCTGACGTTAAACTTGGCTTTGGCTTTAGAACCCAATAGGTTAGACATAATCTGTTTAACGTTGAGCTTCAGAAGCACAAGTTTCTCTTCCAGCCGACTCTACAAAAACGAGCTACCGTTGCAGGGATGTATTTAGTCATTCACTTAACAAATTTATGAAATTTAGCGCAAACATAATTTCCTGACTATTGGTAACTGAATTGGCAGCTGAATCAACATGGAATAAACTACCGGCATTGCTGCGAAATGAACTTGGAACATTTCCTTTTAAATCCAAGCTTAAAGAAAGCTTTTTAGTGCAGTGGATTGGGACTAGTGTGCTGCCTTGTTTTTCCCGTACCTACGATTGCAAGTGTTGCTTGCACACATCGGTGCGCAGAATTGCATACTGCTACTAATAGCATTTGAGTTGATGGTATTAGTGTGGTGTTTTGTTTGGTTGTCTTTAGTCTTTCTGCTGCGTGGATAAGAAGGGTGTTCTCTCATGGCCTAATCCTACCGTAGAGAAAGTCTTTATATTAACACCGTCCAGTCTGGAGCAGAAACATCAGTCTGACGTCCTGTCCAGTGAAAAACCCTCAGTGCACCAGTATGACAAACAACAACAACAACATGATGATGATTACACTCATTCAATGTCTGTTGGACTACCCTCAGGCGATCAACAACCAGTACACCCAGAGACAAAGCAACCGTTGCAGAAACAACACTCGAAAGAGTCAAAGATAAAGAAGAAGAAGCAGATGGCAGAGCTTGGAGAGGCAGCGAGCAAGCCGGGGGGTCCAGTGAACCGTGCGGTGGATCAGTGTGAAGCTGTTGCCACTCTGAATGATGGACTGGCACCGGAATTGGATCAGGGAACTGTGGAACTGCGTCATCGGTTGTACTCTATGGGCGGGGTAGATAGTCAGTGCGGTCAGCTTCATAGAGAAGAGAATGATGACGGTTTTACTGATCAGGTCCAACCTAATAGCAAAAATGGTTAGACTTCACGACGATAATTTAGTTCTACTACTTCCGCTTTCCATTGTAGGTTGAAAACACATCTCTTCCCACCATAGACTTTTCATCTTGCCTGACTGTGTTTTGATCACTGGACCGGCACCGTTTAGGATCTTTTTCTTTCTCTTCAGCACTTGTTTTATCAGATCGTTGGGGTGAATCAATTTGTGGTTGCATGTGATGGGGGAAGTCATTGACATCATCTGTGTATGAGTAAACGGGCGCTAAACCTTTATTATTATTGTTATATTAATGATAATTATATGTATTTTGATAGTGATAGGGATAATGAGAATGGTGATAATATAGGCCTTGCAACTCTTTCTCTTTTCTGTTAAGTTCTTGTTCAAGTTCTTGGACTCTTTGGTTGAGTCCTGTAGGAAATATTTCGTTATTCAGCACAAGATGTTCTGATTTTATTTCTGATTGTGTTATGTTGAATGTCTCTATAGCGCAATGGTTAGAGGTGTGTGTAGATAACGTCATGAAGTTTTAAATGACAGATTCTGAGGTGAACTGAACTCTCGTGGGTTCGAATCCCAGCCGCGCTGATCTGAGAGTAAAATCTCGGACATTTTACTGGACTGGTTAAATGGAAAATGGTCAAAATTACCTAACGGATTTAACATGTAGTATAAAAAGTGATAGATATCAACGTAGTTGATCATTTCACTATAATGTGTGTTATTATTATTATTATTATTATTATTTATTTGTATGTTGATTTTACAATTTTGTATGTTTCATTTTTAATTTCAGAAGAGATTATGTTATATATGTTGAATTGTTGTGCAGAGTACCCGGTTGAAGTCGGCTTTCAAGTTCTTAACCTGACTCAAGATATTAAAGTGGGATTTCTATATTCTTAGTTTCAGTTTTTGAGAATCTGTGATATTTTCGATTGTAGAGTAGTGTGAATAAGTGGATTTTGTAGATAAATGGGCTACCTGTGTAGAATCCTTTGAAGTTGCATTGTTTAACACAAACTTATAAACTTCAAATTTTTCTTTAAACTAATAAAATAATAAGAATACCCTTGTTACAGACGATCTCTCATATCAAAAGTTACATTTATACACTCATTGCAATCAAATGATGAACTGTTGGCGATACCTGTCACCTTTAATAGCACATGTTGAACCATTATCAGTGATATCATTATAATTATCCATGCTACTATTTCTGTGAATATCGAGATTTCATTCACTGATCGGCGTTGCTAGAAATTGATCCCAGGGCTCGTGAACAGCAATTTGGAACTTCATGCCGTTACCTAACGCACTTACACACAGAGCTGTTTAGACGAGATTGAGGAATAAAATTCATTGAAGGGATATCATGTCTGTTCACCCTGCTATGTAGAAATAAGATATACACATATATACATACATATATATATACATATATATATATACATATATATATATATATATATATATATATATATATATATATATATATATATATATATATAATCTACATGTACATGTATATCACATTTCAATCTTCAGTTAGAGCAAAGACAAGAGATTAGTAGGCTGATTCAAAAAAGTCCTAAAAGATTTCAAAAAAGCTAAAGCTAAAAAGCTAAGGTTAACGTCAGTTTCTTCACTCGAAAGCGATGTCAGTGACGGGCCAGTCCAGGATTTTGAACCCTGCACCTACTGATCCGCGGTCGAGTATCTTATCGACTTTGCCATTGGCTCCAGTCAATTAACACCTACAATTGCATGAAGATACATCTAGAGTGTCCAGAAACAGAAAACTGTCACATTGTGATATGTGATATCTCATAGAAGATCTGTGATAATGCTTTCAGGATCAGTTTGGACTTCATTTTGATGACCCCCACTGGAAACATTACCTGAACTCTCTGAAGCCTTTGGTAAGTTGACTTGTCATATTCCCTTAATTTAATTCCTTGTGTACGTACGCATTAGCATTTCAATAACACTCGGTATTTGAACTACGGTGTTTTACACTTTTCTTAGTATATTTTGAAGTTTCTAATTTTAAGAATTTTTTTTTCTTTTTACACAACAGCATCTTTACGGTGAAGAAATGTTTCTTTACTTGTCCACTTTGAAGAAAATGCTTTGCTATTGCTAAGTAAGACTGTGCAAAGATGGTAAAGCTAATGTTAGCATCGGTTTCCTCACTCGAAGGCGATGTCAGTGACTGGCGAGCCCAGGATTTCAACCCCACACATACTGATCCGCGGTCGAGTATCTTACCGACTTCGCCACTAGCTCCAGCCATTAGTCATCTTGGCTGATTTGTAACGATATTGAGTGAAATCTAACTGACCAGCAGCTGATGCTTGTGATTAACGTTGTGAAGTTAATGGGTGTGTTTCTAGATCTTACGAGGCACTGCTGAGAGATAGCTTAGAAATGTTAAACGAGTTTAAAATGGGCTTCATGCCTGTTCCCGTAGGGGCACTGAAAGCTTACCTTTAAACCACTGAGCCGCTTAATTAAACCGTTACGGGTTTGACGCCAATTCGCATCATATCATCATTATCATCATCATCATCATCAACCTCCCTTTAATTCCAGTGTAACTAGGGTCGGGACACAAATAGACTGTCTCATATCCTCTCTGTCCTACACCACACCACCAGACAATCCCCTATTTGAGACTTTTCCATTCGTTTAAATTTTAAATTCACATCATGTTTGTGTACATTTATTAATTTTCGTTACTGTATTTCCTAAGGCATTTGATAGATTTTCTTTAATGGATTTCGGTAGATTTGAGAAGCAATTCGTTATGCTTGTAAATTACATCTTGGTACGTAGTATTCAATTTGTATGTAATTTATTATTCCTTAAATAGTATTTAATTTGACAATAATTAGTATATAATTGACGTGTTTGGATTTGATTTTCTGGTGATTGATTGATTGATCATCCGGTAATTTCACTGTGCCTAGGGCATGAACATCCTGTTGATTGATCATCCAGTAATTTCACTAAGCTTAGGGCTCATACATCCTGTTGATTGATCATCCATTAATTTCACTAAGCTTAGGGCTCATACATCCTGTTGATTGATCATCCATTAATTTAATGGATTTGATTGATTGATTGATCATCCAGTAATTTCGCTATGCCTAGGGCTTGAACATCCTGTTAAACACGTGCAACATGGCGACCACTGACAAGTACACTGAGTTTGCTGATCACGTGACCTGTGCCTCGCTCAAGCGCATAGAAGCCGTTCCTGTTGTCAACAAGCGGTATGATTTGTACTTGTATTTATACTGTACTTGTATCTGTACTTGTATTTGTACTTGTACTTGTACTTGTGTTTGTACTTGTACTTGTATTTGTACTTGTACTTGTATTTGTACTTGTGTTTGTACTTGTGTTTGTACTTGTGTTTGTATTTGTATGTTTACTTGTATTTGTACTTGTATTTGTACTTGTACTTGTATTTGTATTTTTACTTGTATTTGTACTTGTATTTGTACTTGTATTTGTACTTGTATTTGCACTTGCATTTGTACTTGTATTTGTATTTGTACGTGTATTTGTACTTGTATTTGTACTTGTATTTGTACTTGTATTTGTACTTGTATTTGTACTTGTATTTGTATTTGTATTTGTACATGTATTTATACTTGTATTCATACTTGTATTTGTATTTGTACTTGTATTTGTAATTGTACTTACCCTTATATACTTAAATTATATTTATCGTATAATTATGCGTATACTTATGCTTATGCTTGTGCTTATGCTTACATAGATTTGATTGTTGGATTAAACAGATTTGATTGATTTAGATGAACTCAATTAGACAAATGTGATTGATTTAGACTGATTGGATTTTTTATTGATTTAGATTGACTGGATTATTGTATTGGACAGATTTCATTGGTTTAGACTGATTGGATTATTGTATTAGACATTTTTTATTGATTTAGACTGATTGGATTATTGTATTGGACAGATTTTATTGATTTAGACTGATTGGTTTATTGTATTGGACAGATTTTATCGATTTAGACTGATTGGTTTATTGTATTGGACAGATTTTATTGATTTAGACTGATTGGTTTATTGTATTGGACAGATTTTATTGATTTAGACTGATTGGATTATTGTATTAGACATTTTTTATTGATTTAGACTGACTGGATTATTGTATTGGACAGATTTTATTGATTTAGACTGATTTGATTATTGTTTTAGACAGATTTCAGTGCAGATTTAATGAATGTTTCTATTGCACAGGATGGGACAGCGTCAGTTATGATGTTAAACGTCTAACTTCAGTCATAATTGAAGCAGACATAATCGAAACAGACATAATTGAAACAGACATAATTGAAACAGTCATAATTGAAACAGTCATAATTGAAACAGTCATAATTGAAACAGTCATAATTGAAGCTGTCAAACTCGTGTTGTATATAAAATAGACTGGATGCTATTGCTCTGAATGAAATGATTTAGTTGACTTTGAATCCTGGCTCGTGCGTCACTGACATCGCTTTCGGGTGAGGAAACTAACGTTAACATTAGCTTTATCAGCTTTGTTATTTTCTTTCGCAGTTGTTTCTGTGAGCTGAGTCGACAGATTGGATTCTCTGAGGTAGCAACCAAACCGTTCCACACTGAACAGGTTCTCGGCATGTACAGACATATTGTAAGTTCTCTCGATGTTTAGTTTCATATAAAGTTAGGTTACCAGCACTCACTGCTACTCATTTGTTCACGAGGTTCATTAGAATCGACTTTTGGCCGAGTTGGTAACACCCCCGCTTGATCTGGATATGTAGACCTCGGGCTCGTGTCTGCGCTGGACACTCTCTGGCAGTACTGTTGCGGTACCGAAACAGACATTAAATTTAGTTTAGTTTAGATTAATTTAGGATCAGTACGTGCGGGGTTCAAATCCTGGTCTCGTCCGTCACTGACATCGCTTTTGAGTGAGGAAACTGACATTAATATTAGCTTTACCAGTTACTGCGATTCAAGGAAAGGTTATGACGATGATGAATTGCGTAATCAAACGCTACATTGACTTTTGTTATTGTTGTTGTATTTGACTTTGGGCTCGTTGATGGTGTTTAGCCGCCGGATTCAGCAGAATCAGATTTGTTGAAATCTCGCAAGTCGTTCCTCAAGTACCAGACACCCATGCCCAACATGTTCAGCGTGGTGGTGCGAGACACCTCTACGGGTACTTACTCTCTTTCTCTCTCACTCTCTATTTCCTGTCTCCCCTTATTTGTTTCACTCTGTCGTTCTATCTCTACTATAGGCTATTTTAATAATAGTAATAATAATAATGGTTTAACGTCCGTTTCTTCGTACAAGGATGATGTAAAGGACGTCTGACAAGATCCAGAAACAACAGCAACAACAACAATAAATCTAGTCTTAATAGATTTAGCCTTGTCTTCTTAAGCAAAGCCTCCGAAAATAATGGCATATCAAAAAGAATCTTATAGATGATTTAAAGATCCATTCGTATGTGGACATGTGGAGAAAAAGGAAGACAGCGAAGAGTGGAGGCGTTATATGTCATGGACCTACTAGTGGGCATTGCACTAAGAAAGAGATTGATGACTTGGGTATCTCTTATTTTTCTCTCTTCTTACTCTCTCTCTCTCTCGTTCTTTCTATTCATTTTCTGCCTTGATCTCTGTCGTGTTGATGTTGAATATTAAAGTTATATACTTATGTATTTGTTCAATGTGGAAAGATTGGAATGATATATTGGGGATTGACTGATCATAGGGTGTGGGACAGGGGAATGGATCAGATCTTTTTATATCCCGACCCTGAGATGTTGCTGATATGTTGTTACTGATATGATGTTGTTGTTATTGCTGCAGTATCACATCAGCTGTTCTTGCAAGTCTGCTATGTTAATATAATGTTGTTGTTGTTGCAAAATCACGTCAGCTATTCTCACAAGGCATGACTGATATATTGTTGTTGTTGTTGTTGTTGCTGGACCTTTTCAGTTGTTCTCTCAAGGCATTGCTAATATGTTGTTGTGGTTGTTGCTACAGCATCGCGTAAATTGTTCTAACAAGGCAAGGCTGATATATTGTTGTTGTTGTTGATATGTTGTTGTTGCTGATATGTTGTTGTTATTGTTGCTGCAGGATCACGTAAGTTGTTCTAACAAAACATGGCTGATATGTTGCTGATATGTTGTTTATATGTTGTTGTTGTTGATATGGTGTTATTGTTGTTGTTGTTGTTGTAGGATAACGTCAGCTGTTCACATAAGGCATGGCTGATATGTTGTTGTTGTTGTTGTTGTTGTAGGATCACGTCAGTTGATCTCACAAGGCATGGCTGATATGTTGTTGTTGTTGTTGTGTTGTTGCTGTTGTAGGTTCACGTCAGCTGTTCTCACAAGGCATAGCTGATATGTTGCTGTTGTTGTTATGTTGTTGTAGGATCACGTCAGTTGTTCTCACAAGGCATGGCTGATATGTTGTTGTTGTTGTAGGATCACGTCAGCTGTTCTCACAAGGCATGGCTGATATGTTGTTGTGTTGTTGTTGTTGTAGGATCACGACAGTTGTTCTCACAAGGCATGGCTGATATGGTACTGGACGCCTGCAGTGACTTCTGGGACGGGCAGTCCATTAGGACTCTAACTGACGCTGAAAGGTTCGCATTTATGTTTTGATGCCATCAGTCTTTGCTGTTGCCAGTTTGTTGAGTTCGTTTGATCGTATTAATTAACGTTATCATTTATCAGAATCTCTGAAGCTTAAATTTAGTTGGCTATGAAATGTTGTGCCTGCAATTTCGTGTTCATGAACACCAAATACCCACGCCATGCCTTGTCGAATACCTTTTATTAGTCGTACGCTTGCTTTATAAATGTGTTGTTTAATTTATTGCATGAGACCACATTTTAATTAACGACATAACGGGTCAATAAACTGAGAGTGAATTAACTAAAAACTTAATCAACTATACTAATTGTTTATTTGATGACGGCTACTGCAGGATTAGATATTAGATTTTAATATTATAGGATCATCAATTTATTCTACAGAGTGATCAGCTGTGAGCTTAAACCACTGATTTGATGTCTGACCTAAAACATTCATGCTCTGATTGATTGGAGAACTGATTGATTGGCTCATTGATTGATTGACTCATTGATTGATTAAATGATTGATTTATTGATTGATTAACTGATTGATTGATTGACTGATTGATTGATTGATTGACTGATTGATTTACTGATTGATTGATTGACTGATTGATTGATTGAATGATTGATTGATTTACAGGAGGAAAATTGCAGATTTTTATCATCGCAACAGCATGTCTGCATACTGCACAGCGTTCGCCTATCGACCTTTGACCTCTGAACTCAAGCAGGACATGTCAGAGTTCTACCTAGAGGTACCGGATATCACAGTGTCCGGACTGTCCTATGCATACTCTCCGTTCAGTAAAAACAGGTGTGCCTGAACTGTGGCTGTATAACCTTTTTTTGGCTATCATGCCCCCATTTCAATTTTTTAGTTGAGAGCCCGTATTCTTGGCTCGCGCCATTTTTTGACTAATTTTTATTTTGTAATTAAAAATAGTACATAGTTTTCCTTTATATTTACTGAAGTTAGTTTTGATTTCAGCAAGTATTATTATTTCTCATGCCTTGCTCATATTGCCATGTATTTTGGTGAATAAAGATCATATATAAATATCCATATATTTAACACTTTATTCTACCTGTGTCGATCCAAATTAGCCAGCAGTAAACTGACTTTTGACAATTAACTTTCTTATATTTACCTATTTATTTAATAATTGTACTAAGAATTAGGAAGAAGAGTTGGCTAGGACACATTCTAATGGGGGAAGTTCTATTAAAAGAGGTCATAGAAGGTAGAATGGCAGGAAAAAGAGGCAGAGGCAGGCCAAGATTAGGTATGTTAGATGATTTAATGATCCACTCAGATGTGGAAATGAAGAGGAAAGCGGAAGACAGAGAAGAGTGGAGGCGTTATGTACCATGGACCTGCCAGTAGGCAGTGCACTCACTATGTGACTGTTGTTGTTGTTGTCAGCGTGGGGGACAGAGGTCGGGAGAGTGGAGGCAGCAGATGTAGGGAGAGGGTGGAGAGGGACGGTGCCGTGTTTAGACGATACCACGGCAGCGCCGACTCGCTGATCTGTGAGAGCCTGAGCGATCCTGAGCTTGAGTTAAGCAGGGAGTGGTACGACATGGGGGTGTCGTGTGGCGTAGAGAGGGGTAGACTGAGCAGAGTGGTCAGTGGGGGTAGCGACCTCGCTCAGAGAGCTCTAGAGGCTCAAAGTGAACTTATCTTTGTAGGCATGATCACCATGCAGTACCAGGCCAAACAGGTCTCACTTCTGGCCTTGTTGATACTATACATATATATATATATATATATATATATATATATATATATATATATATATATATGTATATATACTGCATGATGATCATTGATACTGCATGGTGATCATGCATATATATATATATATATATATATATATATATATATATATATACACTGTGAGTCTTATAAGTGACACCCCTTTTATATTTGCAATAAAATCGCAATCAGTCAACCGATCCATGTGAAATTTACTGGGAGTGGAGAGCTAACAATTCTCTGCAATATTGCAAAATTTCTTTCAGATACATATAAAAATAAAAAAGTTATCTAAACTCGACTGCGGGTGGGGGTCAAAACAAAAATCCTAATATAGAACGCCACAGACGTAGGCTACATCATGCGCATGCAATCTCACGTTATGCGAGATGCTTTGAATTATTGATTATTTGTGGTAGCTCTGAAAAGAGCTGTTTGATTGAGCCTATGGTTAGATTATGATTTGGGTGTGGCTTATAACTTTTGTTCAAAATGACCACCATCAACTGATATGCAAGCCCGAAGACGCTGGCGCCACTGTCTGATTGATCCATCGATAATTTTTTGATCAAATGAAGACCACTCTTCAATGAGGCGTTCTTTTAGGTGATTCACATCACGAATTCTGGTCTTATAGACACGCTCTTGGATGACTCCCCATATCTTATAGTCCACTGGGTTAAGATCCGGGCTATTCGGAGGCCACAAAGTCGGTGGTATGAACGCAGGTGTATTCTGTCGTAACATCGCAACTGTTTCACATGCGCGATGAGCGGGAGCGCTGTCTTGCTGAAAGATAAAGAATTCTCCTGACATGGCCCTGATAGCTGGTAAGAGATGCTGTGACAGAAGCACGTCTCGGTAGTAAGCGCCGTTAATCTTGACACCTGGATCAATGAAGATAAGATCAGTTGCTCCAAGGGACGACACCCCGACTGATACCATGACAGACTTCGTGAAGGTCGAACGCGTCTTTAACAAGCGTGCTGCAGGAACTTGTTTCTTTCGAGTTCCTGCAAACACGTAGAGCCTATCATTCTGTGCATTCTTTGGTGCAGCAACTGTGAAAATCTTCTCATCAGTGAACCATATGAAATCAACTTTGCTCTGGGGATAATCTCGCAGCAGAAGCTTTGCACGCACCAACCTTGTCAACTTATTTGCTTCTGTAAGTTCTTGAGCTTGTTTCTTTTTCAAGCATTTCAGATTAAGCTCATGGCGTATAATCCTGCTAACAGTTGCTTGACTCACTTCAATCTCACGTGCTATCTGTCTTGTACTTCGATGAGTTCCAGGCTGTGATTCCTGACTCATAATCATCTCCTCAACAGCTGCGACAATTTCAGGCGTTCTTCCTGTCTTGGGCCTTGCCTTTCTAGCAGATGATCCGCTTTCAGTAATGGTTCTAAGCAATCTGGCAACCCCAGACAACGACCAGTTTTTACGAGGAAATTCTTTCAGGATACGCTTGGCGCCATAGCCTTTGGCTATTCGCATTTCGTAAATCAAAATGCGATCTTCTTTGCTGAAAACCATCTTTGAAGAATGGAAATGATGGATTTGTGATTTGTATTGAATGAGTTTCAAATCGGTGAACAAGTGATGGCGGTAAATGGAGCATCGGCCTAGCCCGTCTGATATGTCATATGGCTGATCTGATTTTTAGCCTAGCAGCTGCTTTAGCGCACAGGCTAAATGCGCAGTCAGGCCTTATGCGTAACAACAGTCTGCATAGTTCTTTTGACACCCCAGGGCTATTAAAAAGGCAATAACTTCGGCAATTTTCTACAAATCTGCACATAATATGGCACGTTTTGAACAAAAATGCCTGTTTTTTAAGATAAGTATAGCATGATATGCATAAGATGTTTTCCCTGTTTTCATTATAACAATATAGAGAATGTCAGTTACTTGGCCCATAGTTGTAAATTCATCATTGCCCCTAGCGTTCCTATATATCAATAACTTTTTTGTTCTTAAAGATATGGTAACAAAATTTTGCAGTAATAGCGAAAATTGGTTGATTCCAACAACCTGTAAATTTTATAGAAATGTGTCGACTGGTTACGATTTTATTGCAAATATAAAAGGGGTGTCACTTATAAGACTCACAGTGTATATATATATATATATATATATATATATATATATATATATATATATATGTATATATATATATATGTATATATATATATATATATACAGTATATATATATGCATGATCACCATGCAGTATCAAGCTAAACAGGTCTTACTTCTAGCCTTGGTGGTACTATATAATTATATATACATGTATATACATGTATATATATGTATATGTATACATATATATAGTATATATATATATATATATATATATGGTATTGTTCATTGTTCAAGCTAATTTAGAATCCTAATATTAGTATTGTGGAAAAGGATTTTGCCATTTTATTTGTGTTATGACTCATACCTCTTCTTTCCACTCAGTTTCTAGAAATATCGTCATCAGAATGTTTGTGCTTTTGCTGAAAGTTCCGAATTAATAAATGATGTAATAAATAATTTAAAATTAATTAATAGATATAGCGATTGTAGAAGCTTTTATATTTATTGTAGTTGTTGATGGTGTTCAATTGTCTTTTATAGGAAGTTGTTCACATGATAGAAGCTCTGGAATCGTCTTGTATCCGATTCGTTCACTTCTCTAAGGAAAATGAACTGCGCAGTCGTGTAAGCTAATGAAACATTTATCTTACGCCATTTAACTTAAGTCACTGTATTTATGTCATTCCATTTATAAATTTATATAACTAACATGGCATAAATGAATGACATAAATAATATTTTATTTTCCTTAATCATTTTATGTTATTTTGAACATTTGTCGGGTGTAATTAATTTGAAGTTGTTGAGTTTTAATTGTCTAGTTTGTGTAAGCTATGAATTTAAAGTCTGGTAATGATTTTATCTTTACTCGCACTTAGTTGAAATTCGATCTCTTGAGAGCGTAAACATTAGACACTTATCATACCGATCGAGCTATGCCGGCATTTAATAAAGTCTGTCTATTATTTTTTTGTAATATTTGTTTTATTGTATTTATTTTACCGGTATTGTGTCAGGTTGCTGAAGAATAGACCAGCCGTGGACACGCTCTTATCGACAAGAGGCGACAAAGTACTTAAGATCCAAAGCAGCGTCAGAGAGGGCATTCTGTTGGTGAGCGCGTAGGCTCCAGAAATTACTACAAAATTTTATAGCACGAATAAAAAAATTTTTCTCGACCCTAGTTATACTGGGAATCAAGTCAAGATGATGATGATGATGGTGGTGATGATGATGATGACGACGATGACGAGAATGATGATGATGATGATGATGAAGATGATGATGACGATGATGATGATGACGATGACGATGATGATGATGATGACCATGACGATGATGATGGTGATGAAGAAGATAATGATGATGATGATGATGATGTAGGTTTTCTCAGAGAAGATGGGTTTGGAGGCGGGCTGGAACTGTCACATATCTCTGCGCAGTGACCAGCAGGCTGGGGACCTCAGCAAGGACGATGTGCCGGCTGACCACCTCTACCATGATCAGGAACAAGAAGTGGACGCAGAGGAAACGGGTTGTCTGCTTGGCGGGAATTCTGCAGATAAAGTTGTCGTCTCTACTAAACGTATGATTTA
Organism: Enchytraeus crypticus; assembly: GCA_905160935.1. NCBI lineage: Eukaryota > Metazoa > Annelida > Clitellata > Enchytraeida > Enchytraeidae > Enchytraeus > Enchytraeus crypticus. Next base: position 492,453 of record CAJHZI010000321.1, read on the forward strand.
ATTCTGACCCTTATACGAGCTCTCTCTCTCTTTCTGTTTTTCTTTCTCTTTCTCTCTCTGTTTCTGTCTCTCTCTCTTTCTGTTTCTGTTTCTGTCTCTCTCTCTCTCTCTCTCTCTTTCTGTTTCTGTCTCTCTCTCTTTCTCTCTCTGTTTCTGTCTTTCTGTTTCTGTCTCTCTCTCTCTCTGTTTTTGTCTCTCTCTCTCTCTCTCTCTGTTTCTGTCTCTCTCTTTCTGTTTCTGTCTCTCTCTATCTTTCTGTCTGTCTCTCTCTCTCTCTCTCTCAATCTCTGTTTCTGTCTCTCTCTCTCACACACACAGTGAGGGAGAGAGACAGAAAGAAACAGAGAAACAGCTTATAAACAGAAACAGCCTAGCAGTACACTGTGTGAAAGCAGTTCACACAGTGTACTGCTCCAGTGTACTGCTGCAAAAGTTTATCTCGATCCCTAGTTAGACTGGGATTCAGGGAAAACGATGCTGAATACTATTTCTATACTGTTAAATACTATTTCTACACTGTTAAATACTATTTCTACACTGTTAAATACTATTTCTACACTGTTATACTAGTATTAATTCCCTATGTTTTGTGAAAAAATAGGCTGCAATTTGCTGTTAAATTTTGTATTTTTTAGAGGAGGTGCATTTTCTCAGTTCACACAAATACAAGACATCTATTAAAACAATTATGTCTGTTTGTTCTACATCATTATCATCATTATCATCATCATCATCTTCCCTTTATCCCACTTTTACTAGAGTCGGGATACGAATAGACCTTCTCTGTCCCACATCATATCCTCTGTAAATTTCTATAATCTCTTCCATTTGTTTTATCAAATTTGCTTTTTAAGATTGTCTTTCTGTTCAATATGAATTGTTTACATTTAGTATATACATAGAGTTTTTAATTTAATGTTACTTAGTTATTTCTAACGTCGAAAGGGCATTCTGTTGGTGTGCTTCTAGGCTCCAAAAATTGCTACAAAAATGTAAACGAATGGAAAAGTCTCAAATAGGGATTGATTGATGATATGATGTAAGACAAAGGATTTGAGACAGTCTATTCGTATCTCGACCCTAGTTAAACTGGTACTCAAGGGAAGATGATGATGATGATGACGATGACTTAGTTATTTCTAATTAAATATTAATATATCTTCATAGAATCAGTGGCGACATTTAAATCTGGACAGCCTCAATCGTCTCTACTGACAACCCAATCGCTGCGACCTAACTCATCGAACCTCTCGACTATTCCAGTATCTCTGCGACCCACTGGGTCTAACCTGTCGACCATTCAGCAGTCACTACGACCCGTGGGGTCCAACCTATCGACAGCGCTCAGGGCGACCTCTCGTAGATGTCGCTCGTACAGCTCCCCTACTCTGCTGTACCTCGCTGCCTCGTCGCCCGCTGCTGGGGGGAAGAGCTCCCTGGTGCCCGGGGTGCCCATGAGCGCCAGGTATCGACTGGCCAAGTCGGAGAGCGAGCACGATGAAACAGCGCCCCACGGCAGAGGTTCCTGAGTCACTGTCTCGCTCTTTTCTTTATCTTTTTAGTTTTATGCTGTAATGAGACGAAGACAGTTTTTGCAAGACCAAGACCCGCAAGACCCTAGATACTGAGATAAAGACCAAAACCCCCATGAAGACAGTGACCCACAAGACAAAGACATGACTTCATGACCACTGGCCAAGACTATGACTGACAATGAAATACTGTCTCAGGACTGTCTTGAGACAAGTCTAGTCTCGTCACTGGTTAATGTCCTATATAATCTATCTCACTGTGGGTGTGGTGCTGATCACCAAGTATGTGACAGGTTGATCCTCCAATTATCTCTTCAGTTCTTTGTACAATACCGCGAGGATTTAATCTCCTTTTCCTCGCCCTGAATATATGTCGGGAACGTCTCAAGCGAACCGTGAAGGAGATAAATAAGTTTTATATGAAATTTTATTTCCAAATCGTGTTTGATGTCACGTCATCAATAGAAGGTCTGATTTTTTCTTTGTGTAGTTGAGTATTCAACACAAGTTTGTTAATGAAGAGTTCACTCATTGCCATAGATTTAATCTTACTATCTCTCAGTTTCCTAAAGATTTTTAGTAGCTTATCTGATTGATTCATTGATGATTCGGTTGATTGATTTATAACTCATTGTACCTATTTTATTGCCGAGTTAGCACAATGCTTGCCAGTCAGTGTTAGGTCTTCGATTCGAATTTTAGACCCTAGATCCGTGACAATGCCTCGTGTTTGTAAAACTATAGAAATTAAAATTATAGTTTAAATTTTTATTGATCGTCTGATCTCATGTTCGATTGATTGACTGATTGGTTAATATTCTGATCTACTGATCGACTGATTCTTCAATTGATTGATCGATTGATTGACTGATTGGTTAATATTCTGATCTACTGATCGACTGATTCTTCAGTTGATTGATCGATTGATTGACTAATTGGTTAATATTATGATCTACTGATTCACTGATTCTTCAGTTGATTTATCGATTGATTGACTGATTGGTTAATATTCTGATCTACTGATCGACTGATTCTTCAATTGATTGATCGATTGATTGACTTATTGGTTAATATTCTGATCTACTGATCGACTGATTCTTCAATTATCGATCGATCGATTGGTCGACTGATAAAAAGCTGGTGAAGCTAATGATAACGTCAGTTTCCTCTCTCAAAGGCGATGTCAGTGACGGACGAGCCCAGGATTGATCGTTGATTGATCGAATGATCGATTAATTGATTGATTGACGCAGGACTACCGCCTATCTCCCACCAGAGGTCAGCTAACGAGGAGCCCCCGCACCTGTCTCGGCGCCGCCATGTCTCCTCGCAGGCCTCGGTGGGCACCACCTCGTCCTGGCGTCGAAGCCTCTCGGTGGGCAGCACGACCGTGCTGGGCGGAGAGAGCCAGCCTACTGGCCTGCTCCAGCGTCTTCATCGCAAGAGAAGCACCAACAGCGTGTCCAGGCACAGTGCTGATCGGACTCAGGTCGTCGCTGATGTTGGTTTTGAGCGAGGAACTGAGACGGGAGTTGAGCTGTCGATGGCCTCGAGTTATTCTGATATACTGGATGAAGACGGGCTGGGTATTGCTAATAGGGTGCGTGTGTGTCTCTTTTTCTGTTTCTCTCTCCCTCTCTCTTTATGTTTCTCTCTCTCTCTCTTTCTGTTTCTCGCTCTCTCTCACTCTCTCTCTTTTTTATCCTCTCCATCACTCTTCTCTCTGCCTCTGAATCTCTGCCTCTCTTTATCTCTCTCTCTCTCTCTCTCTCTCTCTCTCTCTCTCTCTCTTTCTCTTTGTAACGTTTTAGTTGGCAGGTTCTAAGTCTTGGTGCTTGTCGTATGGGTTAAGATTCAAGATCATGGTAGATTAAGATTGTAGAAATGTTTAAAAATTTCAAAGCACTAAAATCATGTAGACAACTGCGTTAAGTAGGTAATGCAGGAAGTAAGAATTATTGTGATTTGTCGTTGATAGGCGAAACTGCCTAAGTGAGAACATTCGTGATTTGTCGTTGATAGGCGAAACTGCCTAAGTGAGAACATTCGTGATTTGTTGTTGATAGGCGAAACTGCCTAAAGGTGTAGAGAACATTCGCTATCACATCGACAACGTGGACAACGTTCCTCTGCAGGTCTCTCTCTTCACGGACTGCTCGCCTGGCGGTATGACACTCTCTCTAAGTAGATCTAACTTCAAACTTGATAAGAAATGTGAATGCAGCTACATTGTGATGTAGAGTGATGTAGAAGTAATGTAGAACAGTATGGAGTGATGTGGAGTGAGGTAGTGTGATGTAGAGTAATGTAGAACAGTATGGAGTGATGTGGAGTGAGGTAGTGTGATGTAGAGTAATGTAGAACAGTATGGAGTGATGTGGAATGAGGTAGTGTGACGTATTGTGGAGTAGAGTGACGTAGGGTAACGTAGAGAGACGTAGTGTGACGTAGAGTGGAGTAGAGTGACGTAGGGTAACGTAGAGTGACGTATATTTGTTGATTAACCGATTGATCGATTGATTGTTGCACTGCTACGATTGATTGATTGATCGATTGATCGATTGTTTGTTGCACAGCTACGCAGGAGATGTTGAAGATCTTACAAGAGTACGGAGAGGTCATCTGTTGCTATGGTAGCGCCGCCTGTATCGCCAATGGACCGCTGTTTCTACAGGCTGATTGCAGGTTAAACATTTGAATCAATTAAAATTATTTAATTAATTTTATCTTCAATTTTACAATTTTCTTCTTGAAATTTATAAGGTTGACAGTTTTGCTGTTTTTCGTATACTATTACTAAGTATTTATACTAAGTAGTTGTACTAAGGATCTATACTAGGCATTTGTAATAAGTATTTAAGAATTTGCACCAAGTATTTTAGCTCAATATTTGACTAAGTAGTTGTATATTTTGTGCAAGTATTTGTACTAAGCATTTGTACTAAATATTGTGTGTACTAAGTATTGTGTGTACTAAGTATTGTGTGTATTAAGTAGTTATACGAAGTATTTATACTATATATAAGTACGAAATATTTGTACTAATTATTTGTACTAAGAGCTTTCTTGCTTTTGGTTTCCAGGATATTTACTAGTTCTATGAAAAGTAATTATACATTGGCCTATTCGCATGTTCAAGTTAAAACGCTACATTTCTCATTTTTTTCTCGCTGAAATATAATACGATAACTAGAGTATTGGGTTCATGGGAATAGAGTTTGTCCGTAGGATTAAAGCTAATATGGACTGAAGTTTTGTGTTGTGATATACCATTCTTTTCTTACAGATAGAGAGATAGAGATAGACAGATGGTACAGAGAGACAGTTGATAAATGTATTAAGAAATAGGAAGAAGAGTTGGATAGAACACATTCTAATGGGGGGGAGGTTTATTAAAAGAGGTCATAGAAGGTAGAATGGAAGGAAAAAGAGGCAGGGGCAGGCCGAGGTTAGGTATGTTAAATGATTTAAAGACCCACTCATGTGTGGAAATGAAGAAGAAAGCGGAAGACAGAGAAGAGTGGAGGCGTTATATACCATGGACCTGCCAGTAGGCAGTGCACTGAGAGAGAGAGAGAGAGAGAGAGAAAGACTGTATTTAAATCATGCCGCTATAGAATTTCCCGTGTTTTTCTGCAGCCTGTCGATAGAGCCTCTCTACCCTGAGATCTGTGTTAGACAGTGGAGCTGTGGTGATGTAGATCGCTCAGTCAGTCAGAGAGACAACACCCTCTCTCCCATGAGACTGAGCGCTCTACTCTGTTCCCTCTCCTGTGCCTTCGTCCTCAATCCCAGCAACAGCTGCGACACCATCGTCAGACTTATTGCTCTGGTAATTATACATCGGCAGACTTATTGCTCTTGTAATTATACATCGTCAGACTTATTGCTCTGGTAATTATACATCGTCAGACTTATTGCTCTGTAATTATACATCGTCAGACTTATTGCTCTGTAATTATACATCGTCAGACTTATTGCTCTGTAATTATACATCGTCAGACTTATTGCTCTGTAATTATACATCGTCAGACTTATTGCTCTGTAATTATACATCGTCAGACTTATTGCTCTGTAATTATACATCGTCAGACTTATTGCTCTGTAATTATACATCGTCAGATTTCTCGATCTAATAGTTATTCAATTTATTATCAAATCGTCCAATATCAATTGCCTCGGTCTTCTCTAATAACGTTCCCTTTCTACAGCGTAACGTTGTTGCTTGAAAGTCTTCAGACATTCTTATTATTTTTCTCTCAAGGCACGGCACCACTGTAAACGAGTGCGCAGCGTAGCATCGCTGTATCTCTCCTGTCAGCTCAGCGTCAGTCTGCTGCAGCTGTTAGCGAGTCTGTTTCTGCTGCCGCCGGTGTTGTCGGTGTCGTCAGTGTTGTGGTTGTCGCTGCTCGTTGTTCCTTTGCTCAGCCTGACGCTGATGGGCAATCCGGCCAGTCTGCAGGTCACCAAGATGGCGCTCACGAAGAAATCTGTTCAGTCGAGCAAACAGGTGCTTATCTATAATACTTGTACTAATATCATCATCATCATCATCATCGTCGTCGTCGTAATCATCAACATAGTCATCCTCATCATCATCGTCATCAGCAGCAGCAGCAACATAATTTCAGCTTATGCGTCAACAACATTGACGTATATACGTATATTCGCGTGTATTCACGTATATTGTCATAGACAACAGTAGCACTGTAATTGTTATTAGTATACATTGATATATTAGTATAATTATGTCCACCAATGCCAGGCTATCAAAGAGCAGATACTCAGCTACACAAGCAGGCACATTCCCACGCTGTTGATTTGTCTGCTCTGTCACGTGATCAACCTCTACACCTTCTGCTCGACAGCTGTCAACTGCTCTGACTCTGCCCATAACTCCGCCTTGAACGTCACTCACTCCGCTGACTCCGCCCATAAATCAGTCTCAACGTCACAGGCTGCCAGCAATGCTACCGCCTACGTCACGGCCTGTGACCAGCATTGTCACGTGCTGTTTGGTCACGTGTGAGTATGATACTATCAGCCTATCGATCAATTAATCAGTAAGCCAATCAGTCAATAGATCAAAAGAATGTATCGATCAGTAAATTATTCAATCAACAGGAGATTCAATTAGGTTGTCTGTAATACCAATGCACCTCTGAAGACTTTGAGTCTCATACTCTCCTTGTATCTACCTGTATCTACAAATCAATCAATCACTCTCTCAATCAGTAAATCAGATAAGCATTTAATCAATTAAATTAATGCACGCATGTTACGTGACACACTTATATAAGGTACCAACACATCCAATAATTCCATCACACTGACAATCCGTGAAACCATAATCAGTCAATCTATCATGCAGCTAATCAATTTTAGGAACAAAACTGAGACAGTGGAGTAATATTTACCTTTGATACTCATTTTAAGACCCATTGTCACATGTTTAAACTATTCATTTACACTACGACATTGCGAAAGAAAAATGTACTTCTATGATTTCATTCAACAATTTTAAGGCCTTGTTAATTTGATGCTTGATGACTATTTTACTTTGAATTTAGTCTCAAGCATTGAAACATGAAGAATTTGTGCATAATATAATGCACACAGTGCCTACAGATATAAAAACATAAAAGTGCTTTACATCCACTTTCATTTCTCATTGCATTTATTTGGAACATTTTTAGATATTTAATTTTATTTATGAACTTATTGAGGCAATCGCAATTGATTGATTTAGTGATAAAGATACAAATAACTGGATCGATTAATCGATTGATTGGCTCTGCAGATCTCTATCTGGGAACGCCACTGATGCAGGAGACTGGAACGGATGGTACACAGACTATGATTCCCGTCAAATTCTCTCTCAGCAACTCATTCTCTTTCTTCTCGTTCTCTCCTTCGGTCTGTATTACATTGAATTCCACGTCAATTAAATATCATACATCATGTAGTGATGTGTGCTGTGTGATGAAGTAGGGTTAGGGTTAGGGTTAAAGGGCGTACCTGACATCATCCCTGGATGAGGAAACAGACTTGAAACCTTTATGATTATTATTATTAGTGTTGTTATTATTATCATTATTATTATTAAGCTGTTTTCTACAATGCTAATCAGTAGTCAAATAATTTAAACACTTCTTCGAGTGTACTTAGGTGAATATTTGAGTTTAGTTTAAACTTAAAGGTCACTGTTGCTTCTGGGGATTTTGATGAGAACAAATGGAAAGGAAATGATTGTCCATCGACATATCGATCAACCGACCGATTGATTAATTGATTTACTGATTGATTAATTGAGCCTTGGATTGATTGATCGATTGATCGATTGATTTATTGATTGATTTATTGATGATTGATTGATTCATCGATCAATTGATTTTTCGATTGATTGATTGATGATTGATGAATTGATCGATCATCGATCCATTGATTGATTAATTGATTATTGATTAATTGATGATTGTTTGATTGATTGATTGATTGTTTAATTGAGTGATTGATCGATTGATTAATTGATGATTGATTAATTGATCGATTGATTGATGATTGATTGATTTATTTATTGACTGATTGTAGTCGTCCACTCTCTCTGCTGTGTCCACTGGTTCAAGTATCTTTGGCAGCGCTCACCTCTCGCCAATCGTCTCTGGTGTATTATCATTCCCGTTGTGTACGTACATGTAATACTGCAAATCCTATTCATTTAGATATACAAATTACTTATTAAAAGAACATGTTGCAAAATTTCCTTTGCTTTATTTATATTTTTGTAATATATATTCAAATTTATATTTTTGATCCTTGTTCTAATTTACAATTACTTGATTGAAAGATTTTTTATTCTAATATATTATGAAATAATCCCTATGTTATTAAATATATGATACTAGTTTCTATATATAGATTATAGGCCTAGATGACACTAGTTTCACGACCCTGGGTGGGCTGGGAGTGAGGGGAAGAAGATGATGATGATACTAGTTTCTATATATAGATTATAGGCCTAGATGACACTAGTTTCACGACCCTGGGTGGGCTGGGATTGAGGGGAAGAAGATGATGATGATACTAGTTTCTATATATAGATTATAGGCCTAGATGACACTAGTTTCACGACCCTGGGTGGGCTGGGATTGAGGGGAAGAAGATGATGATGATACTAGTTTCTTTGACGGATGTTTCTTTAGCCCAATAAGATTCAAGCTCTCCTTGTGATGTATCCTTTATGACGATTGGTCTTGACTCTTATATACGCTTCAGTTGTTAATAATTTTATTTAATCTCTTCCAAATTGATTGACTGATTGATTGATTGATTAATTGATGTACGAACAAAGAATTCTGTGTTCTTTGTCTTGCTTGCTGACGAATTTTAAGTTAAATAAATTAAAATAGTAAATTTTAAATCTTTATATTTTTGTTAGACTGGTGCTATGTGTTTTATATATTTGTTAGACTGGTGCTACAAGTTTTATACTTTGCTGGTGGTGTACTTGGGAGCGGTGGCTGGGAGCTGATCGCAGATGTCCCGGTGGTCACGTGGGTGTTGTTGTTTTTGTGGCCTCTACTTCTCCTACCAATACTCGAGCTCATCAAACATCGAGAGAGGAGGTAAACTTTGAGTTACTCAAAAAGTTAAACATTTAACTTCAGTCAGTTGCTGAGAATAAAGCATTGTTTAGCGTCAGTTTCTTTTACATTTCCGTGACGGAGCTAGAGCTAAATTTTGAACCCTGAATCTGTAAATTGCAGTCGAAAATCCAACCAATCTTTCTCTGCCTTAATGTGCGGTAGATATTAACACTTTTCCAATATGTTAACGGCTTATGCGATATTAGCAACTATAGAATTATAATAAATACAAAAATAAGACTGTAGGACCCTAATCATTTTATAATTAATTAGTTGCAATGCAACTCTAATAATTACATGTAGATCATTAAATTGAATTTTTACGTAGTCTATACTGACGAAACAATATGAACAAGGTTATTTGACCAATGATTGAAACCCTATGATTGATGGGTGTTCAATACGTTTACTATTAGTGTGGTGTATGACAGAGAGGATTTGAGTCAGTATAATTGTATCTCGACCCAAGTTAAACTAGGATTCAAGGGAGGTTGATGATGATGAATACTTTTACAATTAGTGCTGCTTGTAGGTGGATTGGTGGTTGTCTTTACAATACTTCTGTTATATTATAGGACTTTTTTAAAGTTAGCTATTGGTTTTACACATAACAGACCATGTCCTGCTGTTTCTTCTGTTATAGTCTCTCTATCTCTCCTAGTGCACTGCCTACTGGCAGGTCCATGGTACATAACGCCTCCACTCTTCTCTGTCCTCCGCATTCCTCTTCATTTCCACATATAAGAGAGTCTTTAAATCATCTAACATACCTAATCTCGGCCTGCCTCTGCCTCTTTTTCCTTCCATTCTACCTTTTATTACCTCTTTTAATTGACTTCCTCCCTTAGAATGTGTCCTATCCATCTCTTCTTCCTATTTCTTAATACATTTATCAACTGTCAATCTGTGCCAACTCTCTACAGGACTTCCTGATCTAGTTTCCTAATATCTTCCATCCTTAAGGTCCATGTTTCAGTTATAGTATGGTTCCTAAAACACTGTGAGCGACAGGGCGCGCCTGGAATTAATTCTATTTAAACTTCAGCTGTACGATCGTTTATTGTTTTAGGATTTGGATCCGACATCAGAAGAGAGCAAGGCTGGACTTCGGAACTAAGCTAGGAATGAATTCCCCGTTCTAAACACTATGTCTATTTGATATGTACGTATATATATATATATATATATATATATATATATATATATATATATATATATATATATACATATATATATATATATATATATATATATATATATACTGTATATATAACAAAACGTATGCAACGCTAACGTTTGCATGTTATATAACATGTATTATAAATGTAGTGTAATAATGATGTATGTAATTTAATACATCACGTAATATGACGAAATCAAGTTATTTGTAATCTAATCATGTAACTCTAACGTTAGGCCTATGTTGAAAATAAGTTTAATATTACATTTAGTATGAATTATTTTAATATTATATTTCTAGCAAATAAGCATTAGTTTAACGTCCATTTTTTCATCTGATGATGTCATTAGCCTTGTTGTAGGTTAAAATGTGAATGTAATATAGGAAACTGTATGTTAGAAACAAATAATGGGCCGAGTAATCAAACACCTTGAACAGAATCCTAATATGAGTGTTGATGTTACAAACTGTAATACGTTTAATCCCAGGCTACACGAGGTTTAGATAAGACATAGCCTCCTTTGTAAAGAGATTGACTGATTGGTCTGTGGAATGCTCTTTATGTAGCGTGAAAGCAGACTGAGTGTGTATTTACCGTGGACATGCCACATGGCAGAACATTAGAAAGAGAGAGAGGGATATCTCAATCATATAGTTGGTATTTGTGGCGGTAGATTAATAATTGGTTGCAATGTTGTTCTGTTTTTTTGTTGCGAATTGTTTATGATCAACCCACAATGAATTCGTATTTAGTGAATGATGAAAAGGTAATTTAGTACTTTATCGAATAAACACAATATCAGTAGATTTCACGTGTTTATTATGACGTAGCCTAGCGTAACACAACAACAATAACAACTGCCTCATAGTTAGCATACTACTGCTGTCCATGATAATATGGAGCAATATGAAGCCTACATGTAAGCTAAGCGGTAAAAAATGCCTTTTAATGGCGGATCAAAATCAAGAAACCCTGGCTTAATCAATAAGTATTTTATACGATCGTCATCATCTTCTTCCCTTGAATCCCTTTTAACTAGGGTCGGGATAAGAATAGAAACTTTTCCATTCGTTGTAGTATTATAAACGCAGTATACAAAATATAAAAGTATTTGATCAAAGTACACATCACTGCATCGCCATTCAACAGTATTGCAAGCGAACCTGTTCACAAATCATTCAAATGATCTAATTCTTGTTATGCTCTATAGCTGATAGTGTAAGACCTATTACTTTCAAATTCACAGTAAGCCTTGTTCTTACCGGCACCTAATAGACAATGATAACTAAACGTATAATATACGATGCTAATTAACAGACCTATGCTATTTTAGAGCTGCGTAAAATGTAAGCGGCATATGCAAATTCACACCTATCATAAAAGCATGCTGTTGTTCTAGACATATTAGCCCTACTAACTTTATCATTTAGCGTCATCACAAGAGTTAATTATCAGAACTGCTCAATGTGTCAGCGTTAGGAATTTATGTCCGCGTGATATGATTCGCTGAGGCTGGAGCCAGTGGCGATGTCGGTAAGATACTCGACCGCGGATCAGTATGTGCGAGATTCAAATCCTTTCGAGTGAGGAAACTGACGTTAACATTAGTTTTATTAGCTCTTTTATGCGCTGATATCAAAGTCGCATCTTCAATTCTTCAATGCTAATGTTGCCGATTCTAATCTTGCTTGAGTCAATTTTGATCAGTTTCTATACTGAGAAACATCCGGGTCAGATAGAAATATTAAATAAAATTGTAGTTTTATTGTATGATTGATTTGGCCATAGGCGATTTTTGATCGATAAAGTAACCACCAGCTAGCTAATAGTTTTATTAGCACAGGTTCAACTTGTGGGAAATGTTCTAATAAAAATATTAATTTGCCGATCCTTCGTTTGTCTGAGATAGCAAGCCTAAACGCTTGTTATTATGCTATTTAAATTATGCAAAGCTCGTTAAAGATGGGCAGTAAATACATCGTATACAACGCAGTTATCACTTTATATACAGTAATTTATCACTGCAAATACAGAATAGTTTATCACTGTGTATATATATATATATATATATATATATATATATATATATATATATATATATACCCACGTATATATATATATATATATATATATATATATATATATATATATATACTGTATATATATTTCAAATTATCTCTAAAATATACATGTATGTTCAGTAACTCGAACTTGCCCTATTTCAATTTATTTAGTTTAAACTTATTCAGTTTCTCAAATATATCCAGTCTCTCTTGACAACTGAGCCTCAGTGGGCCGCCCTCTTCACGAGCAGCCTGATCGGCCCACCAGGGCCTCAGTGGGCCGCACTCTTCACGAGCAGCCTAATCGGCCCATCAGGACCTCAGTGGGCCGCCCTCTTCACGAGCAGCCTGATCGGCCCATTAGGGCCTCAGTGGGCCGCCCTCTTCACGAGCAGCCTGATCGGCCCATCAGGGCCTCAGTGGGCCGCCTTCTTCACGAGCAGCCTGACCGGCCCATCAGGGTCTCAGTGGGCCGCCCTCTTCACGAGCAGCCTGACCGGCCCATCAGGTAAGGTCTTGAGGAAGTTCCAGGCGGCATAGTGGCTGAGCTCTGAGAGCTGATAGCCCTCAGCGGCGATGAGCTCGTCACCGGGCACTAGGGCCCCGCCGTCTGGCAACCCCCGCCCCACGTGCGGCCGTAGAGACCCCGACTCCACGGACGAGCCTCGATACCCTGTCAATAAACAGAGACAATTCAAAATTGAGATTAAAATTAAGAGAAAATATAAAATTTAAATTTAATTGTAGGTTCTTCGCCCGAAGGCGATTTTAGTGAGGCGTTTGATAATGTAAACAACAGAGTGAGAAGCTTATCATCCTAATTCAACTTCAGATACTTTGTTTATATTCTGAAGTGCTAATTGTATAATTTAAAATTTAAAGCTAATGCATAAATCTAGTCTTTTAGACCTGGAGAGCTCCTAATATATTCTGTAAAAGTCCAGCACTTATATTATTATAATTACTGTACATGGTAAAGTACTGTACTAGTGGGTTAACCATTGACGAATCTTAAAATATAATAGAGCCACCAAATTTAGCAAAGGTATAGTTTCATTAATGCAATTAAACCATAAAAAATGACTCACTATGTCTGGTTTAATGCCGGTTTGTTGGCATTACATGGGCCTATAGGGTCCGCCACTCAATTGTACTAAACTTCTGCTTAGCAGTATTCATTTGTCAAAAATTATAATGTAACTGAAGTGATGCGTTGTTAGTGTAGCTTATTTTATGACACAAATGGTTAGTTTTATAATAATGTATTTTTGCATTTATTGAATAGTCTAAAACAGTTTATGATATAAAGGTAGCTAATGATAAAAACACTATAAATAATTAACTAAAAGGGCAGACATACCTTGAAATAGACGCTTAACTGTGATTGGTCGATCACCACCAGCCGAGTTCTTTCCACCCTCGATACAGAATCCCAATCCCAATCCACTCTTCTGGATAGTCACTTCCATAACTTCCACAGGAACTCCTTCGCATTCAGATCCCGTGTACTCACCATGAGATATTTCCCTCTCTTGAGGAAGCCTGGAGGACCCATTAGATTGAGATTTGTGTGAGTTGGACTCAGCCGATGGGATGTGTATCTGATGTAAGGCTGTTTGAGGATCTCTCTCGATGGTCTCCCAGGTCCTGTCCACGCTGGGGAGACGCCCAGTGGGGTGTGATGACCTCGGCAGACTTCCACCTTGTAAATGGGTGGTGCTACCACCCTGTGAATGGGTGGTACTACCAGATGAGTTAGTTGCATTAGCAGTAACATGAGACGAGAAAGCGGTTTTATCGTTTGATTTTATAACTTCAACTCTGACCGGTGTTCCTTCAAGGACAGGCTTGCTTTGACCTTCTACCCTGATCGGAATTCCCTCTTCGTTTTGATTCCGCCTGGAAGCCATCGTACGGACCGGAATCCTCACCAAACTGGATCCATACGTGGGGATGGTGGATATGATGTTAAACATTTTGGCCCTGACGCTATCCAGGTCCGGCTTTTCCAAATGAAGTCTTTCTGAAGTGTCAGAAGACGTTAGACTTTTGGTGCCAGTGCTTGTGGCAATACTGTTGTGCGTGCCAGTGTTTGAGTTTGTACCAATATTATTAGTGCCAGTGTTGGAGTTGGCGCCAGTGTTTGAGTTGGTGGCGGTATTTAAGTTGGTGCTAGAGTTTGAATTGGTGACAGCATTGAAGTTGGTGCCAGTTTTTGACCTAGTGCCAGTAAATTTGTGATCGATGCCTAACGATTCATTTCCGCTAACTAGTTTCAACTCTCCACTCACACAGGTGGAGACGCTGTTAGAACGACGATCTCTCTCTCGTCCCAGTCTACTCACCAACTCCCTCCTGCTGCTTGAAGCAGGCAACTGAAGATCATCACTAGAGTGTGAACTCTGGGAGTTTAGGATGCTATTTCCGTTTCTGTTTTCCATCATATTCACTCGTTTCCTTATTTCATCCAATCTCGTACGAATGTCGTTGGACCAGTTCTCCCCGTTAATAACCTGCCCCTGGGATTCGACTTCTCTTACTTCACGGTTTGGTGACTCTATCGTCAGATAACGTTCTTCATAGTTTGGTGCCATTCGGCCGCGTTGTGCGTCCACAAAGTGACCGCTAGAGGAAGTCGATAAAAACTGGCTACGATCTGTACTTTTAGCTGCAGTTTCCGAATGTGATTTTCGATGATTAATATTGGCCGAATCAATGCTACCAGAGAGTTGATTTTTTTGCGTCTGTTGAGTTCTGCCGTGAAGACGGTCAAGGCTGTTGTATCCTGATTCTGTCGAGGTGCTGCTCCCTTTTAACGAAGCTGCCACTCCAGTTGATTCCCGATTATCTAAGAATCTTCTGTTAGTCAGTGCAGTACTTTCAAAGGATCCCTGGAGAGGAAGTGATCTATAATCATTAGGGACTTGATTTGACAGAGAGGCATTTCTGAGTGGCTCATCCTGTGACAGCATCCTATCAAAGCTGGGAGATCTACCGGAAGAAGGACTCAGGGACGGACTCGCTTCTCTTAAATTCCTCGTTCTTCTGCAGCGGCTTGGAGTAAAGTCCAGTCTGCTCGTGTGTATCGTTGTGGAAGCTCGAGGTTTCGCCTGGTAGTCCAGCTCAACGCTGCCACCACTGCCGCTGTTTCCGTAAGTCCGCATCAGTTCCTGGGCACCTCGGCACGGCAGACCTGTCCAGATTGATCCCGGAGACGGAGATCTGCTGGAATGCGTGGATCTGGTATCACAGGAAATGGAAATGCCCCTCGGGATTCCCGTATTACCACTCGTAATATTCGATATTTCTTCATTGGCGGAGTTGTTCTCATTATTTGGCAGGGATTTATATTCGTGGAGATTTCTGGTGTAGGCAGAACGAGATCCTGAATACACGGGAGGTCGAAGGAGATTCGAGTCATTTGCCGGAACATTTGATCTATCGAAATATTTCGTATCAGTTGATACATCATAGGCAGCTACTTTTCTCTCATCATTCTCGTATAAATTGTAACTCAATTTCTCGCCAGAGGTCCTATCGTTAACAGCTTTGTCATTGTTTGAAATATTTTGGCTGACAGTTTCTTTCACGCTTTCCGAACGATTAAAGTCATCGCTTAAAAATTCTGCTTTTGAACTTTGTTCTAAACGCCTTTCGACTGCAACCCGATCGTTTGCTAATGAATTAACTTGATTAGCATTCGTTAGCTCTGCGTAACTGCGCAGTTGCTTGTTAGAATCTCCTTCTCTCCTGTTTAGCATATTCCCGTTGGCATTGCTTACATTGTTCTGCATAATATGTTGCGTATATTGCGGATGAATAGGGGCCTGATGGTTCAGCCATCGGGTCACATTGTCAGTGCTCGACGAATCGTTCGGAAAACTACCTGTGATCTTATTGTTAGATTGATCCCACGTTGAGCTATCGTTATTGCCTACTCGGTTAAATTGTTTCTGGTCTGTTTTTATTGAATCGTCGTTACCATATACTACCGAACTGCTGCCGTCATTTCTGTCTGAATAAACCCCTAAAGTTTCTTTATGTGAGAGTTGAGACACTGCGTTCAGATCTTTCGCTGTTTTATCGCTCAACTTGTCCAATCTCTCCCTATCTCTGTCGACGCTTTGATTTGACGTTGTTTGTAAACAATCGCCGCCATTTTCTTCATCAGCTGACATTTTATCAGTGGATAGTTCACAGTGGTTTCCGTTCAACGGGTGGTCAGTTGGATTATAGGATAGAGGAGGCATAGAACGAATGGGGGGAGGCGTGCTTGTGAAATAGTCTGAATTAGTCGAATTAGTCGGCATCTGTTATACAACAACACAAATGATAATTTCGTAATAAAATGTAATGGATATCCTGGCCTGGTGTACATTGCTGGTTTACATCTGGTATGCATTTTCCAAACTTCAATTGCTCCGCATTGTGTTGGTTTTGTTAGAAATCTTAATATTAGTCATTTTCACTTCGCGCCTACTATCTTCTATTTACTATAAATATTAGATTAACACCATACCAAAGAAAATAATTTTATAATAAGGCAAAATAAGATAAAAATTGCACGGAATAAACAATTCTGAATGAAAGTGCTAATCGAGTATAGCAATTTGAATTGAGCTTTTCTTAGAATTTCTATTAAAAGTGTATCAATAGCTTAGTGTGTAGAGTGTCAAGTAGCCTCAGAGAATTTAAAATGACCTATTCTCAGACGAACTCAATCAGAATCGATTCACGAGCGAGATGATAAAAAGCTAAAGCTAAAAGCTAATGTTACCGTCAGTTTTCTCTCTCAAAAGCGATGTCAGTGACGGGAGAGCCCAGGATTTTAATCCCGCACATACTGATACGCGGTCGAGTACCTTACCGACATAGCCACTGGCTCCAGCCAGTTAATAAGCTGATAAGATGGACAGGTATATGGATAATTTATACACCTGCCTAACGACCTAAAGACTTAAGCAAGCAATATTAAAAGTGATAAATGTCATCATGTAACTTCAGTTATCTATAATGTGTATTTAACATTCAGAAGTCTAAATATAAATCCGCACAGAGGTGTTTCAGTGTGCACTTGTGACTGTTTGGTGTTGCAGCCTTCAGCAAGTTGCTTTGCTCTATTATCTATCAAAATTGTCTGGTATAAGGGACAGGTAAAAGGCACAAGCAGTGGCCGCGTGTTCTACATATATAAAGATCACACCATCGAGCAATGCTCTCACTAGGGACCGATTGAATGGTATTGGGATTGTTTTAATTTTGCATCATTGATTATGTTGTAATCTTGCTCTTTTATTTCTCATTTTGTACACTTTGTATGTATGTGACTTCACACTGATGTTTGTTGTCGAAATAAACATATGTCTCTCTCTCTCTCTCTCTCTCTCGATCAGTAACAAGAAGATTCCATTGTAAAGACTATATCATTAACACAACCTTAACGAAGACTTTTTTCTTGGAAAAATAAGTCCTAAAAGTAACGTAAAGGTATTTTTGGAAAGAAACAAATGTTTTCTAATTTTGTAAAATTTCCTTGAAATAAATGAATACATAACATTATTAATATATATTTCGAGGCTATTTACTTCTTAGCTCCAGTCTAATCGTTATAACAACTTGCTCAGTGCAATGGGTCAATCACTAACCCGGATACAGACGTCCAGTTAAACTGCATTTTCTCTTAATCACTTTGCACCGGCCACTGTGTAATCACTCTTCATAGAGATTTATGGAAGAACTAACTGCTTAATGATACTTTATAACTCTAACTGTTAGCAAATCCAGTCTTTCCCACCTTATGGTGAGCCTGATATACTATTCACAGAGATTTTTAGATGCGGGGTTCAAATCACGGGCTAACCCGGCGTTCATCACTAATATTAATTTGTGAAGAGACCCAGAAATTAGAATCTGACTTTAGTTAGCAGTATCTGGTTAAGGAAAAGCCTTCTAATAAAGAGTAGCAGTTGTAGGGCTCTACCGGTAACATAATTGGTAAGTTGTCCGACTACGAAGCATTAGAGTCAGGGCAGAAATCCAATACTTGGCTAATCATTGCCATTGTTTCGAGGCAAGAACCTGATTTTGAACGTGGCTTTACAGTTTATTCATTTATTCATTTATTCATTTATTCATTTATTCATTTATTCATTTATTCGCTTATTCGCTTATTCCCTTATTCGCTTATTCGCTTATTCGCTTATTCGCTTATTCGCTTGTTCGCTTATTCATTTATTCATTTATTCATTTATTCATTGCAGAAAAATGTATAAATTATAACCATAATCATAATTTTATTATAATTTTTTAAAGTGATAAGCTGCGCCTACTTTTTCCACTTGTTTCGTCTCCTGCAGCTGATCTCTAAAGGTTTCAGGATCCACTGACTCAGACCTCCCGTAACCTCGACCTGCTTGCCAGGAGGCATTATCAGCGTCAGGTGGAAGACTGAGTGAGGTGGACCGCCCGTTACACGCTATGGCCTTGACCTGTGCGCGAACAATGTACATGTAGGTAACTTTACAGTGTAACAGATGTAGGAATGCTAATTTAAATCGTTAGTTCAAAGTAACCCAAAATTCTCACAGGTAAATCTGTTAAAATTAGGCTGAATTCACATGCGTATACTTCCCATACTTCATAATGAAGAAATATAAATTCTAGTAAAGAATAATTCTTGGCTATTTCGACAAACCTCTGGCTTTCTTTAGCATGTGAGCCACCAGAATATGCTACAATAGTTTAGCTTTCTCTAGGTATACATTTCGTTCAGTGGGAACTAATGATTCCACAGGTTCCCGATAGCTGATAAATAATAGCAAGACTAAAATAAAAGGCTCGGTACGACTTCACATTTTTTCGAGAAATAACACAAACTTTTAAATTATATTTCATCTTATCTTTAGACCAGAGAAGCCCGTCGCCGATGTCATTTCAAGAGTTGAAACAGACGTTAAGCCTGACGTTAAGACTGGCTACCTGGTCGTAGCTGTTGCACCTCTGGGTGATCCCGTCGCCGACGTCATTTGAAGAGTTGAAACAGACGTTAAACCTGACGTTAAGACTGGCTACCTGGTCGTAGCTGTTGCATCTCTGGGTGAGCATCTGTCGCTGCCTGGTCCTGGTTGACTGGAGGCGGGGCACAGGGCGAGACCTCGACCCCACGATCACCGGCAGGCTGGGGGGAGAGAGCGACGAGGCCTGCTGGTCTGAAGGGTGAGTCGAACACCCCGTGGCTTCCTTCCTAGACAGTGCGCTCTGTGAAATAGAGAATTTACAAATATTACAAATAGTTAACCTTTAATGTTACATAGTTGAAGATATACAGTAAATGCCGTGAATAAATAAATGTTAGGCCAATGAACATTGCTTTGCGTTTTACATACCACAAAGACAGAAAATTTACATATACAAATTTACAAATACAGAAAATTTACATATACAAATATTACAAACAGTTAACCTTTAATGTTACATAGTGCATTTAAAATGTTTAGAATTTCTTAATAACAGGGGGTAAAGTCATGAAGTTTCAAATGACAGATCCTCAGGTGAATGAACTGGGTTCGAATCCCAGCCGCGCTGATCTGAGAGCAATATCCCGGACATTCACTGGACTGGTTACACGAAAATTGCCTAACGGTTTAAACATGTTGTATTAAAAGCGGTAGATATCAACACAGTTGATCATTTCACTACAATGTGTGTTTACCTTACTTTTTTAAATCGCGTAGTTGAAGAATGATGAAATAAATGCCGTGAATAAATAAATGTTAGGCCAGTGAACATTGCTTTGTGGTTACTAAATAGATCTTTAGTAAATTACATAAAGTAATTAACATTATTGAGAAGCAATCCTAATTATGTTCTCCTTTTTGCGTCCGGGTAACTGTAGAATAGAATAGCGTTAAATGCACGTGTTGTAAGATGCGAATAAGAATTATCGAAAGAAAGCAATATGAAATGGCCTCGAGAGCTTTGTTGGTTCCACGTTAAATGATTGTTAATAGCACAGACTTCGTGATGGGATAACCTGCTTGATCGAAGGAGTGCTCTTTAAAGAGTGTGAAAGCAGCCCGTGATAAGAAATATGTACTTTGGGTCTGCTTTTTTCTATATGTAATAGAAAGAGAGAAGAAAATAAAACGATCATTCGTGATGCTAGCAGTCACTTTTAATGCAACACTTTCAGACAATTCTTCTTGGTCATCACAGAGAATTTACTCTCGGATCAGTTTAGCCCAGAATCGAACCCACGGCAACTGAATCCAACTTAAGATCGCTCATCCTTCACAATATCGATCGTTTAATACAATGACGTTGCTTGAGAGATACATAAGTCACTTGATTGTGCCCACTATAGAATGTCTCAATAGCGTATTGGTAACGTCAGGAAGTTTTAAATGACAGAGCCTGAGGTGAATTGAAATCTCGTGGGTTCGAATCCCAGCCGCGCTGATCGGAGAGTAAAATATCGAACATTCATTGGACTGGTTACACAGAAATGGACTAAATTGTCTAACGGTTTAAACATGTGGCATTAAAAGTGATAGATATCAACGTATTTGATGATTCCACAATATTGCGTGTTTACTTTACTATACTTCGCTGAGCTACGTGATCACTCTTAAACATTGTATTGCGACAAGTTCGTTGAGTGACGTTATTCCCAGTAAATATTTTCAAATGATTATGTTAATGTTATGACTTGTTTATGGAAATAGTGTTATTGCAATTGACGTCACAGTAACGCTGATGACACTTAACTAATTCCACAGTTTTGTTCGTCGCTTATGCCATCCAAGAATTCAAAGAGAGAGAGAGAGAGAGAGAGAGAGAGAGAGAGAGAGAGAGATGGAAAGAGAGAGAGATAGACTAAGAGGGAATGAGATAGATAGATAGACAGAGAAAGAGAGAGAGAGAGAGAGGGAGAGAAAGAGAGAGAGAGGGAATGAGAGAGAGAGGGTAGAGAGAGAATATTGCTGATGCTCTTCTTCTGCTGATACTTCTTTTTCAATTCACTTTAAATATATTCTACAAGATCTTTTATCCCATCACTAGATATGGTTATAATCTTACGATAATTAACGGATACGCTGATCTTTGAGTTTAAAAGACCTGGAGAAATATCCCACCTGTATATCCTTCAACCGTTCGCTGATGTTCTTCCTCCTCTGTTTCTCCAGAACTTCTAGAGTGGTCTCCCTCTTTATCGTGCCTCCCAATCCAATCAGATTCAGGCCCGAAGACGCCGACCCACTTAGAGAGCTTCGGCTCAGGCTGCCTCGCTTGGGTCGGTCGCTTATGGTCGAAAGGTCGAGGGTCGAATCTTTATGGTCCGACCCTCCGGACTCCGAGTAGAGACTTGAGCGACGACCATGCTCGTCACAGCTCGAACCTTCTACGTGTTCAGAAATGTCTGCAAATAAATTATTTAATACTTCTATAATTCTATAATTAGGCCTTTCTTTTATTAATTACGGGCTTAGTTATCACGACCCTAGCTAAACTGGGACTCAAGGGATGATGATGAAGTACATAGTAAAACAGCTATGAACAGTAACATAAAAGGTAAAGAAAGGCAGAGCTGGATATTTAATTAGGTTAAATATTACAGTCAAAGCACTTTCCTAATCATAGCAACAGTCCCGAATGATACATCCATTTATTTAATTTAACTTAAAAACACAAACAAATTTCACCAGTATTGAGGCAAACTACAAAATTCTTCTACTGACATATAAACCGTAGGCGCCACTTACGAACAAAAGAAGATATAAATAATCATAAATCATTTACAAATAATCATAAATCATTTGCAAATCATTTTCAAATTAAATGATGTACATTTGATACCTGCTGTTTGACTATGTCCGTTTCTTTCTTTCAGTTGAGTTGCAGCAGAGCTCCCGTTCATCATCATGAATCCGTTGAGCCGGCCGAGATTTTGACTTAGTTCACCAGTACCGGCTTGGATTCGTCTCCAAAGTGCTCGATGTTGTCATGGACGACAGTAGCACTCTAATTGTTGTTATGTTCCACTGTGCTGTTTGATGGAATTTCCCAGCTTGTATATAGATGGAATGTCCCAGCCAGTATATAGATGGAATTCTCCAGCCTATATATATATAGATGAAATTCCCCAGCCTATATGCTGAACGAAGCGCGTCAGGAAGATGAATTCATCTGCAAAACTATGATTTTGATCCAAGCCCAGCTCATACCAAAATAACACACCCTAATTTGCTGTTTTCTATCACTAGTGCCATTATTTTGTTATTACTGCTGGTACAGTATTACATAATTATGTGTAACAATATTTAACCTACTTGTATAGTATTGATGTTGCCAATAATATTTCTTGTATATAGATTCAATTTTAGAATATAATTGAAATACAACTTATAATGAAATGATAGTTAGATAAATCTGCAAGAACAAAATTATGTTGGATTTAAATTTACAAAATATCAATGAAAAGTAATTCAAAATTTAAGAAAGAAATGTATCAAATAAAGTATGAATGCTCTCTTTCCCAAACAACATTTCATATTTGATATGATTATAAGACTGAAGGCTGTGGACTTGCAATAACTCAATTGTACAATTCAAATATCATGATTATATTAAAACAAAGAATCGTTCATTGTCACCATCGTTGTTATGCTATCGTCAGAACTCATATTTCACTAAAGTATGAAACACACGGTCCATTAATTTTTGAAACCAAATGTGCACCGAATGCAGGGCCCAATGGTAATTATATGTACCTAGAATTATATATATATATAGTCTATATATATATATATATATATATATATATATATATATATATATATATATATATATATATAGACTATATATATATAATTGTTGACCTCAATGAACTAAAGGTTAAAGGGTGCGACCTTAATCTAAAGCCTGTTAACTACATGTATAACCGGTTGGTAGAGTTTACTAACCGGGATTACAATTGAATAGCTTTTGATAACATAAACAGCTATTAAATTTAATCCTGCTTTGTGGCCTGATAACTAGTTTCTATTTGGCACAGATGATACGGCGTTTCATTAATATATCAAGTTTGACATTTATATATTTACTTGTATTATTATTTTTAAAATGTATAAAGGCCGGCAGCAAGTACGTAACCAATAGGAAACGGAAAATAGCGTCCCGTTCACAATTGCATAATTCAAACAAACTATTGTCGAAAGAAAACTAATTCAAATCATACGAAGAATCGAATTGTAGAAATCATTTCACATTATATCTACCTTGCTTCGAAGAACCTAATACGATTCTCAAAATTTATAGTTGGTTAAGGCATGGTATATATACTATATATAGCTGTAGCCAAAATTTCTATTTTTCTCTATCATAAGCTTCATCAGCTTTACGTTCAAATGCCACTAACTTTTCTATACCGTCCTTTCGCCACTGAACTGCGCTTTAGGATATCACTACTAGAACCTGTATGGTTTATCTGAAATGTTTAAATGTTGGCACAAGTCACAAGTTAACCGCCGTCATGGGGCACATGATGATTACTGGAAAATTAGTGGAATAACGTGGACTTCAGCGTATAAAAAATAACAAGAAAAGCTTGATGTCAATCTTTAGCTTTTATAACTTCACAGTAATTTAAGAAGCCTGTTTAAAATTTTAAAAACTTATGAAATTAAGAACCGTATGTCGTTAAAAGTTTAGCTATTATGGTAGACCTATGATATTTCTGAGCTTGACGAATATTAACCCACAATTTGCAATCGACGCACTCGTAGTAATCCGAAGCAAGGCTTGCTTCTATTGAGATATACTTTCGGATTTCCCAAACCCCAACAAAAAAACTAACGGTGTTAGATGCAGAGTCAATTACCCTCAACAAAAACTAGCCATGTGAGAGGTAGAGTCAATTATCCTGTCATTTGCATTCGCACACTTGTAATTACCGATAGTTTCTAAACTGCGCAACTTCAAAGCGTGAACCGTGTAGGGCAGGTTATTGCTTTACGTCGGGCTCATGAGTTTGGTTGATAATATTATACAACGAAACAAATGCTAATAATGCAGCATCCCCCTGTGGTGATATAATGTGCTTATACGTTTATAGACTATTACATTGATCAGTGAATAATCACTGCATCGTCCGCTTTTCAACCCAAAATGGCGTTCAGGATGTTCAATTGAAAACTACACTAGAGAGATTCTATGCCGTTCTAGAATTATAGTTCATAAATAATATACAATATCTATGCTAGCAATAACACTATCTACAGCTATAAACAACCTGGATAGCAGAAAAATAAAATGGACAATAAAAATCAAATCAAATCAGATCAGATTAGAAATTTAAATTAAACTCCCACTTCAGTGTTTTATACAATAGCAGGTCCTCTGTACATATTCATACCAAAAGATCACTTTCACGGCCAGTATGAACATTCCATCAACCAAAACGTTGATCTCGTCACAGAGGTTAAGCTTTTCAAACCTCACGTGTAGCACTTATCTTGGCCTATCAAAAAATATATTTTAAAAAATATTTTAAAATAAGGCCTATCAGTTTACTTCCTCAGTTCCTGCTTAGTGCGCTCTATGACACATGCACTGTGCGGCAGTTCTATTCTTTTGTGGCTCTGACACAATATTTTTGAAGTAATTGCTATCTTATCTTGCCTAAATAAACTACATTCGACGAAATTCTCAATAATTTCGTCCGCTGCTCTAAATTTTGCGAATTAAATAGCCATATTTCCAATAATTAGTAGTTTATTATTTTATCACTTGCAAAATTCCATTTAAATTATACTGTTTTTATAAATTGATATAGCAGACTTATCTCTAGAGAATATTTCAGGCCCTTATTGCTGAATGTCGGCTTCAGCTTGAAACTGTTTTGCTTCAAGCTGATGGAGCATTTGATTATTTACATTAATTTTGCACCTTGGTATAAATATTGTGCGAAAACGCCCTTTGAAGGCAAACCAAGCCATTTATGAGCTTGCACTTAAGTTCGACCTAATAAAACCAGGTCACCATTGTTATACACACTAAATTTTGCTACAATTCTGTAATAGATTAAAACATGCATCGCAACTTATAAATTTAATTTTTATATACATGTATATTTGTTGACGTCGATTGAAAACAATAACAAACAATTATGATGGGTGATATCGTTGTCCAAGTCAACATCACGCACTGTGGAACGTGGAATATTTGAAAAACCAGTCGTTATGATGAGGGAAGGGAATGAAAGGGAGTTTATGCCTTGATCGCAATGCCCAGTATGATGATGAACTTATATTCACAAAACAAGAGCCATATATAATTATACTAGTTCTTTATAGTCCTTTATCGGTCAACTCTCTATCTCTCTCCTTTTCTATCTCCCTCTCTCTCTCTCTCTCTCTCTCTCTCTCTCTCTTTCACTCAGAATATACAGTCTAATCGCGGAGCCAAAAGTATTTTTAAAAAAGTAAAAAATAAATAAAGTAAAAAGTAAGAGGTCCTAAACTATCTTTGAGCCCCTCCACCTTTCAGTCTTATTTTCATATCTAATCAATTCTTCTTTTCCATATCTATTCAATACGTCATTTCATAACCGCATAACATAGTAGCCTATACGTTTCGCAATCTGTTTCAAAGAACTATGCCAGGAAAGCCATAACCCCAAGCTATGCATCACTGTTGTAAATCAGATGTCCTGGTAATGTACTGTCAGACACGGTTAGGCTCACATCTGAACCCGACGCCTAATTCTAATTAAGATAATGCTACCCATAATATCTAGTCTTTCAATCCATCAGCGTTAAAAATGCTACTCAAAAATTTTCTACGTGTTATTATATCTATTCACAAATAGCATATAAATAGCAACTAACAGTTTATCTACTACTACACTAATACACACTGTTTTCTTCGACTTTGATAAATTGATAATCCATAAACCATTCTGTCATACAATGATTTACGAGCTCTTCTTATTTATAACTGAAAACTTGAGCAAGTCTGCCACAGGCGGGAACTCTGACGCATTGCCAGTGTTGTTAGTACAGCTCCAGCAGCAGGGGTTACAACGGCTGCTCTATTATTACAGCTTAAACGGAAGAACTCTAGAGGCTAAGGTGTCATTGCACCCTTTCAACTGGAAAATCTAGAAAACAGAGAACGAAAATTAGTTCATCAATCAATCGATCGATCAATTAGTCAATAAGTCAATCACTCACTCACTTACTCACTCAATCAATCAATCAATCAATCACTCACTCAAACAATTAATCAATAAATCAATCAATCAATCAATAAGTAGGCTTATAAAGAGCCACACTATGGTAAACACTACGGCAGTACTGATTGGCATTGAGTGTCAAGTAACCTGGTGGTATAATGCAACAATTAATGAATGGTACATGAAATGATTCTAAGCTGCTGTCTACAGAAATTTTATCAGATACATGTATATGAGTAAAATATGTCTCCCTTGTCGGATCGAGAAGCTAAAAGATAGATCAGCAAAATTACTTTTTCTATGAGATGACAAAAGCAGATACTGCGGTGACAAGTAAACTTTTGGTGCTAAGCGGTAAAATGTCGGTTTATTCTATAGAAACCCGAACATAGCATTACATACTATTACATTAGCATTACATAGTCTTACATATCATGACATAACATTACATAGCATTCTTTTGGCTGAAACCAGTAGCGATGTCTGTAAGATATTCTACCGAAGCTCAGTATGTACGGGGTTCAAATCCTGGGCTCGCCCGTCACTGACATCGTTTTCGAGTGAGGAAGCAGACGTTAACATTAGCTTTATCTTTTTTACTTTGCACGAGCATAAGAATTAGGGTTTATGTAAGAGGATTAAAATGAATTTGACTTCACGCTTTTCAAAGAGATTAATACCCTCCCCGTACTTAAGATTTATTTCGCCAAGTATTTGAACCGCAGATCATCCGAGGAGAAAGTTGGCAACTCTCCTATCAGACAATCTGAAACTGTTATAAAAACACTATGTAGTATAAATTGTATATTAATGAAAAATGAATTGAAATACTTAGAATTAAATAGGGCAGCTATTTGAAGCCGTTATAATTCGCTCATATTGCACTAATAGAAGACGTAAGTAAGGTTTGAATAGAAACATGCAAAAGAATGTACAAAAATGATAAAAAATATTGGTATTAAACGTAGAAAGAACTTTGCTTTAAATGTGAAGATTTGTGCATAAAAAATGAGATACAGAAAAAATAAGAACAATTAGAAAAATACTGACAGTTTTTTGACGAATCTGGCATACAATTCGTTAAGAATATTAAAACATGTGAAGCCGTATAGCTTACTCACTAAACCTATGAAGAATTGTTAGCAATAACACGTCCGAAGTAGAGTGACTTAAATCTTAACTTAATTATTTTGAAGAATTACAAATAAAACATGCACTAAATAAGATATGTAATAAATTGTACAGCTATTGAAATGTGAAGATGTTGTGAATAAAAGATGTGATGACTTGTGCATTGATTTAGCGATCTGTAGGATTGTTCACAAAACACCCTGGGCACCATTTTGTGAGAGCACACGAATTTTGATTAGTATCTAAAACAGTTTTGTTCTTTATTCTTTTAAACAGTTTCGTTTTTGATTACTAACTTTCGGGATTCTAGAAATGCTGCAGTCTAGACTCTGGAAGAAAGTTCCTAGCAGAGGATTATAATGCTAATGCTGTAGTAGCATTAGCTACTCAAGCTCAGAAACTCTACCTCACAATGACTCATCGGTAAGATTTAATCCAGATCCTAACTGTACCGGATAAGCCTACTGATGTGTATTATAGACAGTTACAAATCCAGCAAATCACATAAAAAGAGCGGATCACATATTTATAGTGCTGCTGCCATTCATGATAACATTGATCTAAAAAATACTAATGCAAATTACCCGACGAACTGAAACTCAAATTGTCCATTTAACTCCACAAGAGACTAAATTTTGAAACACCAGTCTAAGGCTGAGGTACAAAAAGACCGAAGATTTGCGCGTTATAGTTTCATTTTGTTTTGCTGCTTTGAGAGTATGTTAGAATTCTCGGCAAATGTTAAACTAATAGAAAATTGGGGATTTACTGATGATATGGTTTGGGGCAGAAAGGATTGGAGAAGGTCTATTCATATCCCGAACCTATTAAACTGGGCTTTAACACTAGAAACACTAACGTGGGTCAATTGACCCAAACGCTACTTTCAGACAGCACTACGACTACACCGTAATTCCAACAACCATCAAACTTGGTGACTTTTATTTATTTAAGGCATATTACATGAACAATATATAATTGTCATTTAATCACCACCCATTCCATCACACGAACCGCGTATACCTAGAATGTCTAAAGTGGGTCAATTGACCCAATGTTGCCAGTCAATATACTTTTCTTCAAACTACTGAACTAATAAGGAACAGTTTCGATTGACATGACCGGAGTGGCCATGGACCTTAATCCAAAATAATATTTTTTAAATTATTGTCAATATCTTTCACAAAAAATATCAAAAATTCAGTGTTTTGACTCTCAATCATCATTGATTCCTATTGCTAAACTAATATAGTTCTCCACGAACCACGATGTTCACTTGGAGCCTTCACTGTCACAAATATCGCAGATGTTCACAGAGACTATAGACCATAGACCAAGCATTGACCAAGGATTGTCTCGAGTTCTGTTTCCGTTACATCCCAGGTAGCATCTGTCAAACGAGCACATTCAACTGTACATCGTTTGATATGACGTATCATACCCTCGTCCACAATTATACGAGAGGCTTCCAGAGGAGTTGATATGACTCGTGAGTACCCCGTGACTCCAGGCTTTGATTTCAAAATATTCTACTTCTGAAATTTGCCGCAAATTGCATGATCTGTAATAATGATCCAAGGCGTACCGTCCTTGCAATACACAAATGTGGTGTTATCACTGCAGTCCCCTTGAACAACCCCCACATCACCAGGATTGCCGGAATTACTACCAGAAGCCTCGTGAGCTTCAACAGGATTATCATAATCTTCAACATCATCATCATCGCCACTAACGTTATTATCATTATCGCTGTTTTCAACCTCTGAATCTTCGTAACAGAAATCAGAATCTAGTTCAATATCCGAGTTCAATTTATCACTAGCTGCATCTGAACCATCCGATTCACTACCACTCTCATCCTCAAACACGTTCTGCAGTTTTGCTAGAGCCTGCTGCGCAGTCAAACGCCTGTGGCATTGTGATGAAGTGCTGTGTTGCTCAATAGGGCACAGCTGACTACTGGAAGGAACAATCGTCGTAAAGTTGTCCATTTTATAATGTCTATTTAGACAGAATTGCTGTTAAAATCTTGAGAAGATATACCTATTAAGATTCCAAAGTTCTAACTATATAACACTAATATTGTTCACAATTCTAAAATATATGTCTGGAGTTAGGCTTCAAGTTAAAATTCAGGGATAAGAAATATAACAAAGATAGGATTATTCACTAAATTTAGTGATAAGGTAAATTGAAAGGACGAGAAGAATTCTTCTTTCCACTGGTACATCTTGAAATTTTTCTAAATAGATTATACTTCCCCCACTGGGTTTTGTTCAATTTGCATCTTATTTAGGCTAGTATTTTGGTTAGTGTTAGACTTTTAGAAGTCTAATAGGAAGTTTTAGTAACTTTGTGAATTATTCAATTTTAAAGCCTTTGTTTCCTTACCAAGAAAAGTTTTTAATATTTATTTTAGAACTTTACAGTAGCCAAGAAAAGTAAAAAGAGTCGATAGTAATAAGCATCTCTTACTTTAAGAATTTCTATTAATGCTTAGAAAACTGGCTGAATAAAATGGCCGATAATTCAAACGAAATACATGCTGGGTCAATTGACCCACTTTAGGGTTTCTATGTATAACGAAATCTCAGGGTTTCTAGTGTTAAGGGAAGATGATAATGATGATGCTAAAATAATAGAAAATATCACTTTCCTACAGGACACGCTCTCCCTCTTCCTTTTTCTTAATCCAAAATAAACCCAAAATACCGATGAGCACCGTGAGATATGACTCATATCAACCTTTGAAGCTACATGACGTTACCTCTCAGTCAACTCACGGGTCTTAGGCTAATTCAATTTCAAAAAGCAAGTTGAGACCTGGCATGGCTTGATGAATAAACCGTACTGGATGCAAAAGGATGCAACCTTTTGTTGTTAACACTCGTGAAGGCGTCAACGCGTTGTAGGCTGCAATAGATTCTTCAATAATAACATGATGCTCACTAATGCTGGTGTAATAGCAGCAAAGTCTAGTTTTTGTTTCCCAGGCCTTACAATATTTAGATCTTGAGACAAACTTTTAGGCTTACTCAGCTGTTGGTTGAATTGATAAACATAGCGGTTGTTTATAATAAACCAACCCATACTCGAGTACTAACAAATTGAAGGCCAAGGTACAAATTCTTATTCTTGTGATAAAATTGAAGACCAAGGTACAAATTCCTATTACAATAATTGTGTTAACTCACAACTGAACACTGCATGACTAATAAGATGATTTCTTCAGAGTGTCATAGACTATTGCATTTCGATTAGCTGTTAAACATCTGGTTTCTGAGACTGAGGCAGTTTCTCGTTGATTTCCTCTGCGTGCGGGTGAGCTCTTGCTAAACACATGCACTTTTTAAAGTAGGAAACACTTTTAAAGTAGGAAACACGTAATATTATTGGCTAGTTTTCGTTTGGAATTGGAGGAAAATGTGACAGATAAATGAATCAATTTTTATTTTTTTTGTCGTAGAAAATGCTAAAAAAAAAGAAAAATGGTTTTTGTGAGATTTCAAGAACATTTTTATACTAATTTTTTTATTTCAATCATTGTTAGATATCTTTTAGGTTTTTAATATTTAGGGCCCACGCTAGCAAAATTTTATACAAATAACAAATTTGTGAATCTTGTTTTTATTTTTACAATTTATGTGTTCATTTGACGGAAATCTTTCACACGTCAGAGGTTCAAAGTGAAATGACTAATCCGCTAAAGTAATTTAAAAGTAACAAAATCTAGTGAACACCGGGAATGTGGATATTAAATAATTCTAAATTTCATCAAGATGTAGGCCTTATCATAATATGAATGCCAAATGAAAGAAAATGAAAAATGCTTTTAGCCTATTCGTAGGCAGAAACGAAGTGTAAATGGATATCAAGGATAGTGGAGGAGTTATATGCCATATGGACTGCAAATTAGTACTTAGTAAACTATCAGATGGTGAGACTTAGTGGAAATAGAACATAAAGGTTGAACATTTAATAGTAAGTATTCCGAGAGACCGTGACTAACAGCTTGACACTAAGCTTATACTCTTGTTTAACTACCACCACCCTCATTCTTAGCCTATGATGCAATTCCATGTTTACAATTTCTTATCACGCTGACTGCAAGGAATCCAGCGAATGAATATTTTGTGAGGCAGTGCCGTAGACTGAATGTAGCTATCTGCCATGTCAGGATTTGATCCTCGCACATACTGATCCGCGGTCGAATACCATACCGACAAAGCCACGGGCACCGGCCAGTGGCGATGTCGGTAAGGTATTTGACGGCGAATTATTAAAAATATTTCTTCTTCTCTTGAATCCCAGTTTGTGTATGATGTCTTAAAATACAAATGTTTAGTGTTAACATTTGCAACAAAAAAATTCACTTAGATAGTTAACAACAATTCTATAAACATGTGATTGAGCTCTATTACGATGTGTTTCATGAGACAACCTGATATCTTTACTATTTTTACCCAGGCTGTATAGAAACCATGCATTAATTAATATCTATTAATGCATTTTACATTTTTAATCACATTTTGTTTGTAAAATCTAGTGCTGGTATAGGGTTAAGGCCTAACACTAACCCAAACCCTACAGAACAGCCTAGTCGCCTGTAGAACTTCATCCTGAAGCATGATACTTAGCATATGGAAATTTGCGGCCGTTTCGATGAACGATTTGTGCTACAATTTCAGGAGTCAAAACAGATAAATTATCAAGACAAGTAGTCTATAAATTAGAGAAAATGGAATGGATAAATCCTCGCATCACTTTAAAAAGAAACATTTGGTGATTAGATCACGGGTTCAATATAGCATCCCTGGACTAACCCGTCATCTAGGACACTCCCAGAACACGAGGTATCAACATAACAGTATAAACACAATCTTTCATCTCTGCGCAGTTCTATAAAATGAAATAGATAAGACTTGTTATTATCATTTCTTTATGTTACCGCGTTGACTGGACTGCATAGCTATGCTTCAACGCTGCAATCAATCAATTATTTATAAATTTACTTATTTAATTAGTTCGATATGCACAAAGCAACATTATGATACGCAATATTAGAATGGAAAATACATGCTGTAGTGCGGAATCAGGGTAAACCTAGGTCACATGTCACTTATGAGGATCCAAAAGCTAAATTTAATAATCAACTAAGTAACATTAGTAATAGATATCACATCAATAATATAAGTGCAATAATCATTATGAATTTCATTTATTCTTCAATCTATCGTTTTGTACAAAGAAATCCGGAATAGCTTTGCTTGAAGAAAATAAAAATATAAATTCAGTGACGCCAGTTAGAATCGATCTGAGATCACATTTTTTGTTGCAGCTTTTTTGCAACAAAAACTGCCGTATTTAGGCCGTTATGTAAATAAAAAGTTCAACGCACATGTCCCTGTGACGAGGTAGACTGACAGAGACACTTGCTGTTAGATGGTCACATATTTGGACAGAATTATTTGCATCATCGCGGGCTCTTGTTTTCATCATCGCGGGAATTTTTATTAAACTTGTTAAACTATTCCTAACCATAACCCCTACCATTTACCCTAACACTAAACATATTCCTAAGAAACTAATGAAATTTAGTAAAACTTCAAAGAATAAAAAGTGACTCAAAACAAGAGCCCGCGATGATGCAAATAATTTTCTGCCCAAATAAGTGACCATCTAGTCGCTACTGATAGAGGCGTTCAGGCTGAAATTCTAACGGGAAGGAGACTTTTTCCAAGGAGGAGACCCCCCAACTATTTAGCTCAATAACTCTATCCGTGTAAAATCTGATCACTGACTCACTGTACTTCAGTATTAGACCTGTAAATGTTGTAAACTATGTTATAAAGTAGCTTTTAATACCCTGAGTGCCTTTCAGTCTTCATTAGATTGTAGCAATTTCAAAATAGGTTCTGTTCTGTTCTGTTCTACGTTAATTTTAAATTTACAATAATAATACTATTGACTTTTATATAATTTTGTAGGTGTAATTTGCAACAGTTTTACAATAAATAGCCCTTAAGCATGCACAAATGTTAGCAAAATTTTGCCGTATGACGATTCAAACGTCCCCACTTATATATTTAGGACTACACCCCTATTCATGACGTCATCTGATGTCCTCTAGACTGACATACCATACATAGTTTGGAATACTAAATGAACAACAAATATACATGTACATGCGACCACGAGAGAAAGTTTCTGATTTAATTCCCAAAGTTGTTGATTTAATAACTTACTCAAATGAATGACAAACACAAGTAATAATTGTTTGCATTTAGTCAACATCAACTGGGCTAATGTAATTAAATGCGATTTTATTGAAATATTTCAATAGTTCCAGAGTAGTGACATGATTCAAGATTGATATTTTGTAAAGCAGGAATTCGATCGAATTTTTAAAAATCAAAATCTGTTTTAAAATCAGTTTATAAAAAGGAGTACTGCAGTTTTAATTTTAGATTTGAGTGTAGTTTCAGCTTTGGTTAGTGTATCGTGGATGCATAACGGTTACTATATGTTTCCTCAGATGGTTTTCTGCTGCCTTCCTACTCTCAATGGCATAAAAATATCGCCGGATATTACCAGAGGTAAAAGCTGGTAAAGCTTATGTTAACGGAATTTCCTCACTCGAAAGCGATGTCAGTGACGGGCGAGCCCAGGATTTGAACCCCGCACATACTGATCCGCAGTCGACTATCTTACCTACATCGTCAATGGCTCCAGCCAGTGTCCACATAATGTTAACAACAACGCAGGTTCGTCGATGGAAATATATGGGGGGGGGATAAAAATGGGTTAGAGTTTTAAAAAGAGAGGGTATAGAAAAATTGCGCTTCATGAGTTAGGTGAGGGGAGGAAGCCTGCATGTAGGGTCATTGCTCTAGGGGGGATGGATGTCCCTGGATCTCTCTTTCTCTCTCTCTTAGTGCACTGGCTACTCTCAGGTCCATGGTATATAACGCCTCCACTCTTATCTGTCTTTCCGCTTTCCTCTTCATTTCCACATGTGCGTGGGTCTTTAAATCATCTAACATACCTAATCTCAGCCTGCCCCTGCCTATTTTCCCTTCCTTTTCACTGCTGGATATGACGTCATTTTGCAGCTTGACCTATCTGTTCGATGAATTCAAAACTACAGTCGCTTTCATATACCTGACCTGAGGGAGAACTGGATGTTTGCTTGCATAATTTCTTTAACGATATTGTGTAACGTCGATGAAATTTAACCCGTCTAAAACATTGTTAGCCGCAGGAATGCGTGTAGAGAAGCGCTGGCCCTGGCTAGAATAAATAGATTGAGTTTGATAAATTATGCAGAAGCCTGCATAACTCATCTTCATGCGCATTTGAAACATGCCGAAGTTTAATAGGCACATTCTTTTCTCCAATGAGTGTTACCATTGCTGAAAGATGTTATAAACAAAAATATATGTTGTCAATTTCTTGATATCCGGCACAAATTTTTATAATCGTATTTCAACCAACAATTTGTTAGAATTCGTTAATTTCTATAGATATTCGCAGAACGCGTAGTTACAGATAAATCTGTTGTATCTTGTAACTAATGTATTTATATGTTCAGATCATGCTATAAATAGCAGCTATTTTACATACTGGCGTAACTTTGCAGTAATTTGCATTATGTTTAATACCACGGAGAGCAATTACACTGCTAATTAGCCTTGTTAGGGTCAAATACTGTTTATAGTGGCATCATTATCATCATCACGTCAAGCTCGATGATGGTTGAATGAGTGTTCCCCGTGTTGTGTCCGGGTTGTTTGAAGAATTGACCAACCGGTGACTGCACGTGTCGTAGAAAGCGACTAAAGCACTCAAATCCTTACCAACGTCAGAAAGGGCATTCGGTTGGTGAAATCGCTCCAGAAATTGCTACAAAAATTTGAACGAATCGAAGTCTCAAATAGAGGATTGGTTGGTGGTGTGGTGTAGGACAGAGAGGATTTGAGACACTCTATTCGTATCCCGGCCCTAGTTAAACTGGGATTCAAGGGAGGAGGATGATGATGATAATGATGATGATGGTTGAATTAGTGCGAAATACTCTAAGAAGTAGATGATCATTATCATCATCATCATCATCACCACCATCATCATCATCATAATCATATTCTTATTATTCTTCTTCGTCTTCTTCTTCTGAGAGTAAAATCTCGGACATTCACTGGACTGGTTAAATGGAAAATGGACTTAATTTAAACATGTGGTTTTAAAAGCGATAGATATCAACATAGTTGATTATTCACTATAATGCGGGTTTACTTTACTTTTTTTACTTTACTTCTTCCTCTTCTTCTTCTTCTTCTTCTTCTTGCCCTGAATCCAGGTTGCGTGTATACTTATTCTACCACAGAGTTCAATATAAAGCTTTCTGATTGTCTATAGAATATAATACATTTACAGCCACGTTTACATGTATAGACAGACTTCATGCGCTATCCATGAAATCGTTTCATTAAACCACAGTTGATCGAAAGCCACAGTAGTCTAGTGTCTAAGGTGTCAGGCTTTAGATCTTGAGTGATAGGTTTGATTGCAGATAAAAACTGTGGTAGAAAATAATACAAGCATCGCGATTTGTGTAAATTGTCATAAAATGCAAATGTTTGAGAGTTACTGATGCCACGCATGTTCAAATACTGTTCGCAATGCTAAGGTTAACGCCAGTTTCTTCAATTGAAAGCGATGTCAGTGACGGGTGAGCCCAGGATTTGAATCCCGCACATACTGATCCGCGGTCGAGTATCTCACCGACGTCGTCACTGACTCCAGCCGTCATTGAAGTCATTCAGAGAGAAAATCATTGGACGTTCACAGGATAAGACATCGACGATATGACTGAGTACAATCACAAAACTTGTGGCATAAAAAAGTTGTCTAGTTTTAATAGGCTATTTTTATTGTCGTATTTTAATATATGAAAGATTATTAGTAGTGTCAAACTAGACAAATTGTTAAACTGAATATGCAAACGCTTTTAATACTACTGTATTCTCCCACCTGTATTCATTGTGTAATTCAAATCCGTTTGAAGGAAAGAAAAAGACTAAAATAGTACCATAGTAATTGCGAATGTTAAAGTTATCATATTTCAAATTAATCACCAGATGTGGTGGCATATTGTTATCATCAGATGTGACCATTTTTATAGCCGGACACAAATTCAATAGCAATTCGATAACAACTACTCTAATAAAAACACCATTCCTCTAAAAACTATTCCTCTAATAGCAATTAGCCGAACAAAAATTACACGAATAACCATTCCCAACAAACCTTTCATTAATAAGCTAATAATTATTCCACTAACAACCGTTCCACGCTAAATTCTTGCACTAAAGCCCATTCATCTACCAACCATTACAATAACAACTTCATTCATCTACCAACCATTACAATAACAACTTCATTCAACTAACAACCATTACAATAACAACTTCATTCAACTAACAACCATTACAATAACAACTTCATTCAACTAACAACCATTACAATAACAACTTCATTCAACTAACAACCATTACAATAACAACTTCATTCAACCAACAATCATTTCAAAACAACAACATCAATAATTGCCAACCATTTCAATAACAAAATCATTTGACTAACAACCATTGCAAAAATAACAGCTATTCGACTAACAGCTGTTCGACTCGTAGCTCTTCGACTAACAGCTATTTGACTAACAGATATTCGACTAACAGTTAATCGACTAACAGCAAATTGACTAACAGCAATTCGACTAACAGCTATCCACGATAACTTTTTCTTTATAATATATCTAATTGAAAAGTTCTTCTACAATCCTCTGAGTCCTTTCAGCGAAATGTAAAAAGGGATAATATTATAATCTCTAAAACTCCTGATGAGCTGACGAGAGAGTAAAATCAAGGCAATTTACAGGACCGGCAATATGGATAATTAAATATTAATTGATTAGCGGTGGATGGTCATTCACTATAAACTGTATATATAATCTTTATTCACCAAACAAGTGGAAGCAGTACGAGCAAGGCAAATAAGACAACATAAAAATACAATTGAATTAGGCAAACAAAAAAAATATACATGTAGAAGAATAAGGTTTACCCGTGATTTAACTAACTATATATGCGTGCGCTTATGTCTCACAATATCATTTGAAAAATTCTGAAGACGATGCTTGCAAAATGTACATTACTATAACAACGTGATAACAATAATAAAAAGATTTAAAAGACATTATTCAATGCGAGGCCCCTCGAGGCGCTAATGCAGGACATTCTAAACAAGATCGAGAGAGATTTTAAATCCTTCTAGAGTGTGTGGTTAATTAGATTTATTTTTAGAATTGAGAAAATGATATTTAAACCATTTCAGGAAGACACACTGAAATAATATCCTTTGCAAGATTCTACTATTAGCATTACATTTTTGCATAAAGTGACCTTCGAATGTTGATGACATTTGTTTGTTAAGTAGAATTTCACGGATTTCTAAATTAAAGTTTGAATGAGACAAATAATTTGTGAAAAAGAAATCAAGCCGTGGATTACCATCGGTTTTTTACATTTTAGAGTCAAAGAATGCTGTCTAACTGTCTTGCATAATAATAATTAATGTGAGCTTCCATATCCTCGAAGATATCGAAATGTCAGAAATTCAATTGCGTCGCCGGGCGTATACAAATAGGTCACAAATGAGAAAAAAGCTAAGATTAACGTCAGTTTCCTCACTCGAAAGCGAAATAAGTGAAGGGCGAGACCAGGATTTGAACCCCTGATAAAATTCTGAAGCAATATTACGGCAACACTCTGCTGCTCCTCTAAAGCATACTTGCTGCTTCACTTATTTAAAATACTTATTTGTTTATCGTGTGCGTTAATCCAGATAGCTGCTTCGCTTGTAAGGCAGCTGAACGTAGACTGTCCACCCGGTAGGCGGGTTAAATGACAGTCCTCAACCATATGTTTCATGGTTTGGGATTGGCCGCAGTCATAATGATGAATCCTTTTTAAATGGAATTTTTAAATATAAATTGAAGTCTAAGAACATGTCGTGATATGAACTTACTCTGTAAGCTTGTATAACAATTTTCAATAGATAAATTGTGTATGCATTTAACAAGCTAACATACTTCATATTTGAACCTATGGGTTTTTATTTGCATTTTATTTAGATTTTTATTTGCATTTTATCACGTTTCTATTATTCTGGTTTTTAAGATCTTTTGGACCCGTATGTCCATATTCACGTTTTAAACATGATATATAAAGATTGCTTTGTGAATTTCGTGAATTGAAGGTTATCCTATAATATCTTACAAAGTGGCGAATCACGAATACCCCAGTCTCTGTATCTACCTTGACCCGTCCGTACGGGAAAGAATTAGTTAGCACCAGCTAACTCTGCTGCCTCCCTGATGCCATTCTAATGCTTTTCTTATAATAATAATAATGTCTCAATAGCGTAGGGGTAACGTCCTGAAGTTTTAAATGACTGATACAGAGGTGAATTGAACTCTCGCGGGTTCGAATCCCAGCCGCGCTGATCTGAGAGTAAAATCTCGGACATTCACTGGACTGGTTATATGGAAAATGGACTAAATTGCCTAACTGTTCAAACTTTTGGTATTAAAAAGCGATAGATATCGACATGGTTGATCATTTCACTATAATGCGTGTTTACTTTTTTCACTCTGCTCTTCTGACGTCAAACGATTTCGACTGTTGCTCTGACCTTTAAATTAAGTCAATATACTTAATTAGGTATTGTGACTATACTTATATCTTTATCATTATAGCTAATTAGATATACTTATACCTTCGTCAATATACTCAATTAGTGGCATCAACATCACAATGACGCGACCATACATAAACTTTATCGAAAGACTAAAATAACTAAAACATAACGCAATTAAGCGTAGAACAGTCTTAAACATGTATAGTTCATTTTACGTGTCAATGTAAATAATTATTTCTCAAGCTACAATACGGAAATGCTCGTTAGGTAACACATGTGGGTGTTACTTGATTAGGATTTCCTTACCATATATTAATGGGATTGGTTGTAGCAGAGAAAAGAGTAAATTCAACATTTCTCATAGGCACGGTTAATTTAATGAATGTGTTATACGTGTAATGAAATAAAATTATTGTTATTATGACTTATTATATAAACAGACGATTGACAAATATCAAGAGAATCAGAAAGAAGAACTGGTTGAGTCACGTTCTGAGAGGGAATTGTTTATCAAAAGAGATATTTGGAGGAAGAATTTATGGGAAAAGTTTATTATATTTTTGAATTTTATTTTGTTCTGCATTAATTTGTTCGTGTTGGGCGTCACCTTCAATGAAGGACAGAACTTTAATAAAAGTTATATTTCGTATACACTTCATTTCTATAATACATTGGATGATAGAGCCGTATTTTAAATATTAGTCTTCTTCACGAATTCAATTCTCTTTAAATACCCTAGACATTTCACGGATACTTAATTTTTATATTCGCCTAGCCATATATGGTAAGTCCTGTCTTTGCCGACACAAGACTTTAATAAATGGGAAAAATACATGACACATGGGATTCTCTTTAGTAACATAATAAGTATGGTTTACAGTATCCTAAGTCTCGGTCTTCCTTTAAGCCTTTCCCTTTCCATTCTTCCTTGAAATACCTCTCTTGGTAAACTCTCAGGAGAGAACCCATCCAGTTCTTCGTTCTATTCCTCGTGACATTTGTCAATTCAAATGTTGAAATGAAGAGGAAAGCAGAGGAAGAAATACATGTATGCAGAATAGTTAAATGCCGTGAACCTATATTTACAAATTAATTAAAAACAAACTATCTGGTTACGAGCTATTAAATTGACTAAAGTACGATTTAGAGATGGCAAGAATTAGTATTGTAATTGCAATTTTCTATTATTTTATAAAATTATGGAGAGGGGATGCGTATTATCGGTTAGAGTGTTCGCCTGGGATACAAGTGGTCTGAGTTAAAAATTCAGGTCATTCAGCATACGATAGGTATTCCATTGGGTCATTGGAAGGTTCGTCATATATCGGGGCTTGCTGCCAGTTGCCGTTATCAGTAGCAAAGATAAAAAAAAAAAAAAAAGGATTGATATTAACCTTCCAGAACATGCAAATCAGTCAATATGCATGTAGGTCTTAAGCAAGATGCAAAGTTATAAACTATTTCTTTACAGGCTATTGTTAGCATTATTAAATTATATTTGCAAAACATTTTGAACAAATTTTTTCAACTTCTGGAACTGAAAAATCACCGATTCTATTTCCGGCCACTGACAAGTTTAGAATATAAAAAAATACTGCGGGATTAGTCCTACTGTGATTGTAACAAGGATGAATTAAACAATCAAAATAATTAAAGACGGTCTTCACCTTGTCAAACTTCGGAGTTGACAGTATGTGGTAACAATTAGCTGATTTAGAATAGCTTATAAATATCATTCTGGATAACTCATTGGTCTAGCTATGTCGTTTTATGATTTTACGCATTTTTTAACCCT
The DNA here is from genome assembly GCA_905160935.1 of Enchytraeus crypticus. NCBI lineage: Eukaryota > Metazoa > Annelida > Clitellata > Enchytraeida > Enchytraeidae > Enchytraeus > Enchytraeus crypticus. The sequence goes on from CAJHZI010000321.1 coordinate 533,791, forward strand.
TTTGGATTTTGCTTTTCGAATTAAATTTGGCTAAACTGGCTGGATCCTGTGCCGATGTCGGTAAAATATCCGACCGCGGATCAGTATGTGTGGATTCAAATCCTGAGCTCGTCCGTCACTGATATCGCATTCGAGAGATGAAACTGACGTTAACACAGGCTTTACTTATTATCAGTGGTACCGTTGTTGTTGTTACTATTGTTGAATAGAATCTGATAGAATTACTTGAAGTGCCTACATTTAAATCTTGGAGATAAACTGGACATACATGTACATTTAATGAAATACTATAAAAACACAGTTTAAAAAAAGATATGAAAATAATAAAATACACATCACATAATTGAATGATCAGAAATATTTAGCATTTATTGAGTTTTGCAAATTTCTTTCTATCTATCACAAACTTGATATTAAACTTGATATATGGGCAGGACATATCAAACTCGAGATATCCATTTCTCTCTTTTTCATTCGAAAACAAACAAAATTTGCTTGACGCTCATTGAGCTAATTTTCCGCCGGTATCTTGACATCTTGATGACTTTAAAAGTAAATAATCAGCAAACCCTTAAGCTATTCGCGATTAACTCTTAAGACTTAACTATCCAATACTTCAAACACTATTCGTTTAAAAATATGAAAAGGTTGTCCTCCTCTATTGGCAAATATCTATCCACATATCTGAGTTAGTCGCCACATGAAAGAGCTTGCAGTTAGCAAGTTTCGGAACATGACACATCGGAAAGCAAATTAACCACAACTTCGCTTAATTGTAAATCTCCAGCCTATAAAGTTATATAGGCTGGAATAGGCTGGAGGGCCACTGGTTTTAAAGTAATATAAGTTATCTTGCACATTTTCTCCAGAATGCTCAGATAAAAAACATTATATCTAATTCACAAGCAATACAACAACAACAACATCATCATCATACCTTGGATTCCTGTCTAACTAGAGCCAGAGTTAGAATTTTAGAAATTTCTGGAGCCTAGGCGCTCACCAACCGAATGGCTTTTCTGACGATGGTTTGGATCTTAGTACTTGTCGTCTTTCATAACAAGTACAGTCCGCGGTTGGTCTATTCCTCAGCAGTCTGGACACAACTGGGTTAAACAAAGCCCTAATAATATACCAACGTAAAACATTCGCGATTAACTAAAACGACAAACACGCATATTTAGAAATATAGACGCATAAATAAAGGCAAACATTTCACCGGTTTTAATTTTCTGTTAGTATTCATGCGTTTTGCTACGACGAACTGTCTGACAATTATATCCGACACGTTGACAACTCTTTCCTGTCACAGCTTTATACCGTACGTTATCTTTATTTAAATGAAGATGCACAACTCTTTCCTGTCACAGATTTATACCGTACGTTATCTTTATTTAAACGAAGATGCACAAGTTTCCTGACACAGCTTTATGTCGTAAGTTATCTTTATTTAAATGAAGTTGCACAACTCTCACAAATCTGTAAAAATCCGCAGAGAAAAGATCCTGCTATTGTACATATTTAATATCGCATAGTTGAAAAGAAGTACGTGACAATCCTTTTCTCTCTCTTCTTCATACGGAAACAAATAGCGCATATAATTCTGCTTGACGCTCATTGAGCTACTGTTCCACTTAAACTATCTAAATTATATCCTTGTAATACTGCCAATGTGCTGTCAGATAATTTAGATAACAAGAAATTTAAAATAACTTGTAAAATGATCACTTTCTGGTATAACTAGTATTAGAAAAATTATCATTCATGATGATAATTTTCAGTTTTCTACTATTTATGCATACTTACATATATACACTAAGTGATTTGTGAGTAGGGGGGTTGGAGGTTGGCTACTCCCCCCCCCCATGGAACCCAGTGACCCCCTCAGTGCGACAGATTTATCGATCCAAAGGTGTGTAACCTCCCCTGTGCAAAAAACAAGTTGACCCCAACTGGTGCCAGTGGACGGTATATTATATATATATATATATATATATATATATATATATATATATATATATATATATATATATATATATATATAATATATTTGGACCTTGTTTTTGCTAGCCGGCTTGATTTTGTCTCAATAGTGCTCGTTGTTGTCATTGATGACTGTATCACTCTAATTGTTGTTATTATTATTATTGTTATTATTGTTATTATTATTATTATTATTATTATTATTATTATTATTATCAGGGGTCACTTGGTCAGGAACTAAAGCTTCGCTGCCATGCAATAAATAATAACTTCTGTGATTTTTGAAGCCAAACCCAAGCGATCTTGCAATATAATCAGTGTCAACACTCTATTTCATTGAGCCTGTCTCAGGTTGATGCTTTGCGGGTATAGCAAAGTTGAAGCATCTCAATGCATTGTTCGTGGATCAAAATTGCAGCCATTTTTTGATACTATTAACAGTTACAGCGTTGTTTCGAAATTCCGTATTTATTTTCTCATATTTACGAAAAACAAAATAGTATTTTTTAAACACAAACTTTACGGCTTAAACAATATTACAGATTAAACAACGGCAGATTAGCTATTGCGCTGTTGGAGGTTCGGAATGTTTCCGATTTACGGTGGATATTTTGAACTATTTTCTAAGACAGCACACTTGGTCAATGATACGGCGACGCTATATATATAGCCTAATTATTTAAAGAATTGCTATCACGCAAGACTTTCCAAGGACGAAGGATATACTAGAGACTACATAAACATATTAGTAATGAAACTTCTAGCATGACATATTTTGTCTGAAATTGCGATGTTGAAAGATTTATTGTTTGTTTTAATACCGCTATCGTTAAGCTTTAACCTGATGAGGTTAGTCATATTCTCGGCACTACATCATATTAATGGGCTCTACTGACCTTTAGAAACTTGTTTTAATGTAGGGAACAATTGGACAGATATTAACAGAATTCTTTCCAAATGTAAATAAGCTTCTAAAAATGTTTGCTGACCAGTCAGTGAATCTGAAGTGAAACCTGACTGCAGTCAACAGTACATGTAGGTGATGAACGGCTGGCATTTTAAAAATTGATAAATATCAGCATAGTTGATCATTTCACTATAATGCGTGTTTTTCTTCCTTTTGACAGGACTTGCGCTGCTGACTCATCTAGATAATTATCCATTTTGCCTGAAATGATCGTTGACGAACTTTTGAAAGAAAAATGTAGGCGTTTTCACCACTAACAACAAACTGTAACTTACAAATTACAGTAACTTACAATTTCTCAAACGGTATAATATTATGCTGATATGCTCTTTGAGAAATTATTCTTGTGTTAGTGAGTTAGCTTCTCTTCGTAGAACAATTCCAAAGACGAGATTAAGAAAGATATACGAATGATATATAGATAGAAACATACAATTGTAGAGAGAATAACAAATGTGCTAAACAATAAAACTCAAATAAACAATAAATATGCATTCAACAAAATTCCCAAGTAATCTCTTAATACACTAGGATTTAAATCATTAGCTTATATTAAGTTCATATGTGATGTAATTAATATCACTATGCTAAAAGTAGCTAGCAATGAATGAGGGGGTACATCGGTTGAGAGGGATAAGAGAACACCCCTCTCGCTGTCTCCAAAGATATGCGGTTGATTATCCTGAAGAGAAAAAACTTAGAAATACTTTTACTCGATCTCTTTTCCAAATAGGTGATCCAATTACTCCTGCTTCTTTAACTCAGTTATTGTAATTCAAATGACCTCGTTTTGTACGACGTTATCTAGTATCAAGGCCGTCTGGAGATGTGTGTATCAACTTACAAGAGCGTTTGCAACCGCTCTCTGCATAAGAGTTTTGTTTGATAGAAAACCATTGCTTCTTATTCAATTCTTTTTAGAAAAATTTGAAACTGTTTATCCAACAATCTACCAATATCTTTCATGTAATTCAAATATCAGTTGACACGCAATATTTTGACCATCGTCATTTTCTATATAAACATACAAACGACACACGATGCGAAATTGGTTTTAAATTCGCAGCCACTTCTTGAAGTTACTTTTGCCAGCACAGCTACCTGTGCTAGAGTTTACACCATTTTGCTGCAAGAACCGAATCGTAGTAAGCATAGATACAGTATATTCATGCAGCATATAACATTTTTGTTCACGCGCTAGAATAGAAAACTAGTGCTACTTTTAAAATTCGACTAGCTACTCACTATCGTACAGAGATTATCATTGTGATTCTTCACTGGCCTTTACTTCACTTTGTAAGGCGAAGCTGTCTATTTTAAACTGCCTCATTCCATTTAAAACAATCTAAGATCAAACTTAAAAATAATTGTAAATATTTTTAAAAAATTTAAAATTTAAAACAATAATTATTAATTTAAAACAATCTAAAATCAGTATGACTTTAACTGCCGACAATAGATTTTCTAATTTCTTCATATGCGCTATCACAGTCTCCAGCTGTTGTCACTGGATGATGAGTGAGATTGTTATAGGACACCGATGTAGCAGAACGAGGAACAAGCTTGCTAGTGTGACTACTGTGTGAGAACGACATACCGTTGGACTCTTCCCCCACCGAACTCTCCGCCTTCTTCCAGGCTCGAACCGGTAACCGCCATCTCGAAACTATTACAGCAAATGACATCTTAACGGCTTCATACTGCCATGCGTACAGCAGAGGATTGACCAATGAATTGAGGTACATGAGAGTCATGAGCAGGTGCCAGACGTTACCGTGCATGTCGTCGCTGTAGCCTAGAATAATTCTGCAGTAGCATATCTCAATGGGCAGCAGACTGGCGACGTATACGGCGCATATGATCCCTAATGTTTTGGCCACGTTTACAGATCGGCGCTGCGTTCTCTTGGTTACGGAGCTCTGGCTGTACTTAATGATCGTCGATCGTTTGGTTTTCTTCGTGACGAAGTAGAAGATGCTGCCGTAGCAGAAGATGAAGACGACGACAGGCAAGATCAGGTAGGCGAAGATCGTGTAGATGCCGTAGCCGAGCTCAAGAGTAGGGAGGAGCCACGTGTGAAGAGGATGACATTGGCCAGAGATCAGTCTAGTAGTGGCCGCCAAAACAGGTACTATCTGAAATTAAATAATAAAAAAATTGATAAAAATAAAAAAATCTTAAAACTAAAAATCTTAATTAAAAATCTTAAATCTTATCATGATATAATTCTTAAAAATTATATCATGTTCACAGTTCTAAAAGAGCCGTGTTGGTTAAATTTAGAGTCTATATTTACGGAGCATAGATGCAGTGTCAGAAACACTACGGTGTGAGAAAAAATAAAAGACACACAAGAGAAAAATAGAAAATGAAGATATTACAATGGAGGAAGGGTGAACAAGAGAAAAGTTTGGCAACATTGTGTGGACGATCCTACAAGAGACTACGAATCTTTGACAGAATCATTCCGATATTATAATAGTTATTTATATTATGAGCACGACAGATTAGGCAGTGAACTGTTACCTAATTCCTACATTATGCAGAAAATTATAATCGTCAATGTTTGCAGCTTCTAATAGCACTATACATGGAATAAGAGTAATTTAACTAATTAATTTTCAGAATCAGAACAACAACTGAGATGAAAAGTTTGTTATGCAGGATTTATATAGGTACAACTCGACTACTATGATTCGTCTATGTACTTATTCCTGCTGTTGCAAAAACTATTTGTTTCATTGGAGCCTTAAGTTGTTTCATTCACCCGTGTTGTGTCCGTGTTGCTGGCGAAAAGACCAACCGTTGACTGCACGTGTTGTATAAAGTGACAAAGCACTAAGATTCGAAGCAACATCAGCAAGAGCATTTGATTGATGCGGGTTTAGTCTTCAGAAATTGCTACAAAACTTTCTAAACAAATGGAAAAGCTAAAATCCCGACCCTAGTTAAAATGGGATTCAGGCAAAGATGATGATGATGGTGATGATGGTGATGATGATGATAATGATAATGATAATGATGATGGTGATGATGATATGATGATGATGATGATGATGATAAGGATGATGATGACGATGATTCATTACATTCATTGTACGACTTAGTTTTAGTCTCAGTAAAAGAATTCACAATTAGACAATAAATATTTATTTAGCTAAAGCCTGATATTGTAGGCAACTACCAAGCATTCGTGCAAGAACTGAATATGTCATAGATATTCACTGAGCATATATATTTGTTCATAATATATATATATATATATATATATATTTATAATGAGTATATTATATTTATTCGATGAGAGAATTTAAGGAAGAAGCCTTAAGTAAACATTCGTGCAAGAATAAAACAAGTCGAAAATATTAATTATAGTGTTATAAAGCTTTGACAGGAATTGAATAGATAGTAAATTAAACTTCATTAAACTTCATGTCTGTCTGACATGCAAACTATATCTCATTCTCTAGAGTTCTGACAAATGGCAGATCCGAGGATTCTGTCTCTCTCTCTCTCTCTTAGTGCACTGCCTACCGGCAAGTCCATAGTTTATAAAGCCTCCACTCATCTCTATCTTCCGTTTTCTACTACATGTCCATACGAGTGGATCTTTGATTCATTTGTAGCATTCCTTTTGATACACCGTTATTCTTGGGAGATTATGAAGATGACGATGTGGGCCCCCTACGCCTTCCTCAGCTTTGACTAACATTTACTGGGCAGGGTCGTCCGATCCGATGTACATATTTCATTTCACCTGCATCTTTCACGCTCTGTTAAGAGCACTCCTTCGATTGACATTCACATTCACAGATGTTCATTCACAGAAGGTTATGCCTTATACACCGTGATGTAGCCTATATCTTGAGAATAGTAAGACTTCTGAGGTGACTACCCGTTGCCTTCCTGAGTTCTTTCTTAGTTGACAGTTGCGACAAGTGCAATCAATGGCTGGCTTTTCTTTCGCAAATTATATTTTGCATTGAAAGTAGGGCCTGAAATGAATTTTCTTTAATTCTCCTCTCCTTCTACGCCAAGAAATGTTTACAATCATGGTAAAATATAAAGATATAGTTATAAGAAATATTAAATCAAATTTAATTAATACATAAGTATCTATATATGAGAATAAGTAATATGATAATATGTAGTATCTTAGTATTGAAATTGCAATAAAATATATAAATATGCAATATGTAAATAGAATCCTTAGTAATTATAGAGCCATATTCTCAATCACAACACGAACAGTAACGAAAATTGAAGTGTTGCAGTCAACCATGACAAAATCTGCAAGCAGCAAACTGAAGCCGCGAATAAGAGCAGGATCGGTTCATTAAACAGTGTAACCAATATCTACAGTGCACTGTAGAAATAGTCATGCATTTTCCATATTTGCTTTTCTATACATTTACCACGGGGCATCGGACTATTCTTTCTATTTCTTTCCTCATTTCTCTCTTTCACTCTTTTATTTTTTCTCTCCTTCTCTATCTCTTTATCTTATATTTTTAACTGTGTGATGATTTGGAATAATGTTCCCATAGATATTCGTAATATTAAATAATTGAACTTATTCAATAAGAGATACAAAAGCTATCTACTTAGTATTTTGCATTGATAATATGGCTTTTTGTTGACAAGTATCATGCTACTACTGTCTTTATATAGGTAGCTTGCTTCAATATATTTTAGTGTGTGGTTTCATTATTATACCGTCAACTGTTGTGCAACTGTTTTTCGAACTTGCACGCTAGTTAGTTGCTACTGCTTTTCGTTGGTATCTTTTTCTAATTTTCAATTGTAAATGTATGTTTGGCTGTTCTTGCGTGTTTGCTGGCTGCCAACTAGATAGGGTATATGTTATATCCTCTTTGATGACCTTGTGCTTGTATGTGTACTTATATGTGTACATCCATAAGCATAGCTCTCTCTCTCTCTCTCTCTAACTCTTCTTTCTTCTTTTCTCTCTCTCTCTCTCTCTCTTTCACTTTTAGTCCCTATACATGTATATCCATCTCATTCTATCTCATATATATACATGTATATATATATATATATATATATGTATATATATATACATGTATATATATATGTATACATGTATATATATGTATATATATACATGTATATATATAGTATATACATGTATATATATAGTATATACATGTATATATATATATATATATATACACATGAATATATATGTATATATATACATGTATATATACAGTATATACATGCATATATACATGTATGTATATATATATATGTGTGTGTATATATATATATATACTGTAAAATGATGAGTCCATTATATAATTTAGGAAGTTTGTAGAGTTTCCTTTTTTATGGTTGCTATTTTTGTAACTTTCGCTATTTCCTCCTTTTCTCCTGCATTGTTATTAGTAGTCGTTGCCTTTTTTGGCGTTTAAATAGCAGTTGGCGCAAATTTAAGAATAGCCTCAAACACCCCGGGATTATTTGCATTCAAAGCTGTCGACACTCGGTCTTCCAAATTTGGTCTCCCACAAATTATTAACCCGCGCAAAGTGGCTTTACTTCGTTCAATTGGCGTTTAATTGAAGCCAATTGAATTATTATTACTATTATTATTATTATTATTCTTATTTTATTATTTTTTTAAAAATATTTATATTATTATTATTTTAGTATTACTATTATTATTATTATTATTATTATTATACACAATACTGATCCGCGTTCGAGTATCGTGCCGACTTCGCCACAGGCTCCAGCCGTAAGACCACCAAGTGTTGATGACCTGCTTGATGTCCTCAACATAGCCATAGTTACATCAGATTAATAATCATATGAGAAATCAACTCATGCTAATCACCAACAGAGAGAATTCTGATCAACTAAAACGAAATAAAGTGGTCAAACACTCGATGAAATAGTGAGCGATAAATGAGTAGACCGGATTTTTAATTTTCTTTAAAAGAATTTTTTTAAATTTTGTAACTAGATATATGCTGAGGGATAAAATGTGTCATTGTTTTAGATTTTATTAATGTTAGTATTATTACTTTTATTACTATTATTATTATTATTATTATTACTATGCTATGCACTTAGAACCAAATCGACAACTAAATGATGAACTCACCTGTAGGATTCCCACAATCCAGGGAAACACTACAGCCGTTCTGATAACCCATGGTTGATAGAACCTTCTATACGCCGAGGACTTAACGATCTTAAAATATCTCTCGAACGAGAGAACAATCAGACCCGCTATCGAAGCGTCAATGCAGGCACCCACCACGATGTTGGATTCGAACACAAAACATCTGACGTAGCTGCCGAAGTCATATCCATATTCCCAACCCCTGTAGGCTATCTTCTGTGAGTAGTCCACTAGGAGACTGAGACAGGCACCGAGGTCAAGTACTGTTTGGTTGATGATAAAAGGATGTGCGGTGCTTCTCTGGCTGGATCTTTTAACGTTGGCAAGGATGATGAGCATGAAGGCATTGGCCAGGGAACCCGTGGCTCCTATCAGAACAACACCTATATGAAACACGAGTAGAGATCTGCCCCTAGTCAGCTGACTCGAGTCATATGACTGACTTATGTTGCCTGATGAATTAATAGTTGTGGTTGTATTATCCGTTGATGAGATAAACTTCGCGTATATCATTGCGCGGCCGCTATGGGTTTGATAGCAAAGATTCTATATAGCCATGAATTAATTCACTTAAGCCTAAATTAATTCACTGTGATTATTTCACTCAATTTACTGTATTAATTCATGAATTAATGTATCGATTCACTGTAATTAATTCAATTAGTTCACTGTAAGCCTAAAATATTTGAAGTCTAAAATTACACAGACAATAAACGAGAGTAGCTATTCACTGAAGTACAATAGTCTCAGTTTACAACATTCTGGATGGATGCCTTACAGGGCTTCAGATGTTCACTGGATAATTTCTTCACGTGTATTAAGCTTTATTAGCTTGACATTAGCTAGCTGGCATACACACTCAGTTGTGACTATAAGTGGGAGTGAGGAGAGGGAGAGTAACCCCTCCAGGATCTAACGTAAGCTCGGAGACATTGGGTGAGGACATGGACTCTTTAATACATATAAAATTGGTTAATAACTATGTGTTAATTTTGACAATAATTACTTGCATATTCACTGAAATCATTTCACCATAGAAGGCAGAATGGAAGGAAAAAGAGGCAGGGGCAGGACGAGATTAGGTATGTTAGATGATTTAAAGACTCTCTTATATGTGGAAATGAAGAGGAAAGCGGAAGACAGAGAAGAGTGGAGGTGTTATATACCATGGACCTGCCAATAGGCAGTGCACTAAGAGAGAGACATTGAAATCAGTGAATATAAATATATAAAAATCAAACTGAAATGTTGTATAAATAATGATTGCCGAATTTTAATTGACCCTTGTGAAAAAATAAAATCGTACTGAGCCTATTTAAGGCCTTAATTACACTCTAATTGACGGCGTTTCTCACAATTTAAATAACGGTATGATTTTCAATTGCATATACTGTACATATTTTAAGAATAAAATCATTAAATTGTTTATTATCGTCTTAATGTTCTATATACTAATTATCTTCTAGAAGTTTTTATGCTAAAAGTAAAAATTGCGAACACTTATGTGCGCAAGATAATTTTTTGTAAAAACATTCTGCACTTCAGTTTTAGTTAACTGTATTTCTATATACGTAAACCGGTTTCCAACGAAAATTGGTTGGTTGATTTATCGTAATGGCAGACATTTTATTTGTACTGCACAACGACGTGATTCCACAGAGACGTGATTCCACGACTTTCATTTTATATATATATATATATATATATATATATATATATATATATAATGTTTAAATATATTTCGACATTCTAAAGACAAGTTCAACTTATTTGTTGATCTCTTTCTAGACCATTCTGTGGAATCACGTCGTTGTGTAGTGCAAATAAAATGTCCGGCATTCATCTGCATTATTTATGACCTGCGGTTAAGTCACACAAATCTTCTTGTCAGATGTCAGATTTAAATGTTCTACTCGGGAAATGCCATAAATAACTCTCTACGAGAGAGACAGAGAAACAGGGAGAAAGAGAGAGTGAGATTTTTCTCTCGCTCTCTCTCTCTCTCTCTCTCTCTTAGTGCACTGCTTACTGGCAGGTCCATGGTATATAATGCATCCACTCTACTCAGTCTTCTGCTTTTCTCTAAATAATCCAACTTAGAACAACACTTATTTAGAAATGACCAACCAAAAACCTTATAGTCATGCTTAATGATGACCAACCAAAAACCTTATAGTCATGCTTAATGATGACCAACCAAAAGCCTTAGTCATACTTAGTAATGACCAACCAAAAACCTTAGTCAATCCTTTTAATGACCAACCAAAGACCTTAGTCATGCCTTTTAATGACCAACCAAAGACCTTAGTCATGCCTTTTAATGACCAACCAAAGACCTTAGTCATGCCTGTTAATGACCAACCAAAGACCTTAGTCATGCCTTTTAATGACCAACCAAAGACCTTAGTCATGCCTTTTAATGACCAACCAAAGACCTTAGTCATGCCCTTTAATGACCAACCAAAGACCTTAGTCATGCCTTTTAATGACCAACCAAAGACCTTAGTCATGCCTTTTAATGACCAACCAAAGACCTTAGTCATGCCTGTTAATGACCAACCAAAGACCTTAGTCATGCCTTTTAATGACCAACCAAAGACCTTAGTCATGCCTTTTAATGACCAACCAAAGACCTTAGTCATGCCTTTTAATGACCAACCAAAGACCTTAGTCATGCCTTTTAATGACCAACCAAAGACCTTAGTCATGCCTAGTAATGATGTATGTCTATGCTGTTGAAATATTATATCATTATTCATAAGATTTTGTTCTACGGCATTGGACAAAGATTCACAGTCAACAGACGCATGTGCTGACTGATCCACACTCTGTCACTCAGCAATGCTGGTTGAATGGCCGAATGGATAGCACATATGTTCAAGAAGCAGGAGAGAATCCGATTCGAGTCGAATCCCAGTCATATCGGCTCTCACAGCGTCCCTTGTGCTACGGAAATAGACGTTAAACTCAGATTTTCAGCTTTGCAACTTCATTCAGAAGTACTTTAAAGACACTTAGCTTCCGGCTCTCTTGGAAATTTAGTTATCAAATTATGTCTTCCAATCACCAGGACTAAATAATCTTTCAGACTCGGTGAAGACAGCAATCAAACACAACTTTCCAACTTTATGTAACAACAGCAATACGATTAGATTGCTACTGTTGTCCATGACAACATTGAGCACTGTGAAACCAAATCAAAACCGATGAGCAGAGTGAGGGGTCCATAAACGGTGCGAGCCAAAATCCGGGTAATCAGCCCACGGAAGGGTACTAGCGGAAAAAGCGTGTTGGTCTCAGATCGTGGATGTTTGGTGGATAGGAAAAGTCGAAAAGAAAAAGTTAGTAAATTGTCAATGATAAAATTTAATAGGTTTTAATCAATTAGACCTACTGTACGCACTTCTGTTCGACATATCTCAAGTCACTGCGAGAAATTACTGAGTTTAGTTACATTTATGCACGTTTATTAAATATTGTATAATGCGTGAATCAATTTATGATGTTATCAACCTTTTTTGATGCGTGATTCAATTTTTAAATTGAAATTAGAATTTAATTTGAAAATTGAAATTTAATTGAAATTTCAGATGCGTGATGTCTGATGATATGACAAGCAGCAAGAACGAATTAAGAAACATGATATTAGGATCGTTGAAATGTAGAATTAATGAGATTTTACGATTCCGGCTGAAGCATATTTCTTAATTGTAAACTTTCCCAATAATACGACGTGTACTCTAAGTTTAAGTGATATACATGTATGTTTATTATTATAGTTCAAACTCTACAACACCGAATGCACTGACATCAAACCCAATAATAGAGACACTTACAAAATAAGACAAAAATAAAATAAAGCATCAGATATTTCGTATAATCATGAACAAAAACCGTTAGATATACATTTTATCTAGCTGACCACTGTCAAAAGACTGTATTAATTTACAGAAAAACAAATAACCTAACTATCAGGATCGTTTGAGGCAGGAGTAATTAATAAGGGCATTTGCATAATATCTGAGCAATTTAGTTTCATAACTTTAAGTAGCGCCACTTATATACAAAATTTTAATTGGAAATAATTGAAACACTAGTCGGATATAATAAACTAGAATCGACAGCACGGACAAATTGTCTTTTCTTAGACATATCATTATCATCATCATCTTACCTTGAGTCCCAAATTAACTGTGGTCGGGATACGAATAGACTGTCTCAAATCTTCTCTGTCCTACATCATATCATCAGTCAATCCCCTATTTGAGACTTTTCCATTCGTTTAACTTTTCTTAGACATATCAATCTATGCAAAACTATAATAGTAATTCCACGAAATGGCACGATAGGTGTATGTTTAGCAAATGCTCAGATGTTTTGCAAATTGTTTTACTTCAAGTAGAACAAGCGATTTCCTTACATTTCTCTTGAAACTATTTTAATATTTTACCAGCTCTGCGAACTATTTAGTCGTTGTCGGTAATATTTCTTTAAACTTTAGCTTCCGTATAAGACCAATAATAACCCCAGAGCAGATGGGATGAAAGAAAACAACTCCTCCGTGCTAATCTTATTTAATACACATCTGAGATCAAGCAGTAGGCCCTATGGCGCGTCAGCTGAAAAGCAGACTTAAAAAGTGAAAATTAGCACTAATAATGTAAGCTGAAAGGTCGGCAATTAGCAATAACCAAGAAAAGTGGTTTAAAGATTTGTTAATTATTTGAAAGACTGTAAGTATAGAACTGTGTCTAAGTAGCAATGTGCCTAAGTAGCACTGTGCCTAAGTAGTACTGTGTCCAAGTAGTAATGTGTCTAAGTAGCACTGAATATATATATATATATTTGTATATATATAATTATATATTTACGCGAATCCGTGACAGGAATGATCAAAAAGGTCATGGTGGGATTTAGACCGTAAAACTGCTGCTCGTCATATAACTATTGTATCCATTTTGACATTGAAACCATACAATGCACAATGAGTAAATTATTTTGTAGATAATCTTCATTGTTCCTCATTTTACTGTAGTTAGTGTTGAACCCTTCGAGTGAAATAGTGTGGATATGTAATAATGCTATCAGGTCATTGAATGAAGTCTGGAGCTTCTGCGAATGATATCAGATTTAATCAATTCCTCAGAAGAAACCGCAAACGAATCAGTGCCTGATTTCAATTACGCAAACCTTCCGAAACATACGAAAATAAAAGTACGAACAGCTGAAATAGGCTAATGAAACGCTTGGCTGTATTGTTGTGTTCATAAACAGTGGGATAATTTGCTTGTGGTCAAAATATGCTACGTCTATTTAGATTTGTAAAATACAATTTTGTCAAAGGAAACAACGTCTAAAAAGCAATGTCAATTAATCAATCAATCAATAAGAATTTAACGTCCGGTTCCTCGCCATAAAGTAATGTCAGGGACTTCTCTTGCGGTCTCTACTCAAACAGGAGCCAAAGCACCACACGATGACGACTAAGTACATAGACGTACAATTATTATCTGAGGGCACTTATTCCTCCCCGGGTGGCGAAGAATCTCAATTGTTAAGGATAATTTTATTTTGAGGTTATTCTTTATATACTTTTGGAAATTGAATTTTTGTTAATATTTAATTCTAATTTAGTAGTAGAGTGATAAATTTTAGTTTCATTTAAGATATGACTTTTCGTATAATGTCAAATCAAACGAATATACTATAGAGCTAAATTTCATAGAGCTCTGTTGGAGGATTTTGCTGTAATTCGCTCGAGTCAAAGCAACAATCATATTGAAGTATATGAAAGTAGACCCTTCTAAATCGCTTGACAGGTTTTAAGTGCTGAAGAAGTTTTATAGCTAGTCAAGCTAACTATTCAGGAGAGGATTTACATGTCGTAGGACCATAGGCTAAAGGGACACTTTGAAATATAATTATATTCAATGTAAAATAGTTAGAAATTAATTTCTATTAGATATTTGGATATGTAATACACAGGAGTCTAAATAATGTCTTTAAATATTTGCAGAAGTTAGAGTATAGACAGCGGTATGCATTTGTTTGGGATTATTCGTTTGACTTTGCGATTCTACAAAATGAATGTAATCTCTCTCTTTTGTTAAATCGTAGTCACTGTAGCGATGTCGGTGAGATATTCGATCGCGGATCAGTGTGTACCGGGCTCAAATACTGGGCTCCCCCGTCACTGACATCGCTTTAGAGTGAGGAAACTGACGCTAACATTAGCTTTACCAGCTTTTAGTATGCACATACATGCATATGTATATACAGTACAATGTCATACCTGTTTACACGTGTACATGTATGTGCATGTATATACAATAACCCACAAATGTACATAGGCATACATGTACTGCATATTTTGTTTATACTTTAAGAATTCTGGCACTCAAATTACCAACACGAAATTTCTAGCATTAGAAAAAACGGATCAACAGATTTGTAAAATAAATAACGGATGAAAACTACTATCTCCCCAATGTTGCCAAATTTAGTGGTAAGGCAAACCATCATAAGACTCTTAAGTGTAACACTCTCTGAGAGAAGATTCATTTTGAGAGTTAAGGTACTTATGATGTTTCTTTGCAATTGAAAAGTCACTGCTGTTTTGAAGAGATCCTGAATCAAGTCACTGCTGTATTGAATAACAGCAGGACTGCATCATTGGATGCTACACAGCTTATTCGTTAAATATTAAAAGTTTAATAGTTTAAGATCTCCAGTAGCCTACCGTTTTAGCATCCCTTTTTTGTGTTCCATTATATGACAGTTTCATGGTACCTATTACTAATTAGAAGTGTAGGGGTAACGTCATGAAGTTTTAAATTACCGATCATGAGGTGAATGGAACCCTCGTGGGTTCGAAACTCAGCCGCACTAATCTGATAGTAAAATCTCGGACATTCACTGGTTTGGATTTGCGGAAAATGGTCTAAATTGCCTAAACGGTTTTAAAATGTGGTATGAAAAGTGATCGATATCAACATAGTTGATCATTTCACTATAATATGTGTTTTAATTATTATGTTTTTATAATTCTATTTCTAGGGAAAGGTCTAATGTTTAAATTTCACTATAAAAGTAAATATTACTCAATATTATAGTATATTAGAAATATACATTAAACACTCTCAAATACCCTAACTAATATATCTAAATATTACTAAATGTTTTTTTTAATTACAAAATAATAATTCTAAGCATCACTTACTAATTTTTAGTAGTTTTTAATTATCAATAGTATTTATAAGTTGAGCATATGGCTTCTTAAAAATAAATTTAAAAAAATAATAATGCTACTTTTTTCAAAATATGACATTTTGAATAATTGGATATGTTAACCAGAGCTTCGTCTAATTTAAAGTAACTTTAAAATAGAATTTAAAACTAAACAAGTGGGATTCATAACTCATGATTTGATATTGTTACTTTAATCTGATTACTAGTTTATATTCGGATAATCTTCCATAAAGAAGGATCAGCCGAAAGTTGCGCCTATAATCCCGAGAAATATTGCCTCTAAATCCAAGGATTAATCGGCATTTGTTCGAGGAATATTAGATCTAGACTGGACCATAGATTTTAGACCATGGTTTGCTGTGGACCCAAATGTTCTGCCTGTTGCGCCTTTCTCAGTCTATGGGCTGTTATCATGCTGGTTAGTGACAGGGGATTTTTCCGATAAAAAAGCTTTAAATCCGGTATTTACGTCAGTTTCATCTCATATTTCATTCTGATATTCATGTACATATAAATTTATAAAGCTGGAAGTAACTTACGTTTCCGCAATGAAACTGCTTCCAGGCACTATTCAACAAAGTTAAACATTTGTGTATAAGCCTAAGTCTTCAGGCCGACAGTCAAGAAGAATTTTTCATTCAAATGGAAAACTTGAGCGATTCACTTTTGCACTGTTCCTTAATTGCTCTTAATATTTAGCGCTATTTAATGGAAATCAAAATTTTCCGTAAGATACTAGTCAGTGCCATTTAGTGTGCGATATGTTGTTTATGTTGACTCTAACAGACTTGAATAACACTTTTGATGTGGCTAATAAAAATCAAAATTAAAAAGTACCTCAAATAAAATATAAATTTAAAAAAAGTACCTCAACTCGGTCATTCAAGTGTCACACTGGAGGAAGCTCGAGTGTTCATTTATTGCTAAACCAATTCGATTTAATAATATTTAATAATATTTAATAATATTTTAATAATGATAGTAATTATAATAATAATATTTTAATAATAATAATAATAAAAGCTAAGGTAAAGCTAAGGTTGACGTCAGTTTCCTAACTCGAAAGCAATGTCAGTGACGGGCGAGCCCAGGATTTGAACCCCGCACATACTCTTAAGCGGTCGAGTGTTATAATAATAATAATAATAATAATAATAAATCAACAATTCTTTTAAGCCGATTGATGACTTCGAGTAGCCAGGCGGCGATTCGGCACGTATTGCATGAATCGTTTTTATCAAACAGGTTCTACCTCAGGTTCTTTACACCGGGGTAAAATATTTAAATTAAAAAATTATAACAATAACAATAATAATAATAATATTTAATAATATTTACTACAATTTTCTCTTTCAGGCGATGATGGGGGGATTTTTCTACCTACAGGCCCCCACTCTCTCCCCAGATATACCCATCGATGACGACACCTTCGCAGGAGACCAGTACAACTACAGCTATACTTACATAGAGCAGCTGTACAACCAGAACGCCATAAACTGCTGGATTACAGCTGCTATCTACCTCGTCATCTTCATCCTCTGCTCCATCCGCTTCTACTTCAATATCGTCAGGATCATGAAGGAGAAGGCGAAGGAGGCCTAGGAGATCGTTAACGAGAATTATTTAAAGTGAAATAGATAATTTATTGCATCGACTGTAAGATAAAGGATTTCAATTCATTATGCCTACAATTAGTTATATAGAACATATCATCCTCATATTGAACATATCATCCTCATTTTCTTCCCTTGAATCCTAGTTTAACTAGGGTCGGGACACGAATAGACTGTCTCAAATCCCCTCTGTCCTACACCACACCACCAGCCAATCCCCTATTTGAGACTTTTCCATTCGTTTAAATTTTTAAAGCAATTTCTGGAGCCAAGACGCTCATTAAATAGAACATATATGAAATGTAATTGCCAATGGGTCAATGGCTAAGAAGCGCACTGGGATGAGGAAGGCAGGAGGGGGGGGGGGTACACTAGGGGGCGTGGTACTCAGGGTGTTGTGTCTCCAGCATAGACAACAAACAGTTACTTAAAACATATATATCATGCACGATTAGGCCTAGGCCTACACTTACGATTAGGCCTAGGCCTACACTTACGATTAGGCCTAGGCCTACACTTACGATTAGGCCTAGGCCTACACTTGAACACTGCATTACACTTGCTCGCTCTGTCATCGGTTAGGGCCTCTCCTTTGCCCATGTCCGTGCTAGACGAATAAATGTTATAGCCTTTGAATAAAATAGTTAGCGTCTAACGTCAGTTACAGTTATACATACATATATATATATATATATATATATATATATATTATATACATATATATATATATATATATATATATATACAT
>CAJHZI010000321.1:555000-592500 GCA_905160935.1 Enchytraeus crypticus
TTCGTCATGATCCGATGCGGCAGGATTATCGACACCGCTATTTTCCGTAGATTTACGACGACGACAGTAGTTTAGACAACTGTTCGTCGACTCTGGAATTTCTTCCCTCTCCCCCTTATTGTGTCTGTCCCAGAATGTTAACCTTACCAACTGTAGAGAAATATACAGAAACGAATATTATTGTTTTTCGTCTCTCTTAGTGCATGACCTACTGGCAGGTCCTTGACATCTCTACACATCTCAATCTTCCGCTTTCGTCTTCATTTACACATACGAGTGGATCTTTAGATCAATTTGTGTAAATAATTAAATTTACATGTAACTTAATGTAACCAGGGTTGTAAATTTTTCAAGTGGGGTCGTTGGGGGTTTTTTTGTCTCTCTTAGTGCATGACCTACTGGCAGGTCCTTGACATCTCTACACATCTCAATCTTCCGCTTTTGTCTTCATTTACACATACGAGTGGATCTTTAGATCACTTTGTGTAAATAATTAAATTTACATGTAACTTAATGTAACCAGGGTTGTAAATTTTTCAAGTGGGGTCGTTGGGGGGTTTAAGGCATGCCGATAGGGTCAGCAGGGCTTTTTTGATAGGGGGTTATCCGCTAAACGGGTAGAATCCCCCCAGCCCTCAACAATATTACTCTGAACTCAAATCTTTGTGTTTGACTTAAAGTTGGTAGGTTCACATCCTGGTGCACATATGAGCTATAGTGCATTTGATTCAGTTGTCGGCGGGTTTTTACAAGCATCATTCCTTCAGCTATCAGATGGTTTCAGAATTTAAATAATTTTTTAGAAGAATTAAATCCGTAAAGTTTGAAGTCTATTTTCATATCTCTCTCTCTCTCTTCGGTGCACTGACAAGTGGCAGATTCAAGGTCCATATTCATACTAAAAGTCTGCTTTCTCGCTCCATAAGAGCACAGCTTAGATGAACAAGTTAACCCATTCGTAAAATCTATGCCTTATCCATACCTTATGTAGCCTATAGCTTGGGAAAATTAAGGTTTCTTCTATTTCCATATCAGTATGATATTGTTAGAAGAGGCTAGAATGTCAATCGAACCATTGATAGGAGGAAAGTGAGATGCTATAAGTCGAATATCTAAACTCTTCATAACACGATCATGATAATTTCAGCAACAACACATTTATAGTGCTACCATTGTCCACGACAACACTTAGCAGTATAATGATTAGAATCCCTACTTACGTGCTTATCGTCGATAGGTTTTGTCAGAAGGCTGATAACAACAACAACGATGAGAACGATTCCGAATAGAATTAGACCAAAGTGCAGATAATGAACGTCACTGATGACGTCAGGTCTATCGTCGGGCTCGCCGCAATTGGGTTGCCTGTAGGCACTCTCCCAAGCAAACCTCGTCACCCCTATAACCAACCCTATCATCAAACCCCAGAATGCGCCCTAAAGTGCAGAAATACAGATCTTTAGAAAACAATCTCCGCCTGTATAGAGATGCAAAATTATAAAATCTATACTTCGCCACTGGCTGGATCCAGAGGCAAAGTCGGTAAGACACTCGACTGCGGATCAGTATGTGCGAGGTTCAAATCCTAGGCTCGCCCATCACTGACATCGCTTTCGAGTGAGGAAACTGATGTTAACCTTAGTTAAAAATGCTAGCTTTAGCATTTTTTCTTTATACGTTACCGCAGCGATTCACTCTGAATATCCCGTAAAGTAAGAGAGATCTTATTTAACATTCTGCAAAATATATCTAAACATTTTTAAAGATCTACTGGCAGTTTCTTAATTTCATAATGATACAAGACTCGTGAGTTACTCTAGTTTCACATTGATATAGGCTGATGTCTGTATACTTGTATATCAATTATTTAAGAAAAATTAACTGATTGTTTGAATGATTGAGGAATTGATTGATTGATTGAATGATCAATTCAGTAATCGATTGATAATTGATTTTGATTGCCAGTTGATGATACACCACCTGTTCATTAGTTCTCTTCCATGGCACAGCCAGCACGTAGACAGCACAGATGGGAGGGGCTATACTGATTGATTGACAGTTATACCTGTTCATTGGTTCTCTTCCACAGTACGGCCAACACGTAGACAGCACAGATGGGCGGGGCTATACTGATTGATTGACAGTTATACCTGTTCATTGGTTCTCTTCCACAGTACGGCCAACACGTAGACAGCACAGATGGGCGGGGCTATACTGATTGATTGACAGTTATACCTGTTCATTGGTTCTCTTCCACAGTACGGCCAACACGTAGACAGCACAGATGGGCGGGGCTATACTGATTGATTGACAGTTATACCTGTTCATTGGTTCTCTTCCATAGCACAGCCAGCACGTAGACAGCACAGATGGGCGGGGACAGAAAGCTGGTGACGCTCTGAATGTAGTTGAAGAGCTCAGAGAAGTTTTGTACTATGGGAATCCATGCAATCCCCAGTCCTACCATCACCAGTACAAAAACCCTGCAACAACAACACGAGCACATTTCTGTACTATAGGAATCCATGCAATGCCCAGTCCTACCATCACCAATACAAAACCCTGCAACAACAACAACACGAGGCACAACGTTGCCACTGCAGTAAGAAGTATTATGTTCAATGACTATATCAAGTACTTTAATGTAATCAATTAAATTAATTAGTGGCGCCTTAGATACTAAGCTAGATAGAATGTTACTGCGTATAGGCCTAATAGCACTGAGTCACTGACCCCACTTCTGTTTGCAATGATTACTTTATTTATAGACTTATTTTAAACACCAAATCGATTAAATCGAACACCGATTTAAAGATTTAAATTTGTAAAGTTCATATTCATGTATAGGCATTCATGTATCTACATGTAACATTTTAATTATATTCGCGTTTCACACTATGGTGATAATTGTTATCATGTAGTCCTATGTGTTTCTATTTTTTGCATGTATGTCGACAGAGGCGTCCATTCCCCCTACCCCCTTAGTATTGACGCATGCTTCCTAACCCCCCACTCACATTGGTCAATTTTTAACTCCCATCTCCCATTTTTAAAGCTCCGTACATTTTTCCATTTCCCCCAACTTTTAGATCTCAGTAAATTTTTCCACCTTCCATAATTTTAAAGCTCCGTACATTTTACACTTCCCGTATTTTTTAGACTCCGTAGATTGTTCTACTTCTCCCTATTTTTAAAGCTTCGTACATTTTTTCCACTTTTCCCTATTTTTAAATCTCCGCATCTTTTTCCACTTCCCCCTTTTATCCGTACCCTTTCCACTTACCCCTATATTTAAAGCTTCGTACCTTTCCCCACTCCCCCTAATTTCTAAAGCTCCGTACTTTTTTCACTTCCTCTATTTTTCCACGCCGCTACTTATGTCGTTGTTAACCTTGTATGTTGTATAGACGAGACGGCATATGGACTGTATAACGTTGCGATAATTAAGCTGTTCAGAATATGTAAATACGTAGTGTACTGAGTTACTTCTCGTAAGCTTCGTTCTTACGACACTAAACTGCTCCAAATTCCTAATGTTCTCACTTCGTTAGGTAGACGTTCATTTTCTTTCTCGGCTCCTACTGTTTGGAACTCTCTTCCTCCTGACCTTCGCTCATGTTCTACCACTTCTACTTTCCGTTGTACGTTGAAAACACATCTCTTCCCACTATAGACTTTCCCATCTTGCCTGACTGTTTCTTATCACCGGACCGGTACCGTTTAGGATCTTTTTATTTCTCTTCAGCAAATGCTTTTTCAGAACGTTTGGGCTGAATCGATTTGTAGTGACATGTGATGGGGGGACGTTCCTGACATCATCCTTGTATGAGGAAACGAACGTTTAACCATTATTATTATTATTATTATTACTGACATACATGTGCATGCGAGCAGAAAACATCACGGCACTTGCGAACACAACGATACTTGAATCAGATTTAGACAAAAGCAATGCCCCCAGTGAGAATTGAACTCACGACCGCTGGTTTACAAGACCAGCGCTCTGCCCCTGAGCTATAGAGGCTGACGATGAACTATCAACAGTTATTGTATTAATGCAAAAAAGTAGTGGTTTTGTCGTTTTTTGTAAAAATCGATTATGTCCTTAAATAGACCACGCGATTGAATGAATGCTGTTGGATCGAATTAAAGCAATGGGCGACAAAGCTTAATTTTATTTACCGCAGAGAGTAGAAAGGCTTCATTATCACATCCTTTGACAGTTAAATGTCGCATTTAATCGGATTTTATATTTTAGTATCTTGTTATTTTAATATTTGTAAGTTATTAGGACTAAATCTATTAATATGCTTATTTTGTATATTTTTAGATAATGATATACGTAATATGCATATCACAGCGAAATGGACGTTAAATGCGGCGTAGCTAGGAGAGGCAATGGGGACTCTCCCCCCCACCCTCTCCGGCCTAAACCTAATAATATTATGTTAAATTTCAAATGCCTCCCTAATTTAAAATCCTGGTTACGCCACTGGACGTTAACCCTGAATTATTTTGCTTTGGACGAGAAATGTAGGATTTATTAAAGTGTTATTTCACAATTGTAATTCTCAAACTTTGAGCAGCGGACAAATCAACCGTTTATTTTCTAGTCCGCTAACAAAAATAAAGAATGTTGAAAATCTGCAGAACTGTTATATATTTGACTAAAATTGTGCCATTAGTACTTGGAAGTACTGCGTAACTTTAACGCCCTCTTTACACTACAACTAAAATTACTAAGTTTTAACTTGTAGCGCAATTCCAACAATTATAATGAGCAAATCATTATAAGTAGCTCTGTCGCGAATGTTTAAAAATAAATATAAAAGCTATACATCCGGGTTTTTCTTCGCGGGCCATAACCAAAAACTCATTTCTGGTCCGCGAACTACTGGTTGAGAATCCATGTAAAGAAATGGGATGACTGAATCACTTGATATTGACAAAGATACAATACAGGCACTTTACGCACAGCACAAGTGAATATACATGTAGATAAGTTCATTCCATGCGCAAATAAAGTTTTAGAGTCGTTGTGGTGTGCCATAGAATATATAATAAGATATATAAGAGATACATAATATTGCAAATGTTATGCAATTTTGGGGAAATACTGGATCTTGATATCTAAAAGATCTTTTGAATGTATACTGCAGATAATACTATACTAAGAACTTTATGAAACTTTTCTGATCGAGCTTGATGTGAACTATAATGATGCGTAAGTAGCGCGAAGTGCAACACAAGCCTCTATAGCTCAGTGGCAGAGCGCTGGTCTTGTAAACCAGCGGTCGTGAGTTCAATCCTCACTGGGGGCATTGCTTTTGTATAAAAGATTCATAGATATTCCATGGTACAATAATAAATAATTTAGTAAAGTAATAATTTATAGAATATACTACTGCATAAATTAATGTATCAAACCTTTAGGGACTTGTTCTAGTACGCTTGTATTATACTTAACCTAATCTAATACAATATAAATCAATTCTCCAGTAGTCCAGTTACGCTTAGATAATTGAACCGGGCTGCATTTTAAAATTTATATTAAAAGTAGAACTTGGCCATTTACATTCGCTTGGCGCATTAAAGCATCAACAAAAATTCTGCAAAATGTTAAGAACAAAAAAAGTGTATGCAGAAGTGTAACTGATTGGTATCTTAAGGGACTAGACCATTTCAAGTCACAAATTCTAAACGTAGTCTCTTACAGAGCTAATAATAAGCATACCCATCGACAAATCTATTAATGTGCTCCTATATGATTCCGGGCTATACAAGTTGTAGGCCTATATATTTTTAGAATTCTTTGGAAGAAAATCAAATTATAGAACTAATTATAGCGCAGGAAAGGCAACTATGTAGCACATGCGGTATGTCATGTGTGTAACTATACCAACACAAAATCTCTGAACTAGTCTTGAGATACCTTCGGAGTGTGAACTAATTAATCACCTACGCAATGTCTTAAAATCTATCACTTTTGAATTGCTAATCTAACCGACATAATGAATAGCTATCTAACAGACTTCGCCATGCACCGGCTGGAGCCAATGGCGATGTCGATTAGATACTCGACCGCGGATAAGTATGTGCGGGGTTCAGAACCTGGGCTCGCCCGTCACTGACATCGCTTTCGAGTGAGGAAACCGACGTTAACCTTAGCTTTTTAGCTTTAGCTTTTTACTTTTAACACCACATGTTTAAAACGTTTAGACTTGAACCTGCTAACGATCATGATCTCTGTGTCAGAGGCCCTGGGTCGAATCCTGCTCCATACGTCAACGGTGAAGATGGTGCTGCTGCTGTTGAAGATGGAGGTGAGGGAGGACATTAGGGCAGACATCATGACGGCCAACATGAGGCCCCGGGCCCCGCTGGGCAGCAGTCGTATGACCAGCAGGGGATAGGCTATGTTAGTGCACCCAGAGCTTGAGCCACAGACACTCTCACACACTGCTGGGTCCGAACACGCTATCTCATCTGTTAACAGAGTAAAAGATATTCATTTCGGATTTTAACTTTTAGTTAAAATTTATTTAAAAATTAAGAAGGACATGAAAAACAGGGCATTGACTGATGATATAGTGTAGGACAGGGAGGAGTAGAGAAAGTCTATTCGTATGCCGACCCTGGTTAAACTGAGATTTAAGGGAAGATGATGATGATGATGATGATAATGAACTTTTAGTATGATTTCATTAGTTGACGGTTACAATACGCGCAGTCTACGTTGTGTCTATTATTAGATGATATAAAAATAATAATAGTAGGAATATAATTTAAAAATTTGGTAGTATAATAGACAAAAGTAGACGAAATGAGTTACGTATAAGAAATGAAGTAAATCGAATCAAATAGAATACAACTGAGTAAACTAGTGTATAATAGAGTACATTAGATTATAAGGGAGTACAATAGAGTAATATAGAAATAGAGTAAACAAGGAAATAGAATAGAAGAAATTGAATAATAGTAATGAAAATTCATACAGTTATTAAAAATCAGTAAAATAAGTTTAAGTTTTACAATGTAATAATTTTTCTTATTATTATTTTACTTTAATGAGAACAAACAGAAATCATGACAGATGGAATGGAGAACCTACCAGGAAAAAGAATTCTGGAAATCATTCCAGGCAGAACCATCAACCACATTGGGAGGAACTTGAGGTATCCCGCGAGGATGCAGCCCGCCTTGGCGTGGGAGTAATCCTTCGATGCCAGGGCTCTCTGTACTATGACCTGATCAATAAAGAAATTTAAATAATTAATTATAATTAATTAAGAATTAATTATAA
Source organism: Enchytraeus crypticus (assembly GCA_905160935.1). Taxonomy (NCBI): domain Eukaryota; kingdom Metazoa; phylum Annelida; class Clitellata; order Enchytraeida; family Enchytraeidae; genus Enchytraeus; species Enchytraeus crypticus. The sequence continues at coordinate 562,304 of CAJHZI010000321.1, forward strand.
TTAATTGAGAATTAATTTTATTCCTTCATATGGTTATTTATTTATCTAACAACATGCAAGTTCCTATTGCTTGTGTAATCTTTGCTGTGATGAACAAATATACGATACTAAACGCATTAATTATATATTCATGAAGATTAATTCCTGCAACGAGTAGTTTCTAAGCGTGCATATTAAAGGATTATAAATAAATAAATAAAAGTAAAAACTTCTTAACTTATCAAAAGACTTATTTAAATTCATTTTATTTACAATTACCCATTTGAATGAGTTGCTTATGGCAATCTTATATTGTAGAAGTCGAAACTAATTTTAACAATAATATTAATAATATTAGAAATTTTAATTCTACATCTCATCTAAAGTACGATATCAGAGACGTCGCTATGTACGTTTACTATTTAAAGTTACCATTAATTTCACACAAAGGCACCATTGTGGACAGGCGTATTTCCATACAAATGCTTGAAATGCAACATTGTTGGGGGATGTAATACTGGTCTTTAGCTGCAGCAGGATCGAAGGTGCTGGCTGGAGCCAGTGGGGGTGTCAGTAAGATATTTGACTGCGGATCAGTATGTGCGGGGTTGAAATCCTGGGCTTGCCCGTCACTGACATCACTTTCGAGTGAGGAAACTAACGTTAACATTAGCTTTATCAGCTTTTTAACCAACAAAAGTCAGTCAATCAGGCAACGAATATAAGCCTTGTATGTGCGCGAGGGATGAGGAAGAGAAAAAAGCTGGTAAAGCTAATGTTAACGTCAGTTACCTCACTCGAAAGCGATATTAGTGACGAGCGAGCTCAGGATTTGAACCCCACACATACCGACCCGCGGTCGAGTATCTTACCGACATCGCCACTGGCTCCAGCCAGAAGAAGGAGCTAACCTGATCTGAGCACCAGTACCAGACTGACGAGACCGTGAGTCCGAATATCACTCCAGTCCAAGGAAGTCCCGGGTCGGACGCGGATCTCATGAGGTGGAAAGAGTTGTCGGGCGGATAACCGCAGGTCTGATTCGGCTCGTTTATCTTACGAATAGTTGTTGTCGTGGACGCCGCCATCTTGTACTGATGTCGAATTACCTCAAACCCGCCGACCTCGATAAAACCTACAGGTTTAGAAATAATATGGGCAAAATGAGCCACTATGATTAGTTACCTTCTGTTTGACATAGGGACTCAATGCCATATTTAAATATTATTTAATAGCACTTCCGGCAAGCATCCCAAGGCATCGAGGCACACCATCTCTAGCACCCCGCTCTCCAGATGTCTCCGTGGATGTCTTACTCTTCCAAGCTAAAGGCTGCATTTAATTGCGGCTTCTAAACGTTTGTGATTGGAACCTTTACTTGATGTCGCTGAAGCTTATAGTGAGTGCGATAGAGAAATTGAAGTAGTAATAAAGTAATACTTCTCCTCCTATCCTCTTATTCAAAGAAGACTAAAGAGAAATTGTTTGCGTGTATCAGAGAGAGAGAAAGTGGAAGAATGATAATGAATACAGATTTCTGTGTTATTATTATTATTATTTTAAATTAAAATACCCCGGGTGCAAAGGACCCGAGGTTTGATAAAAATGATTCGAGCAATACGTGCTGGATTATAATTATTAATACTATTATTATTATTATTATTATTATTATTATTACTGTTTTACTATTTATTTATTATTATTATTCATTATTCATTATATTCTATTGACACCCACCGACGATCATGAGATAGAAGGCCCCCACCACCATGACGATTGTCTGAATGAAGTCAGTCCATATGACGGCTGTCAACCCGCCTGAAACAGCAAAAATTACTTAAATCAACTCCACCTCTATATTAAAAACTTCTCTCTCTCTCTCACCCTCTCTCTTAGTGCATGGACTACTGGCAGGTCTATGGTATATAATGCCTCCACTCTTCTCTGTCTTCCGCTTTCCTTTTCATTTCTACATATGAGTTGGTCTTTAAATCATCCAAAAATCTTCATAATTTTATATTAATTGTACGTCTCTCTCTCTCTCTTTTTCTCAAGTTGTCAGTCGCTTGGTAGCCATTGATTCATTGATTCATTAATTCTCGTCACACGGAGCTAAAGCGTCTTATACAATTAAAATTTCTACCTCAATAGACAAAGAATTTGTGTCGCACATTATGATTTATTTAACTAAAAGTCTAATCCATATTCTAGCTCATTAAAGCTATAGATAATACCACTAAGCCATAAATCATCACAGACTATGAAGACTGAATAACATGAAACAAACACAGGAGAGGTTAAAAGAGAGCATTAAATAATTGAACTCAAAATTGGGCCAAACACTGAACACTTTTATATTCTAAAACTAGTCTAAAAACATTTATGATTCTACGTGTAATACATAACTTCTGGTCTACTCTTGTAGGAAGTTAGGTTTGATTGATTTGCAGTTGATGTATCTATGAATCTATTAAACGTCTAAAGACCACCAGCTATGGTCAATAAAGCCTACGTGCTATATAATTGTAGTAAGTAGAGCCTATCTGCTCTACTAAATAAGGCCTACCAAAGTAGTAAATCAGGCCTATCTGCTTTATACATGTAGTAAATAGAGCCCATCTGCTATATACATGTAGTAAATAGAGCCCATCTGCTATATACATGTAGTAAATAGAGCCCATCTGCTATATACATGTAGTAAATAGAGCCCATCTGCTACTGTATATACATGTAGTAAATAGAGCCCATCTGCTACTGTATATACATGTAGTAAATAGAGCCCATCTGCTACTGTATATACATGTAGTAAATAGAGCCCATCTGCTACTGTATATACATGTAGTAAATAGAGCCCATCTGCTATATACATGTAGTAAATAAAGCCTACCAGCAATAGTAAATAAAGTCTACTAGCTATATACATATAGTAAATAGAGTCTACCAGCTATACACATCTAGTAAATAACGCCTACCAGCAATATACATGTAGTGAATAAAGCCTACCTGCTATAGTAAATAAAGCGGCCACAGCCAGAAGGATGATAATGGCAATATAAATGTTGAGATCCATGGCTTGATTTATGAAAACTGCACCAGCATAGAGATCTGCCTAGAAGTATAGAATGTAGGCTAATAATTAATATATAGTTATGTAATAAGTTAATTATATTATGTAGAAGTTATATATTAAGATTGATACCGTGTGATATTATACTATATATTATAAGTTAATATAACAGTTAATTTAAATTTAGTCAATTTATATTATTATAATTATTATAATAATTTATATATGTTATAATCAGTATAGAAAATTCTGTCAATTTATAATCACTGAGAATTAAATTGTGATATACCTGTAAGTATAATTGTTTCCAAGTAATAGCAAGGAGACGTTGGTACTAAGAATTTAGATTATTTTTTTAATTAATAAAATTAATTTATTATTCTATTAAAAACTAATTTATTAATTACTAAGTATTAGACAGAAGCATGAATAGCTGGTATGCTGGTTAAAAAATATCAGAAAATTCTATTTCAAATTTAATCATTGTTAAATCAGTAATTTCACGCATTATTATTTTTAGTCGAATGAAACTATAATAATTGCCTTCTTTTCCTTTTCTCCAATCGTTAATTGTTTAATACTTTATATATTTTACTTATTCTGTATCAAATAGGTTTAATTATGGCGTGAGTGCCCCAGAAGGACATATAGAACTTACACTCCGAATGTCTAATACGCAGTTGAGTTAAGAGTTTACAATGACAAGTGAAAAGCATTTAAAACAAAATATTTTTCCATTAGTATAATATATGTAGGCCTATTCTTTTTAATGAGAGGGACTATCTAGCAAAAACATCAGTTGAAATATGAGTTCTGAATTTGCCATTTAGCTGATCGCTGGAGGAAGTGATTTACTGAGCTGACCTAATTTCCAAATTGGTCTAATTTCAAATGACCTCATTTAAATTGATCTACCTGTATATTCAAGTTAATCTCAAATGACCTAATTGCAAATATCCGTATGTCCAATGACCTTATTTCCTATGACCTAATTACAAATTGACCTTATTTCAAATTGACCTTATTTCTAATGACCTAGTAACAAATTGACCTAATTTCAAATTGCCTTGATTTCAAATGAACTAATTTCAAACCGATCTAATTTCAAACTGACTTAATTTCAAATGACCTAATTTCAAACTGACCTAATATAGAATACTCACCGCAACTTTAGTGAATATGGAGAGAAGCAGAGCCAGCACGGCCAGATACACTCGAATCCTCTGACCTCCAAATCTTTTCTGAATGTACTCCGGCATAGTGTAGACCTACAGGTCATAACGTGCATTTCACTCATAATTAAAATTAATTGTTAATTATCAAAGAGGATCTTATTTGTAAAAAGCTAAAAAAGCTGGTAAAGTTAATGTTAACGTCAGTTTCCTCACTCGAAGCAATGTCAGTGACGGGCGAGCCCAGGATTTGAACCCCGCACATATTGATCTGCAATCGAAAAAATTACCGACATCGCCACTGGCTCCAGCCAATCTGTTTGAATAAATATTAATTCTTACTTAATTGAATATTTGTCAGACACGAATTTTTATTGGAAATACAGACTCTATGATTTCCAAATGATGGAAATGTGTGAAAAATAGCTAGGTTATTTTTTCTAATATACATGCATATAATTTGTTTAGATATCAGGCATGTCTTTATAATACATGTAGATTTAAATGACACATGCGTATGTTACATATATATATATATATATATATATATATATATATATATATATAATATATATATATATATATATATATATATAATATCATAGAATGTCTTAATAGCGTAGGGTTAACGTCATGAAGTTTTAAATGACAGATCCTGAGGTGAATTGAACCCTCGTGGGTTCGAATCCCAGACTCGCTTATCTGAGAGTAAAATCTCGGACATTCACTGGACTGGTTACACGGAAAATGGAATAAATTGCCTAACGGTTTAAACATGTGGTATAAAAAGTGATAGATATCAACATAGTTGATCATTTCACTATAATGCATGTTTACTTTATATATATATATATATATATATATATATATATATGTATATAACGCATGTAGGCCTATGTGATAATTATATAATTATCACATAGGCCTACATAGACATGGGCTTATTATTATATGATACACACATATGCTATAAGCAGATTAAAACGAATGTGCATATTCTACAGATGCGTATATCCTGTATGCATGTGGACTCCAGATCAATATAATACTTATATTAACGGTGCAGATATCGGCTGCTTGAATATGAGCCTAAGCCACTACTAAAGCCATACTAAAAGTGTCTAACCCCTGATGAAATGTAGACCGGTACAAAAATCCATGCGAGTATTAGCAGAATGAATATAGCCTAGAAAACATACAAACACACATACATGTAGCATACAAATATATAAATATAGCCTATACAAAACATACAATACAGCCTATAAAAAAGAGTGACAAGTTTGTCATTAGTGGTACATTTTTCACATGAATATAACTGTCATAAGAGGCTCAACAATAAAATGTATACTTCGTACTACGTAATAACCATACGAATGGGTGACATGCTATCGAACAGGAAACTGACGTTAAACTTGGATTTATAGTCAATAGTGCTCGATGTTGTCATTGATGACTGTAACCCTCTAATTGTTGTTATTATTATAAGACAGAGAGAGACTGTGAAGATAAGATAGTCTACGATTAGGCAAGAATGTTACCAGCTGTGCCAACCAATCAGAACCGTAGATACAAATTCACACGGTGATATGTTTAAGTTAATTATTAACATATTAACTAGTTAAAAGTTGCTAACATACATATCAACTGACTTGCCAGATTTTCTTCAACGTAATATCTAACATTTGTTCCCTTTAACATTACGTTAGCATTGAAAGTGATTAAGAAAATAAAGGTGCACGTACAATATTTTATCATCAATAGTTTTTACAACACAATTTAGTTCCTATATTGCTGTTTATATTAGATAAAAATAGATTCAAACCAACGTCAGAAAGGTCATTCGGTTGGCTAGTGCCTAGGCTCCAAAAATTGCTACAAGAACTTAAACGAATGGGTAAACTTAAAGAAAGTCTATTCGCATCCCGACCCTGATTAAATTGGAATTTAAGGAACGATGATGTTGATGATGATTGGTTGTTTATATAAGATAATCTGGATCAGCTGAAGATTGCCTAGACACATACATTTAGTTCAAAGGCTGCAATCCCTATCCCTGTGGAAGCTCCAGAACCTGCCAGTCCAATGAAGTGTCCACTACCAATGTTACTGGCAAACAACGAAGCTCCAATCTGAATAAGTTCCATCGACATATAAACACATTAATAAATTAATTAGTAAAATAAACTATATTATTAAAATAAGTTATATTTTAATTCCATAATGTAATAGAGTATAATATAAAATATAATTGCAATATAGGCCTATTATCTTAACAATTTTTCTTCAATTTTCAAATTCAAACAAATTAAATAAATAAATATAATTTGGTGTCTTCACATATACAGTATTTTGAATGGCTCAATCGCGCAATGGTTAGAGGTGTACTTATCGACCTGGAGTTTTAAATGACAGATCTTGAGGTGAATTGAACCCTCGTGGGTTCGAAACCCAGCCGCGCTGATCTGAGACTAAAATCTCGGACATTCACTGGACTCACTACACGGAAAATGGACAAAATTGCCTAACGGTGTAACATGTGGTATTAAAAGTGATAGATATCAACGTAGTTGATCATTTCAATATAATGTGTGTGTGTTATTATTAGTACCAAGCAAGGCAGTTTAGTCAAAGTCAGATGGCATAGTGATTCAGCTGATTCGATTATACGATAAAAAATCAATTAAGGTGTTTCTTTCTGAGATAAGGTTAGCTCTACAGTGATTTTGATTTGTGAAATGTAATAATAAATAAATAATACAAGTTTAATCTTACTTATAAAAGAGGCCTAATTTATTATAAAATCTATGCTCACTACGTCAATATATTCATCAATCGACATCGAGATTAAAGAAATTTGACATTTAGCAACAAAATAACTGCAACAATGCCAACAATTAGAGTGTTACAGTCATGAATGACAGCATCGAGCACTATTTAGATAAAAACAAAACGTATGGAGATTTATTTATTTATTATTTTTATTTCAAGTTATAACTTAATAATATGAAAGATATGAAAAATTACCGATTAAAACATTAAGTAAAATAAGCAAACATTATAGTGAAATGGTCGTCTGTGATGGTAGGTGCATATGTATGTAAATTTAGTTTCACATATTAAAATCGCTAGGATTGTTTGATTAGGATTAGCTTCATGACGTCACCTGATGTTACCTAACGTTTCTACATAATTACTCTTAACTGTTTCAACATTCTGATTACGTTTATAAATCTGTTTCTATGATTATAGTAATGAAATCAGGGTACAGGCTACATGTATAACCATCAAGGTGCTATTTATTTTTAAAATTATTTATCTATTTAATTATTAATTTGTTTTTGGATGAAACCAATGGCGAAGTCGGTAAGATACTCGACCGCGGATCAATTAATGTGGGTTAAAATCCTGGGCTCGCACGTCACTGGCATCGCTTTCGAGTGAGGAAACTGACGTTAACCTTAGCTTTACCAGCTTTTATCTGTAACCTTGTAATAGCATTTTGTAATGGCATTTTATTCAAGACGCATAGGCCTACTTGAATTAAAATTGGTTGTGAATACAAAAATATTTTTAAAAACATTAGAATATACGATTTTGAACATAGATCAAAGTTTATATATACATAAATTTCAATTTACCAAAGTTATAACAAGACTGTTTCATAGCAGTGTCTGTTGGTAGAAAGTTCGTAGAACTAATGTTAATGCCAGTTTCCTAACTCGAAAGCGTTGTTAGTGACGGGAGAGCCCAGGATCTGAACCCCGCGCATACTGATACGCAGAATAAATGGTAAAAAATATTACCAGAATGAAGTGCATGCTGCGTCCAGCCAAGAAATAGCCTCCCACACTTCCTCTGTTCTTGCATGATGACTGCAGAGAAACAAAGTGCAGACTTCATCACAACCATCATCATCATCATCATCATCATCATAACCATCATCATCATCGTCGTCGTCGTCGTCATCATCATCATTATCATCATCATCATCATCATCATCGTCATCATCTTCGTCGTCATCATCATCATCCTCGACATCATTATCATCAGCGTCATCGTCATCATCATCATCATCATCATCGTCGTCGTCGTCATCGTCGTCGTCATCGTCGTCGTCGTCGTCGTCGCCGTCGCCTATCAATTTATTTATTATTTATTTATTTATTTAGATCACCAAAAAGGGTCATTCAACCCTGTACAGTTCACAAGCAATGCAAACAGTCAAGTAAATGCAATAAGTGAACACAATTTAAATGTGAACCATGGTGAACTTAAACGAAAATATAAAGTAGAAATTAAAGAATTGAAAGAAAGAAATTCAAAATAGAGAAAATTAATGATAATAAGTATGCATAATTATACATTTAAGATCAGTATCATTAATAACTATTTAATAAGTACTGACGAAGATTAATATTGAAATAGTTAACGGACCGAGATGATCGTAAATTAGGTGGAAGGGATAGCCAGTATCTAGGGCCTTGTACCGCGATATACTTTTCGCGACAGAGGGTTCTGAACGACGGTATAGTAAATTCCGAAACTTGTCGAAATTTATAAACAGAATTTACAACATTATTTAATAGCAACGAATAGTTGTAACATAAAGGCATATCATTATGAATAACTTTAAACAGAAATACGCAACAGCAATGTTTATGAATATCACTTAACTTTAAAATTATAAGTTCTTTAAATATATTGTTCGTATGACTACGAAACTTTGCATGTTGAATTATTCTAATTGCTCGTTTTTGGAGTACTATCAATTCGTTTAGCAAGGTTTTAGAAGCAATCGTGATTATCACTACCAATCAGTTGTGGTTATCAGTATCTATCAGTCGTGGTTATAACTAACTATCAGTTGTGGTTATCAGTATCTATCAGTTGTGGTTATCACTATCTATCAGTCGTGGTTATAACTAACTATCAGTTGTGGTTATCAGTATCTATCAGTTGTGGTTATCACTACCTATCAGTTGTGGTTATCACTATCTATCAGTTGTGGTTATCACTATCTATCAGTAGTGGTTATCACAGTGGCTCAACCGAAGAGCCAATATTAGTGTTTGATGAATGACGAGTGAGTTAACAGACTATACGTTATCTCACGCTAAAAACTATTTATAATATTGAGAACAAGAAATTTATGATTAGAGAAAAACTACTCAAATGAGAAATTGATCTGCTTCAGATTTTATGACCTCTTGATCTTTACTGTAATAAATCTAAACGATGTCGAACTGAAATTCTTATTATAACCATAGCTACAGTCTATCAGTGGATCGCCATAGCTCAAACTCATAAGCTCTTCAGCTGAATTATTTTATGATCTCATAGCAAAGTTTAAAATTACCATTAAGAATTTGCTACATAATCAATTAGTCTGACGCTCCTTTACACACGTTCAGTGCATTTCCTTGTTCTCATGGTCTTCAGTTCTTGAGGATGTTTTTCATAATATTATTCGTTAGGTCGTTTCGTTTTGAAACTGAAATGAAACACTAATCTTGATCATTTGCCTTGACATTAAGACACTCAAGTACGTCTCTCTCTCTCTCTCTCTTATATAGTGCACTGCCTATTGGCAGGTCCATAGTATGCAACGTCTCCAATCATCTGTATCTTCTGTTTTCCTCTTCATGTTCACAAACGAGTGGATCTGTAAATCATCTATATAACATTCTTTTTGATATACCATTATTATTGCGGGATTCTGCTTATGATGAGGTGGGCCCCCTATGCCTTCCTCAGCTTCAACTAAATTTACTGGGCGCAGGGGCGTCATTCCCTGAGAAAACAATCCTGTTTACCCAATTTTACCAAAGTAAGATTACACTCAATGCACGTATGCTATTGATATTATTGCTATTCGTTATTACCTTATCTGTCAGTATGAGGAACTGATATAGTAAATTAAAATAAGTCTCTTCTTCAGGTTGTGAAATAAACGCCAAAAACATTTTGATTTCTAAGTGCTTGGCTACTTAATTGATTGCCGGATTGCGTGATTGATTGATTAATTCATATATTGGTTGATTGCTGGATTGATTGATGGATGGATTATTATAACAGACTGATTGATTTACGTTGATTGTTAGATTCTATTTATTGTTTTCACATCGCTCAAATTCTGTTTAGTATGAAGAAATTGCAATGAAGAAATGATTAATAGGAGTGGGGCTATTTAAAGAGCAACGCAAACAAATTACAGGATGAGCCGTTGACAATAATTAAATATACATAGCACGCACTACAACAAGCCAATATCTGCTGTTTGTTCATATAATGCCACAGGTAAACGTTTGTTAATTGGTCCAGTATTAAACTGTTTCGCAGACTTCGTTTGTTTGCCAATAATATTTATTAGTATAGGCCTAATCCAAATAATTATCTAACATCACTCCGTCGAAAGAATTCGCCAGATTTCACAGCTACTGGTAGACACATTGCAAGACGGGGATCCAGGGGGTAGCCCCCACCCCCCCTCCCCGCCTTAGGCCTGAGACAAAAAAGCTTCACGGCGGGGGGTACGAGGAAACTGCCCCCAATGAAATCCCCATGCAGAGAAATTGTTATTGCTTATCTTATTCTTTATTAAGTGGCTGGAGCCAGTGGCGAAGTGGCTGGAGCCAGTGGCGAAGTCGGTAAGATACTCGACCGCGGATCAGTATGTGGGGGTTCAAATCCTGGGCTCTCCCGTCACTGACATCGCTTTCGAGTGAGGAAACTGACGTTAACCTTAGCTTTCACACAAACGCTAAGCTGCCGCCCCACTGCCAACCTATGAAAAAATTACTGGCTACTCCACTGCTCCTCTAGTGACTAGACCAATTTTAAACCGTACGTGTCGTAAAAGGCGACTATGCAATAACTGAGGAGGGCATTGAGAAACTACCTCAAAAGCCTACATTTTTCAAAACTACAAACGCTAAATCAAGATTAAGAAAAGGCTTCGCTTCTATTTTGCCATCATCCTGTCGGTCAATGGATGGAGCTTATTGAACGAGTAAAAATATGAACCGTGGACCTGCCACTTGGCAGAACTTTAAATATAGAGAAGGATACAAATTTTTATAATATGTGTAATGCGGATAACGTGTGTGATATATGTAATATTTATAACATCTGTAATATTTGTAATATCTGTAATATTTGTAATATCTGTAATATTTGTAATTACATACCCAGAGACCGAAACCCATCACGACAACGAAATAAGCCACGATGACTCCGATGTCAACTGCCTCGACATTTCCTACGTTGCTGTTCCCTGGTGAAGACATTTTCTGTGACAATTTTTAATATCCTTCAGTCCAACGTGCAAATAAGCGAAGTTCGCACAACACTGGTTGCTAGCTTTTACTAACAGTCTATGACATCTAGAAATAGCTGCTACCTTTTACTTACAGTCTATGGTATCAAGAAATAGCTGCTAGCTTTAACTAACAGTCTATGGTAACTAGAAATAGCTGGCAGCTTTTACTAACAGTCTACAATATCTGACAGTAGTCTGACCGAACCGAGCCCTAAAATCTAGAATTTTGACCGAACGGAACCGAACTCGAACCCAGACTCTGACCGAACCCGAACCGAACCCGAAACCAGACTTCGTCCAAACCGAATGAACCAAACTCTAGGAGTTCCTTTCTTCGTCACCAGCCTGACATTAAATAAAGATAGTAAGAACAATACAAATATATATTAGTTTTTGCATTTACATGTCTTACAGTATCTAACAACAAATATTCAGGTAAGGCCGGTTCCGACATAAATTTTAAAATGGTAGCGGTACAAAGGAATGGTAGCGGGAAGCAAGACGGGCCTACAGCAGATAATGGATAGTCTGAATGATACGGCATTGAAATATGGAATGAAGATTAACATCAAAGAGACAAAAGTGATGAGAGTATCCCATAAATATCTGAAAATGCTTGACTCAATCTAGTGGATTTGTTCTTGTTAAATTCATATTATGATTTTTTTCTCATTTTAGTGAGCTACCTTAATATTTTTGCAGCCAGATTTACAAATAATTATATATGACATTCTATATGTGTTAAGGCTATCTGGAGTAAATAATTTTGCACCATAGCAATGCAATAATTTCATAACTATTTTCGCAACTTCATAATTGATCTGAGAGTTTCAAATTTGAAACCCTAAGGTAAATTATGAAGCTTATTACTGGTCAGTTGATAGCAAACGGTGTATATTATGTCATTTTTCTAAGGAAGTACACGTGTTTAACAAATCATCTTTAGTTGACATATTTATGTTACTAAATTTTGTTTCTGAAATATTGGATCAAATTTTAGCCAAGACATTTCCACTTAATTATAAACGTATCTAATATATAGGCCTATAGTGACAATAAAAATTAAAAAATTGATGAAGCATTCTATTTGCTCGTTGAAATCATGGAAAATATTTCAGATACAATAATAAAGCTTATCTATATTATGAACATTTATTGGTAAACTAACAATATTTTAAGAAATGTACAAGAATAAATGCCACTTCTCTCCTTTTTTCATTGTCATATTTTTACCCAGGTGAAAATATGTGGCAGCTATTATGACTTAATTAATTCCTAAGCAAATTTACCATAAACCATTTTAAACATGTTTGTCATAACCATGATTATTATAAGTAAAGTTAAACAATTGCAACATTATCCAAACCAAACCATTTCGAACTCGAATCGAACTCTTGCGAGTTGGAAAGCAAGCCGAACCCAAACCGAACCCGATCACTGGTTAGAACCGAACCCGAACCGAACCGAACTTTCATTTTCAACGAACTGAACCGAACCCGAACTCTGTAAATTCATAAAATTCCCATCTCTAATTGATATCCTAACAACGACACTATAACGTAAGATTTATAACATCTAACAACTTTCAAAAATACCCATGAAGATCTACGAGATCACTATGAGCTTAGTAAAGAACCTAGCAGGTCTAGAGTTAAACTATTAGTTGCTAAGTTGTTTTACTTGTAATTTATAACTAGCCTAACGCAGATATCGTTTAATTATAATATTTGGCATAAGCAATTTAGATTAAGCTTTCTTTCAATGCCCGACATAACAATCGAGGAAACAGGCTACTTGTATCTGCATGCATGAATTGCATGCAGCTACAATCATAATTCATTTATTCTAAAGTTTAATTAAGCAAAAGATTCAACGAAAAGTCGCCTACGTTTGAAGAAAGAAACCAACATAACGTATAGATAAAGCGAGTTATGCGAAATAAGGAATATTAGCCACATAACTTACTAGACATTTAGAGAACGCGCTATAGTGTCTAACAACAAATGACAACGTTAACAACGTGAAAACTTTGCTAAGCAACCCTCAAATACCGAATAGCTTAAATGACTTGCAGTGCATTGCTCCAATAAACAATTGCTAAGACTAATTCAGTATTCAGCGAAGCTTAATTAACATTTCAAATGAACTATTATTAATGAGTTTCCGTCATTACTTAACTAAGCCTTGGCTTACAATTTGGTTAGTCATCATTTAATTTAATGCAATCTTTGAAAATTTTACACGCTTTTATATAACGCATCTTTGTTGAGTTAGAATGGTTTTATTTAGCACTGAAAGAAAAGATAGCCTAGTCAGCGAAAGGCCACAGCCGCATCAGAACCTCTTCAAGCCGGTAATTTGAGCGACCTATTGGTCTAACATCATACGTTCTAACAACATTCATCCGTACACGTAGCAGCTACGTTAGTCGACTCCTTGTTATCATAAGATGTTTTCAAGTAGTTTTTTTATGTTCAGAATCAAATTATAGGCTAACGTTTGGAACTATACATGTACATGTAAGTGCTTAAGACATATACCTCTTCGCCGACATTACAGGTCTATATTATAGATTAAAGATGCAATTTATTGTTCAAAACTCCGCAGTCACGTTCATACTACACTCAATAACTACATGATTCCATAGAAAAAATTGTGTCTTTACTGAATCTTAGCAAGTAGTAGTAGTAAGAATTTTTTTTAAGTCTTCAAACATCGACAAACAATCGTGAAAGCAGACAAATCAACAGTTCGTAGTGTGATCAACATATGTAGCATCAAACAGAAAATAAAATTTGCTCACTACGGCCATCAGAGAGGGCACTGACATGAATTCCATACCGTGATGAATTGACCAGCCCAGGTGCTTTTCCATTGCCTGCATCAGTGTCTGTTTTATTCGACTTTTACTAGAATCCGCTGATTTTGATATTTAATGAAAGTGTATAAAAGTTGTCCATTTATTCAGACTTAATCAAGTAATTATGTTCTTACTTATTTCTTATTTTGTCTGAAGTTTATTTATCCTATTGCCTTTTGACAAGTGATACTATAGCATGCACGTATTTGATGTAATGATTTAGTAACATTATTGAAAAGACATAGCCTGTATAAGGGGTTAACTTGTTGATCCTTGGATGGCTCTATATGGAACGTGAAAGCAGACTCAAAAGTATGAATGCGTATCATGAACCTGCCGCTTAGCAGAATACCAGATAGTGGGAGATAATTAAATTATAGTTAATATCGAATACAATACTTTTATAATGCATACATACAGAGTTACATAACTCTGTTACTATTTATAATTTATTATTTTGTTATTTCTTTTTTATTTCTTATTTTTATAATGCATTCATACAGAGTTAGCTCCAAAGCTACATCCATCAGTTAAAGATTTTCTGCTGTTAAGTGTTTTTCTTTTTGCTATGGCTGCTATTTTACATTATTGATAATATTGTGTTTGTCGAGACTAAAAAACTATATAGGCTTATTACAATTCAATGTCGGTTTCTCTGTTGTAAAAGAGTATTGTCGGTGACCGCGAAGCTTGATTTCTAATGTATGGCCTCCTGATTGCCAGGTGAATAAGCTATCAACTAGGCTAACTTATAGTAAGAACAAGTAACACACGTTAAAATAAAAGTTTATATTTATTTATAAGAATATATCATTATATAATCAATCAATTAAAGCCGCCAAGAATATAATTAGTGCAACATGAAAAATTAAGGAACATTTCATATTATAAGCTTCAGTTATCTGAAGCAAATGATCGCTATTTAAAATGAAATATATTTAACAAGCATTTTAATGGGCGATTTGTCTAATACACATACACAGATACACAGAAGTGCTCACACACACCACACACACATACACACACACGCACACATACACCAGAGAGGTCAGAGGTACATAACATGTAGTGTAGAGATAACTTAGAAGTACAAACCAAACATACTTTTCTGAGGAATTTATCGTATTAGTAACTGATAAAAGAAAAATCAGCACACTTGTTAATACTTTAACTTAACTCTCACTTATTGGTATTATTGTCAATATTTATCATTTAATCAACAAGAAGTAAAGATATAAATCATCTACTGCTGTTTAGTGATAGTAATATTTTTAATGGACCACTTCTACCGCAGTGACGGCCACCGGCCGTTCTTCGAGACTACTTTATTTAAATAATTAATCGTATCTTTGCTGTTGAACTTAAGTGTCGATCAATTCCTGAGTTTTTAACCCAAGTCACTTACTTTCTTAACATTGTATCTCAATATATCAAAGTTGCTTTACGTATATAAAGCCAAGCACCTGAGATAATGTAATTGAAGACGAAAGACACGGACAGAAAATATGGATTAATTATAATCAATGGACCTGATATTATACAGCAAATAGAGTGAGAGATGGAGTGATAACAGAATCCTATAGTTGATATTCTGTAGTTCATGTTCAGCGCTCAATACGTAAGATAGCGTTGATCAATGATGAGACAGGCATTTCAATACTTTACAGCATAATAGACACGAAACAACAACAACAATAATTGTCAATTCAGAGTTACACAGACTAGAAAAAGGCAAGAGAAAGTGTTCAACACACAAACTCGTTCCAGCCAACAAGCAAGTATTCTACCGATAAAGCTATTCAACTGGGACAGTAGTTACATATTCTATAACGTTTTTCTGCTCTTTTATATCAGCAGAAGGTTAGGGTTATTAATCCAGGGTCTTACAAGGCTTGGGTAATTTACACTGTGTCTTACTAGACTAGGGTTATTTACCCTGGGTTTTACCAGGCTATGCTAATTTATCCTGGGTCTTACCAGGCTAGGGCAATTTACACAGGGTCTTACAAGACCAGGGTTAGTTTACCCTGGGCTTTACCCGGCTATGGTAATTTACCCTGGTTTTCAAAAGACCAGGGTTAGTTACCCTGGGTTTTATCAGGCTAAGATTATTTACCCTGGGTTTTACCAGGCCAGGGTTATTTACAATGGGTATTAACAGGAAAGATTTTAACCGGTGGTCGACGGTTTATAAGTGGACAGGTTCCAATAAGTCAGAGGATGATATATTAACATTGTCGGTGGAATAAGAGGTTGAATATATTATTAGTGGAATAAGAGGATTAATATATTATTGATGGAATCATACGATGGATACTTTATTGATGGAATCATACGATGGATACTTTATTGATGGAATCATACGATGGATACTTTATTGATGGAATCATACGATGGATACTTTATTGATAGATTCATATGGTGGATATAGTAACAGAATCAGAGCGTGTATAGCTTAAAATGGTGAAATCATGCGAAGGATATATTACTGGTGTCATATTATCCAATATGACATAATATGTCATATTGGATACTCATAAGTGGAAATGAAAAGGAAAGCGGAAGACAGAGAAGACTGGAGGCGTTATATACCATGGATGATGGACCTGCCAGTTGGCAGTGCACTAAGAGAGAGAGAGATTGTCCAATTTGCCATTGGACACAACTCACAAACTGACTGGCAGTACTAATATACCAACATTGGAGTCTAAACCTTTCCAGTCAATCGACTACAGCCCAGAAAACAACGCCACATGGTTATAGCTCTTCCATCAGAAGTCTGCGTCAGTCGACTCATTAAAATGATACGGCAAGCAATGGTTCAGTTCTTGATTACACAGGAAATAGTTTAGCTTTGTCACACTCCGCACAAGCAGAAAATCATACACTAAAACAAATATTGCGAAAAACAACACACGAGATAAAATGTAATACTTGCATATTTAAAACTTAATCAATATACATATATTTGACCTATGACTTGCTCATTTCGTATATTGACCATCAAACAGATAATAGGAATACTATACTTATACGCCTAAATACGACAAACCGGTAGAGAAAGAGAGAGAGAGATGTTTATTCTCAACATCACCATAAAAATCACAAGAGCAGGCGAGGAAAATGGCAACCATCTCAGACGTCCATATTTTAATCTGATGTTTATGCTAAGTGTTGATAAAGACATATCGTTTGTAATGTGATCAATCTGTTGATCGATGGTGTGCTCTTTAGCAAGCAAGAAAGAAGATTGAGTAGTAATAAGCTCCTTGGACCTCACACAATATAAGAGACATGGAATCAATAGCACACAAAGTCCTGGATATATATAGTAACTTAATCACTATTTTGCTAATATTTATGAAATAAAACAATTACATAAAATAATAAGTACTATACTAATCAAAAACAATACGTCTTACTCGGTAAAAAATAAAAACTTACTATGATAGTATGGCATCATATTATTTATAAACATTAAATAATTTGCACCTATTTTATGAAAATCTGTAAAGAAAAAATAGAATAAGTATTTTTAAAACACTTTTAAATGAAGATATTTTTACAACTCATAACAAAAAGATAAATACAATACTTTCCATTCAATGCGTTCTAATTAAAAGACGCCTAAAAAACATTGAAATTATACTTCTAACAAATTAAATCAAATTAATTTTTAGATAAAAGGCAAGATGATATAAAGCTATGTAAAGCCATGTTTAACGTCTGTTTCCGTATCACAATGATATTGTCAGGGACGATCCGGCTAGGATTCGAACCCATGTCCTCTTGTTTCTCAGGCAAGCGTGCTATAATTGAAGTGAAACTACAACTGTAACTGTTATGCATTTTACCGTAATAGATTTAGCATTCATGACAATGGCAAAAATTCTGATTGTAACTATATTATTCAATTTCCCAATATCAATCTTAATTAATCCAAAAATAGTTAAATAATTTAATTTATTCATTTTGAGAGAAGATTCAATTTTACAAAGCACATACTAAATTTTAACTCTAAACTCTTAAAAATAATCACCTTTTGAAAATAACATTATATTTACTTAAACATAAAATTCATACTGTTAGCTCCACCTTTTACAAATTTCAAGTAGCGGAGTAAAGCTTTTAATTTCGTGAAATATCTGAAAATAATAATTATAGATATAGATCACAGGAAGTTAGAGACAAAACGACCAAGTCTTCCGAGGCGTTAAAATAATAATAAAAATTTAAATAATTGGCTTGATTCACGAAATTACGCTAATAACCTTTGGTTGCACAATCTTTACACATCAGTTCATGGTGCATAGCATTCCATTACCTTCACACAGTTGTAATAGTTTCGTTACCATGATATTAAGCTTATCATATGTTCTAAGCTGAGGAAGGTAACGGAAAACTATCTCAGAAGTCATACTTTTCCCAAGCTGTAGGCTATACAAGGTATAGATAAGGCATAGACTTTGTGAAGGGATTAACCTATTGATCTAAGGAGTGCTCTTATAGAGCGAGAAAACGGACTTTGAGTATGAATATGTACCTTGAACCTGCCACTTGGCAGTGCACTGAAGAAAGATATGTTCTAGGAACGCCTTGTGGCGCAGTGGTAGAGAGCAAGCATCCTGAATGAGAGACTGCGAGGTCGAAACTGCGTTCTATATGAGTTTTTCCCTTCCAGATGTGCACATGAATACTCAGTCGTGTACACTTTGTTGTGTCAGGCCGAAGGATGGACGACCTTAAGGTTCTTTTTCTATCTAGACCTCTCTATGTCGAATCCATAACATGAATGTAACGGCACGATAAAAGGAAATATTAATTTAGCAATCAAATACAGGCTTTACCACATAAACAATTACCTATAATCAAGGCATGGTGGTAACATCAAGGCAACAGCTCACTTAAATGCTCAGTTTACCTACAGCAAAGGCAGTTACCTAGTTTGAATTTAGCTATTAGCATTTCAACGTATGCTGGGCAATTGACAGTAAATCTGAAATAATTCATTATCATCATCATCTTCCCTTAAATCCCAGTTTAACCAGGGACGGGATGCGAATCTGACATAATTATAAATATGACATTATTATTAAAATCTGAAATAATTATATCTAAAAATATATCTCATAATTATAGCTTAGTAAAACTAAAGTGGAGACAGTAGCAATGAAAGTACGATAGTGCCAGAATCAAAGTACTGACAAGTGAAGAAACAAAGAAAACATAAATGAATCATCAAATCAAAACACAGAGCTATTAACTAGAGATAGGATTTTCATTCAACAAGGCAAACGAACTAAGTTCAATTCCTTCAGATGGTTACAAAGCGATGGTGATTCACACGTTTACCGACAGCTAGCAGCCAATGAAATGGCGAAATGGATTTAGACAAACAAGAAGCTATGATAAACAGATTGAGATCTGAAGGAGGATCAGAGAAAATTTCTTGTGAAATTGTTAACGACTCTGAACCAGAATTTGTCAATATCTAGAGGTTAGTAGAAGATCCCAACAAATTGTATTAAAGTAACTTCCAATATGTATAGATTTAACTAAAATTATTCTAAAATAGCTCTCATAAATTCCTTAAATATCTAATTTCGGATGGTTACTTTTATCGGTTCTGTTTAAGAAAAATCTCCACATTTCCATACAGGATCCACTATTCTACTTGATGGTCTTCAAAATTCCATTGCTTCAACTCAACACTTAAACTCAAATTACAGATAACTAAACAAAATTACAGATAATATAATTAACCAAAATCTGTCAAAGGAACTCTTTGTCGCAACAGATGTTCCAGCAAATACAGATGAAATTAAATTTAGTTTAAAGAATTCAACCAGTATCTGTAGTGGAATATATCACGAAAGAATTAACGTCATGGAAAGCTTTAAATGACGGTAGCTGGACGTCATGGAAAGCTTTGAGTAACGGTAGCTCGACTAGGGACGGAAGACGTGGACGACACGCGAGACAAAGACGCGACAGATCGGACACTCTGCCATTCGTTTACCGCACTGCGTGCAGGTCACCATGTGTCCACACTCGAGCAGTATACAGTCTATCACAGCGTCCATGCACACACGACACAGGTCGTCGTCCACCGCGCCGTCTTCCTTCTCTGTGCAGTCATCAATCAATCAAATCAATCAGTCAGTTAATGAAACAGACAATCAAACAGCCAATCAATTTATCTATCAGTCTATTAAACAGCCAATCAATCAGTCAATCAAACAGCCAAACAGCCAGTCAATCAAACAGCCAATCAATCGTTCAATCAGCCAATCAATCAGTCAATCAAACAGCCACGTAATCAATCTATCAGTCGATCAAGCAGCCGATCGATCAATCAGTCATTAAAACAGCCAATCAGTGAATCTATCAGTCAATAAAACAGCCCATTAATCAGTCACTCAAACAGCCCATCAATCAATCTGTCAGTCAATCAATCAGTCAATCAATCAATCAGATTGATTTCATTTCCAAATAAAATATATACACTAAGCAGTACAGTGAAACTAACGTTGACCTCTACAATACAAATTCCACTCAATCCTAAAAACACCGCAGGAACAAGCAACAAACGCACGAAGCAGTAGACCCTCTCACCTAGCATCTTCGTATGATGACTGTAATCCCTCCACAATCTGCACACTCTCTCAACGATCTCCGCCTTCTCGCAGCAACCCTTGTAGTCGACAAAATTGGCGGCGAGCAAATCTTTGAGCTGTTTGACTGACAGACCCTCAATGTCTTCCCTACTCGAGATCTCAGAGAGGTGCACCCTCCCGCCGTCCTCCCCTACCTTCCCTCCCTGTCGAGCCTCCTCCACCCCGTGCCTCCTACCCCCCTCCACATCGGTCACAGAGGCGCCAGTGGGATTATCCTAAATAATGTCATACCAAAATCGATGTATTAGATAAGTACAGAAGTATTAATGGTATAGTTTAATATGAAATGTATTTCAGAACATTACTGTTACATAAGAGCTATAGGTATCATACAATCATCATAATGATGATTTTGATAAATTGTGAGGGTGAATATACCTACATAATGATGTAGAGAAAGGCTTGATGTGCACAGCATATTTTCAGTTTATTTGTTATTTTATGCGATTTAATTTAATTTTCACTGTGTATTTGCATTTTGTTTCTTTGATTTTGCTTCACTGTGTAATGAATGTGTGTTGTTTGCCCAAGTGGCGAAATAAATAAAGATATATATACATATCAGTACTGAAGAACTAACGATATAGTTTCATAGAAAATGAAATGTATTTCAATGTAGTCATTGAAATGTATTTCAATTGTAAGTTTGAAAACTTACTTAAAAGTATTTTAAAAAGTGTATGTTTTTTAACAAAATGGCATGCATGCAATTTGTTATTCTATCTAATACACACTTAAACACAATCTTGGCAGAGTGAACATATAAACACCTCAACAATATTATATTGCAAAATCATTGAAATAACAAATTATGTCATTCAATACTGTGCCATTACTTAAGAATAAATCTATCTTGTATACTGACTACTACCACTATAATTAAATTATTACGCTAAAACAACTACTAATTAACCCAATCAAATTATTACGCTAAAACCCTAAAGCCTACCCAGGAATACACACACGTGACTACATGTGATAATGCTATCTTTATGAAAATTTTTGTAAAAGTATTTTAAAACTTTTGTGTTTTATAGCGTAATTGCATGCATGCAATTACGTTATTCTATTACACACTTAAACACCTACCTCTTGATAAGCAGAATCCCCCAAGACTTTGGCATATCATGTTAGATTATTTAAAGATGCACTCGTATGTGAACATGAAGAGAAAACGGAAGACAGAGAAGAGTGGAGGCGTCATATGCTGGTCATGGACCTACCAGTGGGCAGTACACTAAGAGAGAGAGAAACTGACAACTACCATTATTAATTAAGCAAATTACTACTGACCTGCAGTCCTTCATCAGCAGTCATTTCCACTTCCATGTCTTCCTCACTTGAACTCTGTCCTACTGATGTCAAGTCAGGTCCTCTAACCTCCGTGCCGTTAGACACAGCTCCGCTATTCTCATCATTTCCATCAAGACTACTATCAGAAGGCTTATCCGTCACACGAGAAGCCTCATTGTTGTGCTGATTGCTAACATCTTGCCTAAATGATCTCACGTGACCGCCATTTCTACCAGTATCACCGTTAGAAGCCTCTGATTGGTCAACGGAGGTTCTATTCCTCCGCTCGGTGACGTCTTCGTACGACGGCGGGGGAAATGGTGGCCTCTGAGGTGTCGACTGACCGTTCTGATGAATCGGCTGGCTGCTATCACGAGCTGCTGCGGCAGGATCGGTAGAAGATGAAGATGTTGGGGGAATAGACGAAGGCTGCGAGGGTGCGGAAGGCCCTGGCGGTGGTGCAGAAGTATTAACGTTGGGCGGTTCATTTATGACGTTTTCCTGTCAATCAATTAAGATAACAATGAATAATATATAATAATAATATATGAATAATAATATATTAGATTCCTTCAGCCAACAATATAGAATTTAATGAAAATAATAATTTGATGAAGCAATTAATAAAAGCATTAGTTTATTTATTATCATTATTATCATAAATACTATTAGTGTTGTTGCGTGACATGAAAATGAAGCCACTCAAAGTTTAATTATATAATATACATCATCAATGTATGAGATACATCATCAATGTATGAGACACATCATCAATGTATGAGACACATCATCAATGTATGAGACACATCATCAATGTATGAATACATCATCAATGTATGAGATACATCATGTCCGAGACACCACACTAAAGTATAAGATACGCCATGATTATATATGTATCATGCACATAGTCATCTACTCCTTACACTGTATGTAAATTGTCTACAAGTACTGTCAATAAACTACTAGTGCTCCAGTAAGCGTTCATAAGTACTAAGAGTTCACTGGTACTAATACTAGTACCTAAGTACATAGGTACTAATACTAGTACATAATACTGATCCTAGAGCTAGTATGTAATGCCACTAACTCTGAGACGTTGTAGATGTGTGGAGTGCTCGGCTTCATTGCGTGATGATGAAGAGTTGGCGCTGGTCTGCAGAACTAGCTGAATGAGGTCCTCCTTCTCAAAACAATTAGTCGTGTCCACATCTCGACGAGAAAGAAACTGAAATATAAGCAAATGCTATTTTGATCTGTTATATCTATTATTATTGATTTACAATATATTATATCTAGTATTATCGATTTTACTGCTATACTGCGAGGCTGCAATATATTACCAGAGTAAGTATTTTACGGCATATGAAGGACACTGTACTACACCGCAAGAATGATTTCAATACTAATTATTTCTAGTAATTTATTTGCACAAATTTTTCAAATTCAGCTTAATTCTTTTACAAATGATTGCTCAATTAAGTAATGAAATGAAATATGTCAACCCCTTCTACAGAACCTATATGACCACATAGTTATTAATTGAGTAATTTTTACCAGACTAGCTTTATATGTGTCATTGCTAGATTTTGTACAAAGATGAGCAATTGAACATCCAAATTGAAATTTGAACACAAAAGAATTTTTAATCTAATATTTAAATATGTTCAGCAACAGCAGAATAAGTTATAAAATGCAAAGAACCTAACAACATTTTAAACACATAATAACAAAATGTGTCAATAAATATGTATACAAAGATTTCTGTTAAGTATGTATTGTACATGGGTCATTCCATGTCAACTGATCCAATGCTCCCCAGATGACCCTCTCAGATTTAAACGATATTTTAACAGTGTAAAGTACAATATGTCTGTAGTCTAGATTTAGCATTTAAAATCAATCGATTGACCGGTTGGGGAGATATGGCCGTTAGTTCGAACCTACCGTAGATCCGTTTCGGTGCGAAAAATAAAACGCGTGTTATTTTTTCTGTACTTTGAACTGCTATAATTTGGCTCTTTATGGTCCTACCCAAATGAAACTTCCCAACAATACTATATTTGATGTGTAGATTCAGAAAAAACACTCAGAATTCCAGTGGCATGTATATCTTGGCTGCTACAGCAGCTCAAACTTGATGTTTTTCAAAAGTAGGAATTTTTGAAAAACCAACATTTAGTCCTGATAATTCTCAAATTCGACCAACCACATTATTGCAAGACATTTAGTTTAATAATACGGACATATCTCAATAATATAAAGCACTTGTCTCCCTCAGAAGCAGTTTGGATTTCGATAACCACTAGCTCAAACTTGAAAAAAATTGAAGCATCACCCAATTTTTGGACAACTTCAAGGCCACGGTTAGACATGTAGGCAGTTGATCACAAACTTCTAACTGCTGCTATTTACAGGTCGATATGTTACTAACTCACTGTAAAAATATGTGTGCAAATTTTTAGAATGAATGAGTTTCAAAGTTAGCTTTTAGAAATTTCAAACATATCTAAACTTAATGAAACTAAAGTTTGAGCTGGTGCAGCTGCCAAGATATACATGCCACATGAATTATGAGTACATATGCTGAATCTATGCAATATTTATAGTATTTTGGATTACTTTCATATAGATAGGACCATAAACAGACGAGATATAGCGCTTTAAAGTAGCGCAAAATTATAAGCAGTTTAATTTTTTATGTAAAAACGACCTTCAATTGGTAAGTTTACATGGCTATTGCTATATGTTCTGATAGAGTTGAGAAATAAATATTTTTACAGTAAGTTAGTAACATACCGACCTGTAAATAGCAGCAGTTTCAAGGTTGTGATCAACTGCTTACATGCCTAACCATGGCCTTGAAGTTGTCCAAAAATTGGGTGATGCTTCAATTTTTTTCAAGTTTGAGCTAGTGGTTTTCTAAATCCAAGCTGCTTCTGAGGGTGACAAGTACTTTATGTTATTGAGATATGTCCATATTATTAAACTAAATGGCTTGCAATAATGTGGTTGATCAATTTTGAGAATTATCAGGATTCAAAGGGGGCTTTTCAAAAATTTCTACTTTTGCAAAACATCAAGTTAGAGCTGCTTAGCAGCCAAGATATACATGCCACTGGAATTCTGAGTGTTTTTTCTGAATCTACACATCAAATATAGTATTGTTGGGAAGTTTCATATGGGTAGGACCATAAAGAGCCAAATTATAGCAGTTCAAAGTACAGAAAAAATAACACGCGTTTCATTTTTTGCAACGAAATGGATCTACGGTGGGGTCGAAATGACTGCCATAACTCCCCAACCAGTCAACCGATTGATTCTAAATTTTAAATCTAGCTTAGAGACATATTTTACTTTACACTGTTAAAATATCGTTTAAATCTGAGAGGGTCACTTGGGAAGATTTTCAAAATTTGGATCAGTTGACATGGAATGACCCACATGTATCATATTAAATATTGTATATGTAATAAATAACAAGTATCACAGTAATCATATTACATTCCATTACATTATTATTAATACATTATTGTTACATGACATTATATTATTACAAATTATTTTATATTTATAATTAAAAATAATTTGCTTAACTTCGTTAACCTCCATTATACTGTATGCAAATATGCATATATTTTTAGTAACGTTGTATTTTTTATATTAATAATTTTTTCGGTTATTGGAATAAACCTATTAACAAGAGTTCCAAATAACCTGTCTCAATTCTTTCACTGTGTAGGATGTTAGATCATCTCTAACGAAGGAACCGGAGAGAAGCTGATAACATTTTCGGCAAAGTTTTGGACAGTTTTTGAATCGCGATACATTCGGCTCCATACACTTTGAGCAGAACAAATGGGTGCATTCGCCGCATTTCTACAAATACAAATAAAATATAATAAATGACGATGCTAAGTAGAAAAATACAGTAAACGACAGTAAGTATACGTCCCTGACATTGCCCTATGGCGAGGAACCGGACGTTAAATTCTTATTGATGGATTGAGATCTAGAAAAATATAGTCAGTGAAGGTGCTATAGACATGAAATACAGAAATATATTACTGAAGAATGATTCTTCCATTTTTTTACTGCAACAGCTAACTGTTCAAAGATACAGGGTCAAAAACGGTGAACTAAAGAATATCTATAAAATAACAGCTTATTTTATGCCAAACTTTTAAAGTTCTCGTATATAATCCTTGAAAATATTTTGCCTGTTATCGTTTCAACCGTTTTCAATATGAACTAACGATGAACTGGCTGCAGCCAGCAGCGACGTCGCTATAATATTTGATATTTTTACATCCCTGTCATTGCGCTATGGCGAGGAATCAGACGTTAAATTCTTATTGATTGATTGATTTGACCGCGGACAGTACGTGCAGGGTTAAAATCCTGGGCGTCACTGACATTGCTTTTGAGTGAGGAAACTGACATTAACATTGGCCCTTTGAGTTTTATTAATCGCTATACATAGGACGCCAGCCGAAAATATACAGTAAAATACACTGTTAGGAAAATGGTTCCAATCGCTACACAATTCTATAAAAGCTCTAGCAATAAGATAGGTAGTCAACATATCATCTAGAACTACTACACAATGATAAGAAAATTTAATGGAAACACTATAGATACCTGTCGTGAAAATATCGATATAGAAGTAGAGCATTTGTAGCATGCCATGTTGTCAGTCTGCCTGCCTGTAGACGTCGATGATGCGAGTGATGTTTGGTTTGGACTGAGAGCTGATCGTGGTAAAGTAGCACCAGCTCCCATCCAGATTTCAGATTCTTATTGACAGTTCCACCTAATTCTGCTCCTAAAAAACAGCAAAAGTAGAAAGATTTATTAAACTTCCATCTTAGTTACCTAATTACATGAATCAATATATATATATATATATATATATATATATATATATATATATATATATATATATATATAGTCTTTATAACAATCTTAATATTAATATTATTAAAACATTAATTATAATATGAATCTTATATTCCACTTTCGTATTCACAGATCTAACTCGTTATGAGTTACAATAAAGATTCTCAAAAACAATTTCTAATCAGTCACATATCAGATTGAAAAAGTATTATCCAACATTATTTAACTTTTAAAAAATACATTTTATCACATAAAGTTACATATTTATTATTTACACTATTGAATTCTTTGTTTAATATTTAAATAATATTAAATCAATAACAAATTTGTTTACAAATTTACAATTTACGATAGCTTTGTTTTTCTTTACAGAAAGGCGACGTAACCTACAGCAGTAATATTATCGTCCATAACAATACCTAGTAGTGTGAAATTAAAGTCAAGTTGCTCAACATAAATTAGAAGAAAGTTTCATTAAACTAAATACACGATTCAAATCCGATTACAGTGGAATATGACCTTCGATGGCAGCATCGGCTGGTATAAATGTAATTGCTTCCCTATTATCAAAAAAATTTAACATCTTTTGGAATTTAGCACCCGGTTACTCGCCACACGTCAATGTCAGGGACGTTATATTGTCTATGCTATCTATTGTATTGTTATATTCTGCGGTTTTTCAGATTGATGATGGAAATAAAGGAGTAGATGCCACTAAATGTATCATAAAACCAGCATAAAAGCAAAATTAACTCTATTGACCCATTTTATGTGAAAGCGATAAAAGTAACTTTTAACTAGTTATATATTTAGTCTTAGTTGTCCTGATAACTTAATATTTCCTTTTTGCCTTTTACGAAATCTCTTAATCACAACTTCAGCCTAACTAGGTAAATAAGTTGGATAGATAAGTTAGATTTCTAAAGCGATGGAAGCTAATACGAGTTGAGCGCTTAAAATGTCCCAGAAATAAATTCCTAGAGCCGTTAGAAGTTAGCAAACAAGCGACCCGATTATAACCATTGGAATTGGAGATGATAAGTCAACTGATAAATTAGCGGATATAAGCGGACTGAAAAGTTCATAAAATCTGAATGCGGCTAGTCCCTGTGTAAAATTGTAAAATTGTCGAGTTCTAGCTATCGGAACCTCATAAAATTTGATAAAGAAGATGACTGAACCGAAACTGGAAGTTTGCGTATTGTTTACATCATTCCCCAAATAAAAATCATATTATATATTATATGTCTAAACTATAGATCTATTAATTAATCTATTAATCTATTAATTTACAAATCGATTATTAATCTACTAATATATTCAACTATTAAGACATTATTTTTAGTCTAATAATAGACAAATAAAATTATAATAAATTAACTCATAAATTAAAGAAAGTATGGGAAATAAGCATAATTTTATAAAACAATTTTATAAATATTTAAGTACATTAGATACCAAGTTTATTATTGCTTTTGACATAGATTAACGTTACCTTCCTCAGCTCTAGTTCAGTCGCCTCTTGCGACACGTGCAGAGTACGGTAAAAAACATAAGTTACGGTTAAGACGAAGCATTACGTGAATGTAATATTTGGCACTTGGTGGATGACTAGAAACAAGGGCTATAGTAAGCTCGAGTTAATTTAAAATTTGATACTACCAAGTGCTTGAATTTACAATAGTTGCAATAATGTAATAGTTACAATAATTTTAGCTTGTGTAATGTATCGGGATCAGTGGAGGAGGATTGTTGAAAAAGACCACTCTAATAAAAGTGTCGTGTAGGTAGTCGTATATCTAGACGTCATCCAACTTGAACATCTACTTGTTTATGCCGGAAGAATAAAAAAGCAACAAAGCAACAGTCGAAACTGGGACTAAAAAAAATACTAAAAGGTGCAGTTAAGCAGTACTCCTATTCTAATAAGTGACGCCCATAGAAGAAATCAGCAAAATATCATTAATTCCTAAGAACTATATACATATAATATTCATGTATATAGTTCATGTATACAGTAGTATATATTATATATATATAATATTATATATTTAGATATTATATATATAATATTATAATATTATTGTATATAAATAGTGTAAAAGTAAAAGGATTGCATTCTTAGGGGAATGATGCCCCTGCCCAGTAAATATTAGTCGAAGCTGAGGATGGCATAGGGGCCCACCTCATCATAAGCAGAATCTCCCAAAAATAATGGTATATCAAGAGGAATGTTATGGATGATTTAAAGATCCACTCGTTTGTGGACCTGAAGAGGAAAGTGGCAGATAAAGATGAGTGGAGGCGTTGTATACAGTGGACCTGCCAGTATGTAGTGCACTAAGAGAGAGATACATAACTATAATATTTATGACTGCATACCTATGCCCATTGCTCACTTTCTGTCATACACCCATTATATATATAAGAATTATATACATATATAAAAAATTCTATATAGAAATTAATTAATTATGATATAAATAAAGTATTATTTTAGAGGACATAATTTGAACAGTGTTGAGCTGAATCCTTCAGATAAAATATTTTATCTGTAAATAATGGCACAGGTAGGTGATATAGTTTTAAATATGCAATATTCAGAAAGTTGTAATCCTGAAGCCATGAGTCAAGAAGATCATGATATGAGAGTATTGCTAACTCCAAGGAAGGTTTATGATGCCAAGGAGAATGCTGGTGATAAGTGTAAGTTCTATAGGAAAGGAATGTCGAGGTCAGACAGTGACAGTTCTGCCAAAAGTAGTACTACATCTGTAGAGGTTTGATCTTAAAGAGTTGTTATAAAACACACACACACACACACACACACACACACACATATATATATATATATATATGTATATATATATATATATATATATATATATATATATATATACATAATTATACATACATGTATATTATATAT
>CAJHZI010000321.1:595000-702500 GCA_905160935.1 Enchytraeus crypticus
GAGAGAGAGAGACCATCATCGTCAGCCTTTTCCCTTAAATCCCGCTTTAGAGTCTGAATATGAATAGACCTTCTCCTCTCCCACATCATATCATCTGTAAATCCCCAATTTTTTATATCCCTTTTAATCATCGCATCCCACGTCTGTTGTGGTCTCCCTCTGCCATTCTAACTATGTGACCATACCATATCAATCTCGACTGAGCCAACCTATCCCTAATCCCCTCAACACTCAAATATTAAGACATTTTAAATATATACATCATATACTAAACCAAAGCTTGTTATATGTAATTTACACATATTTTTGTTCTTTGATCTTAACTCAACAATCTCTTGATTGTGCTTAGGCTGCTCGCTATTATGCTAGGGCTTCAGATAAGCGACACTGGAAAGCTAAGTACAACCTGGCAAACCTTATCCTTTACGATAAGACTAATTATGGAACTAAAGAAGATGCCGAAGTACTTCTTAGGGATGCCTGTAATGCTAAGTTAACTGAAGGTTAGTCAGTTTTTAATATTTATCACTAGGAATGAGCACTAAGATAAAGCAACTTAATTGTCTTAAATGTGCATATTTTTATTTGTAGCACACAGCTTTTTCAATCCTGCACTTATACGAGTTTCTGTTTGATCAGAATTGCACTACAAATTGGTGCAGATCTTACTAGATGGAAGAACTGAAAGAAACTCTAATTTCTTTATCAATTGGGCTAATAGTCATAGTTTAGACCAATGCTAAACAATATCCTAAATAGACCAGAGATATGCTAGAGTTTACAGTTCTTGTTGTTCCCTTTTTTGGGTGAATAAAAAAAACAGGGATTGTTGTGATCGTCTGTATAGTTAGATATTATTGTTATTTCTTGAAATTTTATTTCTTATATTTGGTTCTTTTTGAATGTTATGATTTTCCATTCATTATTGGCAACTTTAAAGTAGTAATCATTATGGTCAATATGAAAGTATTGCCAATCAGATGTGGGTCAGAATTTGAATGTGAAACATCACTCAGTATATAAGTATTTAGCCAATGAATCATTTAAAGTACTGGTTGAGGGTAATTAAGAGTAAATATTGATTCATTATCTTCATCGTCAGCATTTTATGGTGAAGTGGGTCCACTCTGCTTTCCACAGCTCCTGCATTAGTCGCCTCTTATGTACATACGGCAGCTTGTTTGCGGTTGCCCTATTTTGCAGTGCTTTCAACAAAACCCTGGCTCAACACGCGTGAATATTGATTAAAATTTGTAAATGTAATTTACATGTGTTGTTTGACTATTACTTAGATTCACTAAGTAATTATATTACTTACACTACTACATTTACAATACGTTATATTACTTTTGTATGTTTTAAACAGCGGAAAATGATTATAGTATAATTTTACTGGAAAAAAATTTGAGAGACCCTCAGTCTACTAAATATCTTAAAAGAGCAGCCGATAAAAAGGTTTGTAGTGCTTCATTTCTTCAGAGTTACGTTGATGCTGTTATTTGTGCTATTTTTAAGTTTTCTATGATTGATCCTACGTAATGCTGCAGATTGCCCTTAATTCTGCAAATGCAGACAACAATTGTTTTCTGATAACCTGAAATTCTTTGCTGACTGACCTGATATTTGACCTTAGGTATCTGCATTCATTCCTATCTTCACTCATTCCTATCTGCACGCATTCCTATCTGCACTCATTCATATCTGCACTCATTCCTATCTGCACTCATTCGTATCTGCACTCATTCCTATCTGCACGCATTCCTATCTGCACTCATTCCTATCTGCATTCATTCCTATCTTGCTATATTACCATTGCAATAACCCGTGTTGTTTCCGGATTGCTGAAGAATAGACCAACTGTGGACTGCACGTGTGGTAAAGGAATACCAAGCTCTAAGATCCAAACCAATGTCAGAAAGGGCAATCAGTTGATGTGCACCTAGGCTCCAGAAATTGGCACACGATTTTCTAATCCTGACCATACATAGTTAAATGGGGATTCCAAGGAAGGCGATGATGATTACCATTGCACGGTTATCATACCGTTCAACTTTTCCACTTCAAATCTCTACTGAACAGAATGAGCTCTTGAAGGATGGCAACTTTTGTATAGAATATTTTGTTTTTCTTTGTTTTGCAGCATCCTCCTGCCTTGCGTAATTTAGGAATCTGCTATGAGTATGGATACGGGGGATTAAATAGTGATATATCTACGGCAATAAGTTTTTATCGAGAAGCCCTACATCTCGGTGAACGGGACGCTTATATAAACCTACTGAAGTTCGAGCCGGAAGACCACTACGAAGGTATGATTTTGTTATTTTGTTGATTGTATAATTCTAACTAATTATATATCCTGTTGCGCAGGGCATAGAGTCTATGTGGTTTGAGCCAGTGGTGATGTCGGTAAGATGTTCGACCGTGGATAAGTATGTGCGGGGTTCAAATCCTGGGCTCGCCTGTCACTGACTTTTTGGATCTTACTTTCTCTTGTAGTCTCTGTGTACTCAGTCGTCATCGTGTGGTGCTTTGACGCCTGTTTGTGTAGAGTCTACAAGAGACGTCCCTGACATTGCCTTATGGCGAGGAACCGGACGTTAAATTCTTATTGATTAATTGATTGATTGACATCTCTTTCGAGTGAGGCAACTGACGTTAACATTAACGTTTTTTATTATATTGTAATCGTTGCAGGTATGGGAAAACCTGATTGTGTAACATGGCGCAC
Organism: Enchytraeus crypticus; assembly: GCA_905160935.1. Taxonomy (NCBI): domain Eukaryota; kingdom Metazoa; phylum Annelida; class Clitellata; order Enchytraeida; family Enchytraeidae; genus Enchytraeus; species Enchytraeus crypticus. Next base: position 597,729 of record CAJHZI010000321.1, read on the forward strand.
AGAGACTGGTTCTGACGAGAACACTGACACCAGTACGTTCAGTAAATCGCGCGAGACTCTGCAAGCAGAGGATGAGATGAAAGCGACAGAACCGAGTGAGCAGAAGTTAACAGATCAGACACGAGGTCTGTCTGTCGTGATACAGACTCGTGTAAGTAATCAAGTCAACCCGCATACAATGAACTTACAACTTCAAGAGGAGCCTCAAGAACTGTCTGGTGAACTATCTGGTGACCTGTCTGGTGACCTGTCTGGTGAACTCTCTGGTGAACAGTCTGGTGAACTGTCTGGTGAACTGTCTGGTGACCTGTCTGGTGACCTGTCTGGTGACCTGTCTGGTGAACAGTCTGGTGACCTGTCTGGTGAACTGTCTGGTGAACAGTCTGGTGAACAATCTGGTGACCAGCCTCAGCTGCCTCAGCAGCTGCTGCAGCAGTCTCAGCATCAGCATCAGCTGCAGCAGCTGGAGCAGTCTCAGCAGCAGCTGCAGCAGCTGGATCTTCAGCAAAGTAAGAATGAGCAGCCAATCACTGCTGTGTCTGGTAAGTGGATTTGACTTAAATACAGTTCAGTAGTTTAACGTCCATTTCTGTATGTGACGATGATATAGTGATAACCGGGGACTGTTAAATTTGCTTTTATGTGCCCACGTTCTTGCATTGAATAAGAATTAATTAATTAGATTCCTACAACTGATGATATCAAGATTTAATTAGAATTCAAAGCTATATATCTTGTTTGATTTTTGACATGGTATCATCTCATCGATTTGTCAAATGAAAGAGAATGATTAAAATCTGACTTGTTTGGCTCATAGACTGTTATTACTGAGATAGTTCTGCAAGACAATACTGTCCTAGAGGCTCCATTGAAATGCCAAACAGGTACAACGTCAACAATCAGAGTGCTACTGTCGTCAATGATAACATCAACAACGCCAACAATTCAGTGCTACTGTCGTCAATGACAACATCGAGCTTCACTGAATCACAGCCAGGGCTAAGTGTGACAGTCCGTGTTGACTTGTAATTTAAATCCTTGATGATTTTAGCGACAAATTCTCTTCTATTTTGTCCTTAAATTATTATTTGTCTAAGCTCGGTGTTGTCATGGACAACTGTAGCACTCTAATTCTGTATCTATTAATCAACATTTGATGAATTTATAACTTATCCAAATTTTTACTCGCAGCATTTCTTCAAGTTAGAAATGGGTGATAGGTAAGTGGAGGCAAAAGCGGGGCAAGTAGATGGGTGCTATCACTATGTACATTTTTAAAAGTTTATAATCAGCTGAAGCACACAAATCTTCAAAACTGGACTCCAAGTTGTAGAAACTTACCTTTTAGCTCGTCTTAAAAAAGCTTCAAGTCTCTTTCTATCTTCCGCATTATAAAGTTATATTAGTTCTATTTGTATTTCAGGTCAAGCAGTTCCTGGATTACAGAACTTTGACCATTGAACTTACAAGACAGGTTTGTGAGTAGTTTTAAGATATTTATTCTATTTGAACCACAGACTTGCTCATTAATCGAATTTCCAATAACTCTATTTTCCTGATATCTTTATATCATTATTATCCTCGTTTCACATTCGTACAGAAGTGTCGTCCACACCAATGTTTTCACTATCTTTATCTTTGTGTTTTTTTCAATATCTTTCCTTAGTAGTTCCTTTCTCTTTTTAAAAGTCTGTTCGCCTATGCAATTATTTTATTATTTTATTATTATTTTAATTCTATTTATTATTATTATTTTTTTAATAAATTTTATTATTTATTAATTATTAATTTATTAATTTTAATTCTAATTATTTTAGTTAACTTTACTATCCTTTCACTCTTCCCATCATCCTTAATAATGAACTCGTAATTGACTCATTTAATCAGGAGCTGATTACATCAGCGAGAAGATATGTAAGTAGCTAGATAAGTGTTAGTCTAGATAGGTCTCAGTTTAGATAGGTCTCAGTCTAGATAGGTCTCAGTCTAGATAGGTATCAGTCTAGATAGGTATCAGTCTAGATAGGTCTCAGTCTAGATAGGTCTCAGTCTAGATAGGTCTCAGTCTAGATAGGTCTCAGTCTAGATAGGTCTCAGTCTAGATAGGTCTCAGTCTAGATAGGTCTCAGTCTAAATTGGTTTCAGTCCAAAGTCTACCTTAAAGTTTGATTAAGACATTTTGATGGTATCGATTTATGGATTGTCGATGTGAAGCTGACTATAGACTGAGTAGAAATATATTCCTTGAACCTGATTGTGAATTGAACGCAGGAGAAAATATTTAGATTTGCTGTGAGAAAAGGACGTTTAAATTATCATTATTGTATTTTTTCTTTTTAAAATTAATTTAAATGCTTTGCAATGATTATTTCTCTTGTGGTCTCTGTGTACTAAGTCGTCATCGTGTGGTGCTTTGGCGCCTGTTTGTATAGAGTCTGCAATAGACGTCCCTGACATTGCCTTATGGAGAGGAACCGAACGTTAAGTTCTTATTGATTGATTGATTGATTGCACTGTATTTCAGGAGCTCTGTAAGATGACCGTCCATCCTATTGCGGCTGATTGTAAGATGATATCGTCCAGTTCTTGATTACTGGGATGAATCTGTTCTTGCTTTGAAACATTGAGACAATTCGCCTTTTGTAGCTTACTTATTTGATTTAGACGTAATTTATATTTTGCCTTACTATTTCAATTATGCGTCTAGCTTTAGCCAATAGCTGGATTTGGTTTATACGATTGAATCTGGCTCGTTCAGATGCATATCGCTTGGTGTGTAATTTTATTTGACGTGTACTGATTTTATCTTTACCAGTTTGTTTCTATTGCCAAGCAATGTTTCTGATGTCGAGTCTTAGTACTTAACCTATAGTTCAAGATTGTTATTTTTTATGGCTGTGATTTATAAGTTATATAACGCGGTGAAGATGTTAAATCCCACGACAATCTCGTCCGATTTGTTTTCAGTCCAATAGGATAATGCCAATACAGTCATTCCTATCTAGTTGCGTATAATTAAAATCATGCCACAATATTATAATTATGTCGATGTTGTTGTGATTTTTATCCACTATGTAGTACTTAATTATGTAGTCTAAATTATATAGTAATAAATTTATATAATGCTTAAATTTATAGTAGTTGTTACCTTCAGACATTCAATGACTTGCATATTTTAAAGTTTCTAAACCTATAGTTATTAGCCTAACAAATCCAATTAAAAATGACGCTTTTTACAACTTTGATGCGTGGAATAGGTAATTTACAAATGTGATTGCCTGTGCATGAACTTTTTATATTATACATAGGCCTGTGTGTTTTTAATTAAGGCAAATGATATTTCTTATTATATTACATTTAAGGAAATTCTACAAGTAGGCAACAATACTACAAGTAGGCTACTGGATTCCAGTCAATTATTTACTTTTCCAACCTTTAACCTTTTTACCTTTATCACGCTTGAATACCATATCGTTGAATTTTAATTGCTAGATAGATAGATAGATAGATAGATGTAATTATGTTATAGATGTATATTTTGTTACAAGTCAAATTGTTATTAATATGTGGCTGTTATAATATGTTTTATGATATTAAAGTTAAACACTTTAATTATATTGTCTAATTATTACTATGTGATATTATGAAATTATAAAATAATTATAAACAAATATTATTATATTATTATTATTATTATTTTATTATTATTATCAAATAATTTTGGTCTCATTTTAAGTTGATTAAATTATTGCCGCAATTCTATCCATTGTTGTTATAAAGTCAAAATTTGTTTTAAGATAGATCCATTGCTGTATTTTGTAATTATAGGCCTACTTTGTTTATTTGGAAATAATAACTTTTAAAAGTCTATTATCAAACGATAGAATTTTATTTAAGCTCTAGTCTCTAGGCTAATATTCAGTTTAGGATTCGAGAATCAAAGTTAAAGTATTTATTTATATTCATCGCCATCATCATCATCATCTTCATCATCATCATCTTCTTCTTCTTCCTGTGAAGCTCAGTTTAGCTAGGGTCGGGTTTTAGAAAATTGTGTTAAAGACTCTATTTATATTGATTTATAACTAAAGTTGAAGACTTTAATTGTCTTGTTTTTATTTATATTAATTTAAAACTAAATTTGAAGACTTTAAGTGTCTAATATTTAATATTACTATGTGGCACAATATGTCATTATTGTAATCCTGCAAAATTGCATAAGTAAGGATTAAAGTCCGTCAAGAATGGGGCTTAGTTTAATGAGGTTATCCTCATAGGACTCAGATAATATTAATAGTAATAATAATAATAATTATTATTATTATTATATACTATTGATATCGTTTAGCTGTTCTATATTTAATTAATCAACCATGATGGATGTATGATCAATCATGGTGTATGACCAATCGTGTTTAGTGCTTTTATAGGATTTACGCCTATTTTATTTCCCTATGAATATTCGGTGTTGCAGGTCATTTAATTCAATTCGATAAACATGGTTTTAAATGAAATTATTATTACTGTATATTTTCCTGAATATAAAGAAAATAAAGATATGAACGACAGTTGAGTTGCTGTCAGTAGTTGATAATTTAATATCTGCGATAGACATATCTTACTTAACGAGTGTGGATACGTTGTCGTCGATTGGGATGGCTACGTACTAGTACATAGAACAATAGACCAATCTATAAACCATATCGGCCTCTAGTGTCTACTTCTAATAGGCTGATATTAATTTTTAATGTGGGCCTATTTCTCTGCAAGCTCTCTTTTGTCTCATTCGGCAAGTCGATTGCTACAGACTGTAGGTCGATATATCTACATTGTGTTTACTGTTAGTTACACCTCATTTTTGTTTAAATGAGAATAATTGACATGTGTTTAGTGACGGATTGACGATTGACGACACGCCATTCTCTCTCTCTCTTTCTCTTTCTATCTCTCTCTTTCTCTCTATCTATCTATCTATCTATTTATCTATCTATCTATCTATCTATCTATCTATCTATCTATCTATCTATCTATCTATCCATCTATCTATCTATCTATCTATCTATCTGTCAAGTAATAGGTTCAATGAATACGTATGCGTATACCCATAGTGTGATGTCATGCGCATGAAGTGAGAACAATCCATTGACCAAAGATTTGAAATCATCGCAATAGCGAAACCTTTGCCAAACACATTGGCTGGAGCCATTGGTGATGTCGGTAAGATACTCGACCGCGGATCAGTATGTGCGGGGTTCAAATCCTGGGCTCGCCCGTCACTGACATCGCTTTCGAGTGAGGAAACTGCCGTTAACAGGTTCTACCAGCTTTTACCTAATATAGCCTTTATCTTGGATAAATATAGCTTCTGAAGTGGTTTTCAATTTTCTCCTACTTGGTCGCTTCACCGACAATATCACTGGCAGTAATACTTAACGAGCACATACGTCTTACGGTGGTCAATTCTGTATTAGTCCTAACACAACACGCACTCTTACATGTAATATAATATCCACGCCAGTATCTGGTACTAAAAGGATCTCGAATTATCCCGAGTCTCTAATGAGTTCTTAGAACAGCAAAAGCTCGTTTTAGATAGTGTTATAATCTCTCAATATGAAAATAGAAGCATGGTTTAGCATTACATACATACTGTAGGTAGATATTGCAAATAACTTGTCAATATAATAACAACTAAGAATTATTTACCTATGTACAATATTGTTAAACAATTCATCTGCGAATTTCTTGAAAACGTCCCACAGTATCGCAGTGATACGTATAAATCTTCAATCACAATAGATAGTAAAATGAAGCATGCGCAGTTATTTAACCAAAACACAACGAGTCTTAATAGAATTGAAACAAGGAAATATATAATTTATCGATTTCTTTCACTCTCATTTAAGAACACTCATTCGATCAAAAGATTTATCTTAATCGCTCAAGCAAAACTTTATCAATCAAGCAATGTTATAATACTTAGATTCCAGCTCGAAAAATACAGTTTTTATTTAAACTGTAGTTTTTGTTTTTATCTCTTGTAGTGCGTGCTTCGTCGCCGCTAGCCACACCAGCCGTCTGCTTGTGGTCTATTCTACATTTGTTAGGTAGACTACAACACAGCTGTAAATATTCAGTATTTGCAATTTCTTGTCTGGAATTGAATTACTTAAATTGTTTTTGAAATATACTTCTATTGGTCAATTACTAGTAGCTATATCTCCCTACTTTTAATTACTTAAATTGCTTTGAAATATGCTTCAATAGGTCACTTATTATTAGCTAATATCTCCTTACCTTTTAACTACAGCGAAGACCTAACGTGACACTTCACACCAGATCTGCGTGCCCTCGGAAAAATTCCTCTACCCAGCAGATGTAAATTTAGATTAATACCATTCTGTGAGATAGATATGGATGTAGCATAGCAACGCATTCAGTATTCATCTATTTCAAAAGGAGAGAAAACATTTCTGCTACATACTCGCTTCTCTAAGCTTTATAACGTAGTATTACCTCAACTCTATTTCAATGATACAAAAATGCAATTCTACGTTTGTAATTACATTAGTAGATTTAATTAATATTACTACCAATTCTAATATTCAACAGATACGACAGACCATATGTAACAGATATAATTATACTCCTCAACCAGAATACATATTCATGCAATTCCATACGGAGAGTAGATCCTGAGTTGAATTAGGCCTAAGTTTCCTTGTCAAAAGATGGCATGCCTAAAGCACAGCCTATGAAAAGCCTAATGCCCAATACGGAATTAACTTAATAAATTATTTTCTAAGCTCTATTAAAGCTATATTGAATTTTACGTCAGTATGATCTCTCGAAATGTATAAGCGACTGACCGATGTACTCGGGATTTAAACCTTGCTCATTATTATCCGTAGTGGAGCATTGAACCGTTCATGCTGCTGGCTCAGCAACATTAACCCTATTTCTACAGTTTAGATACACATTCTAAAAACCTAACTACACAAAAACCAAAATTAAAAGTAAAATTATAAAGTCAAATTACAAAATATACTATTTCGAGAATTTAATATACGTTTCAAAAGTGAGTCATATCCTGATGTGGGTCATGATCGCTTGGTTTGCTAAAAGATGTAATTGAAAGAAAATGGAAGAAAGGAAGGTTAGAGGAAGAAAGAGACTTGGGATTCTGGATGATTTGATAACCATATATTGATATGAAGAGAACGGCAGAGGATAGAAATAAATGGAGGTGTTATATGTCATGGACCTGCCAGTAGGTAGTTCATTGCGAGTGATAAAATCCGTTTCCTCAACCTGGAACAACATCGAAGACAACATCTTACATCTCTTTTCAGTGTTCTCCCAAATGGCAGGTCCAGGGCACAAATTCATATTCACATTGTGCCCTATCGCTCCATAAAGAGCACTCCATAGATTATCACGTGAATCCCTTCACAAAAGGCTATGCCTTGTCCAAACCTTATATAGCTTATAGCTTGGTTTAAAGATGCTTTCCTCAGGTGTTGCTTGGTCGTCTCTTTCGATACTTGCAGTTAACGATAGATACATTTCCAATCTCCCATATGCAACACAACACAAAATTTTAAATCAATCAAATTAAAAAGCAGCATTAAATACTATCCTTCGATCAAGCCAAATAAACAAATGACGATGGAATTGCTTTCTTGTTAAAATCGAAACATCATAAGTTGGATTAAGTGGTAGTTTTCCGGAAGAGGAAAAGATGAGTCCCAGCTCCGCCCTGGTCCTCTCCGGACCCCCCGTGTTCTCCCCTGCTCTGAACATACTTCCTCGCCCTGGAGGGATTGATCCGGGTGAAGTATATGTATCCGTAGATGGCGCCGAGAACCGCGCAGAGTCCCATGAGCACCAGAAGAACGATGAGTCCAACGAACATCTCAGGATTGACCGGATTCTTAGCGGATTCAGGATTCTTTCTTTTATTTAAGTCCCGCGGAGTGATTAGTCGAAGAAAGGACTATGTGCTAATTGATTTACTGAATTATAACGATGGGACAATTCTATTGGAAGACCGGGAACGTTACGTTGTATTTCCGGGAGGATCAGCCGGTATGGACAGAGTTCAGATCAGTTAATGGACGTAGACTGTAGAACGAAACTTCTCTTAAAATCGGTTCTTTTTGATACGAGTTAAAGTATTGACATGTTTTTAATCGAATTCCAGAAGAAATAGTTAAGAAACTAGACGACCGTACTAAAATTTAAGACTTTTCTTGAGTTAATATAGTTATAGATAATTGGCTTCCTCTCTTTCTCTCTCTTTCTCCCTCTCTCTCTCTCTCTCTCTCTACCTATCTATCTATCTATCTACCTCTATCTCTCTCGTTCACTTGCTCTCTCTCCCTCTTTGTCTCTCTTCCTCTATCTCTATCTATCTATCTCTATCTCTCTCGTTCACTTGCTCTCTCTCTCTCTCTCTCTCTCTCTCTCTCTCTCTCTCTCTCTCTAGCTCTACTTCTTCAATTACTCGTTCTTTTGCTCTGCTTTATATTTTTATCCGAGATTTGACCTTCAAAGAAGGTTCAATCCCGGACACTCCCTACGGACTGATAGCAACGAAGTGGAAGAGAACTCTCACAAGCAGATGCACCGATGATCCCGGCCTATAGGCAGGTCCCTAAATCCAGAAACTAGTCTTTAAATCCAGATACTAGTCCTAAAATCCAGATACTAGTCCCTCGATAGGTTTTACATTAATATTTACTTCAGTTATATTGTATCCAGAACTATTTCAATTGTTTCAGAAGATATCGCATAGTAGGTTTAGGACTACATGTATATTATCTCATTCATCGTATCATACTGTATATGTTGCCTCAAAATACATTTTATGCTTCGTGAATTATATCTTAATAAACAGAATATATCCAATGAAATTGCATCTTTCTATAGAGTTTATTCCCGTAGAAAAATATTATTAGAATATCTGGTTCAGAGAGGCAGGTTTTCGAAAAAGCTCATTAATTTTGTAGTGTAACGTGCTGTCTTATTATGGCGTATCTTTCCTTTGATTCGTATAATTCAAGTGTAAACACCCTCAGGATCTCAACTTTTTAACTTATTACTTTGAGTCAACTTTTAAGAGTTGACAATCAAACTTACAGTTTAAAATACTCCATGTGTACCAGTATCGTGATATTCAACTGAAAGAGTGTTTAGAACTAGCAGGCTTTAGGCACAAATTCTGTTGTTAATCCGAGTTAAATATAAGTTCAGTGATGCAGTCTTTGACTGAAACATACAATTCTACCGTGTCATACTTTACGAAGGCCATATTCTAAGTAAATTTCGAAGGCCTTAAAGACTTTTTGGTATTTATTGTAGCACGAATACTCGTGGACTCCCTGTTGTCCTTCATTCAAATCTGAAATACAACAAAATTCTTTTAAAATCATGCGCGTCTTTAAATGTGCTTTGAAATGTTTATGGAATGCAATTTAAAAAACATTTTTCTATTGAATGCGAAAACAAATAAGAATATACCGACGTAAAATTGAAATTCTGTAACAACCATTTCTGAAGTATCATTGCAGACTTCCGATAATTTGAAATACAAGAAGAATGAACATTTATATACGGAGATCTATGAATATGGAAAATTTTGTACAAACCAACGACAATACAAATTTGTCCTTCAAGTAACTCTCACGTGGAAAGGACCGAGTCAGTCACCTTCCGAGTTTAAATCACTCAAAGATGATTAATTATATTATTACAGTGACTGATTGCAATCAAAGCTTAGTTCCAATCTCTCTCTCTCTCTCGCTCTCTTAGCGCACTGCCTGTTGGTAGGTTCATGGCATATAACTCATCCATATATTTATAGTCTCTGCTTCTCTCTTCCTATCAACATACGGATTCGTTTCCACATCATCCAGTATACTAAGTCTCGGTCTTCCTCAAACCTTTTCCTTACTTCTTCTTTCATTATATTATATTCAATATACATGTATATAGATGTGTGTATATATATATATATATATATATATATATATATATATATATATACATGTATATAGCTGTATATATATACATGTACATATATATATATATATATACGTATATATATATATATATATACGTATTCTTTCTTCAATATTTAGTCCCAATAGTTCAAGATAATTTACGACAAGTATCAATAATTCACTGGCAGAAGCTGATGACGGTATCTGACTGACGGAGCAGGTTTGTCAACGTGTAGACGGATAGAGAGTCCTGGTAAGCTAATGAGCAGCTGGTTGTGACGGGTTGAGCCAGTGAGAGTCCCAGTCCACACCGGATAGGCACTGGATTGGTGATAGGCTAGACTACCGGATGTCTGACATTTCATTTTAAGACAAACTGGATAATATGTATGAAGTGATGTGGGTATATGTGGCTAATGTGGATAATGTGATGTGTATAATGTGATGTATAATCGTGCGATGCGTTATAATGTGATGTGGACATATGTGGATAATGTAGATAATGTGATAATAGTCTTCTATTGCTAAGCTACCTCTGAGCTGGTCTCATATATCTCATATCTCATATCATAGTCTCAAATAGCTGAGCTAGTCTCATAGGCGCCGAGTTCACAGAAAATAGAATCCAACGAACAAACGAATGTCTGTGCTTAACATCAAGCTTCAAAAGCACAGGGCGATTTGTGCCTCCGAACCTGTCGAATAGTCTTTAATCGCATTCAGTACGATTCGACACAATCGGGCTACCGTCAAAAAGATTAAATTATCTTTTTTATCAGATTTAACAACTCAATAATTATTTACACTCGTAAGTTCCATTTATTTGTATAACAAGTCATGTAATAGTCAATCTGATGTCTTTCGAATTTCTCTTGTTAATGTTTTTGAGTTTACTTCAGAATTAGCAACAATGAACCACGTTCCATCAGCTCCGTATAAAATTCATGGAATAGTCAGACAACATGGGATGGCGAGGGGAGGGGAGGGGAGTTAACGATCAATCATTTTTTCTCTGTTTCAGTATCAGTGAACTTCCTCCCCCAATTTTTCTCCAATAGAGACCACAGCTTCAGGTACAGGATGTTATATTTACAAGATATGGACAAGTCCAATTCCTTTATGCTTGATGACATTTTAATGCGTGAAAGCTGTTTGGTGCGCTCGTTAATATTGTATGTGTCTATTTTCTATAATGCCATTTAAATTGTTAGTATTTTAATGAAATACTAACAATTACATTATAAAAAAATATACTATGTATTATAATATGTATTTTCTTTATTAGAAAGTATACCAAAGTGATATTCAAATCTCTCTCTCACTCTCTCTCTCTCTCTTAGTGCACTGCCTACTGGCAGGTCCATGATACATAACGCCTCAACTCTACTCTGTCTTCCGCCTTCCTCTTAATGTTCACATATGAGTTGACCTTTAAATCATCTTGCATTCCTAATCTCGGCCTGCCTCTGCCTCCATTTCCTTCCATTCTGTCTTCTATGACATCCTTTAGTAGATCTTCTCCATAGAATGAATCAAGTATATCAAATGGAAAATAGAGCTGAACTCCACTGTCGAGCACATAATGCACTTGTTTGTCCATGTTTCGTATTTAATTACGAAGCATCTATAAACTGCTGCACATGCAGTGGTATATTCATGGGAAAAACCTATAACAAATATACGGACGAAGATATTAAATAATTTTATATCGCAAAATTTTGTAAAATGAACTCTAGTTAAGATGGGGTTCAATGTTAGAAAATGATGACGATGATGGTGGTGATGATATTATAAAATTAAACTTTCACAATTTCCATTAAATATGGTAAAAACGAAATAAACATAAATATTTTATCAGAGTAGAGTTAATATCACATTTCATAATACATACAGTACAATAATATCACCAGAGTGATAGAATATTATTACGACTTGTATTAGTATTTAAACTAATTCTATTAATATTTAAACCACTTCGTATTTCTACTCACAACTCCTTGTCAGTTTGCTTCTTAAAAGATGACATGACGGCAGATTCCTGCCTTATCACCACTTCAAGGCTTCCCTTGTTCACAGGAGAAGTTGATAAAAATTTTGTTTATTTCCCGAACAGTGAGCCTTCCTACAGTAGCGTTGTCATTTCTATAAATAGATTCCTGATAATCTGTCATTGCTTACCATTAGCCGACTTTATATACATGTATATGCACTGGATAATAAGTGGTATTCTGAGAAATGTGAAATCTTCTGTATTTCAATTTTAGATGTCTTCTTAGCTTAAGTGGTAGCAAAGAACTAGTAGTAAGAAGGTAGAGATAGGAAAGTAGTTGTAAGAAAGTAGCGATATGAAAGTAGTAGTGAGGTAGTAGTAGTAGAAAAGTAGTTGGAAGTATTGATAGGAAAGCAGTAGTAGGGAAGTAGAGGTAGGAAAGCAGTTGTAAGAAATTAGAGATATGAAAGTAGTGGTAATAAAGTAGAGATGTGAAAGTAGTGGTAATGAAGTAGAGATAAGAAAGAAATGATAAGGACATATAGTTGTAAGAAATTAGTTTAAACATTTGGTTGCAAAAAGTACTACTAAGAAAATGGTGGTGAAAAGTAGCGGTATGAAAATAATGAAACGTAGTCTTAAGAATGTAGTGGTTAGAAAGTAGATGTAGGAGTGTAATGGTAGTAAAATTATGATAGGAAAGCAGTGATAAGAAAGTAGTGACAAGAAAGCAGTGATAAGAAAGTAGTGACAAGAAAGCAGTGATAAGAAAGTAGTGACAAGAAAGCAGTGATAAGAAAGTAGTGACAAGAAAGCAGTGATAAGAAAGTAGTGACAAGAAAGCAGTGATAAGAAAGCAGTGACAAGAAAGCAGTGATAAGAAAGTAGTGACAAGAAAGCAGTGATAAGAAAGTAGTGACAAGAAAGCAGTGATAAGAAAGTAGTGACAAGAAAGCAGTGATAAGAAAGTAGTGACAAGAAAGCAGTGATAAGAAAGTAGTGACAAGAAAGCAGTGATAAGAAAGCAGTGACAAGAAAGCAGTGATAAGAAAGTAGTGACAAGAAAGCAGTGATAAGAAAGTAGTGACAAGAAAGCAGTGATAAGAAAGTAGAGATAAGAAAGTAGAGATAAGAAAGTAGTGATAAGAAAGTAGAGATAAGAAAGTAGAGATAAGAAAGTAGAGATAAGAAAGTAGAGATAAGAAAGTAGAGATAAGAAAGTAGAGATAAGAAAGTAGAGATAAGAAAGTAGAGATAAGAAAGTAGAGATAAGAAAGTAGAGATAAGAAAGTAGAGATAAGAAAGAAGAGATAAGAAAGTAGAGATAAGAAAGTAGAGATAAGAAAGTAGAGATAAGAAAGTAGAGATAAGAAAGTAGAGATAAGAAAGTAGAGATAAGAAAGTAGAGATAAGAAAGTAGAGATAAGAAAATTGTGATATAATAGCAACTGAAAGTAAAAACGTAAGCAGTTTAGTAGATGTATTTCGACTATTTGATCCGTGTCTATATCTGAACCATACGATCATGGTGTTCCTCGATCATCTAAAGGCAATTGTTTGTTTAACTCTAGAACCCTAGTAAGGCGCCTTACTAGGCGTTACCCGTGCTGTATCGGGTTGCTGAAGAGTAAACAAACTATAGACTGTATGTGTCGTAAAAGACGACAAATCACTAAGATTCAAACCAACATTCGGTTGGTGAGCGTTCAGGCTCCAGAAATTGCTACAGAGATTTATACAACGAAGGAAAGGATGATGATGATTAGGCATAAGCCAATAGTACAATGCTTGTAGGCAAAAGTTATATAGAATTAATTAAGCCGAATAATTGTGGTCTCAGCTGTAATATGTCTCGATATAAGCCGGCTTACAGCACGTCATATTCACTTATTATCCACAACAATGCACAAATCACCTGCCGAGTATTATCTACTGGTAACGGAAAATAGTATCGGGGTGTTTTACATTGGAAAAAAAGACTCAATCTGCATTGATTATAAGATATATATTTCCTTTACCAAAGGAAATCAATAATTTTTCCATCAAAACAAGAAATGAAATGTCTGAATAAAAAGCTAACTGCATAAAGAAATTTTTTAATTTTAGATAGGTTGGTCTGTTCTTCAGTGGCCCGGACACAATACAGGCACATATATAAAACGGGTAGATTATTATATGGAATTAAAAGCTGCATTACTCATTGATGGCCTGAGAAATTTTGATTGATTTATAAAAACAGCGCCGGGCTCTGAACACGACTGACGCATCGATTAGTACTGAATGGACGCCATTTTAATGAAAAACGAATAGATAAGCTTTTAGCAGTTTATTGAAGATATCGAGCTAACGTGGAGACAATGAAATACAACGAAGAGACGATGGGTGCATTAGTCTGGACTTCTGTGCTGCTGTCTGCTAACTTATGGACTGAGAAATTGCAACGATTATTATCCAATGTGTTTCTTTTTAAGCAATATCGATACTAAAATTAAATAAATCAATAATAAATGTAGTTATTACAATCCTCCCTCGAACTATAGCCATTCAAATCAGTTAGAAATTATATAAATATATTGTCTAATATCCTTCAAATGGACCTTAAGGAAGGAAGATATTAGGACACTAGAGGCATTGGAAATGTGAATATGGAGAAGAATGGAAAGGATTAGCTGGACTCAAAAGGTTACAAATGTGGAAGTTCTGGAGAGAGTTGGTACAGATAGTCAGTTGATAAATGTATTAAGAAATAGGAAGAAGAGTTAGATAGGACACGTTCTAAGAGGGTAAGGTTATTAAAAGAGGTCATAGAAGGTAGAATGGAAGGAAATAGAGGCAGAGGCAGGCCGAGATTAGGAACGTTAGATGATTTAAAGACCAACTCATATGTGGAAATGAAGAGGAAAGCGTAAGTCAGGGAAGAGTGGAGGCGATATATACCATGGACCTGCCAGTAGGCAGTGCACTAAGAGAGAGGTTCTCTAATAATATTCAATTTACAATATGATGTCTAATTTGTAAAAATTTGGTCGTATCATGATGTAATTCTAAATCCGGCTCAGAAATATGCCTCCAAACTTGTCCTAATGACCTCACAACAACAACAGCTTAGTACTAAACGAACCGACCCTCCCCCACCCTCGTCCTTCTACTCATCACCACCAGGTGATTTCTCCATTCCTACCACCAGTACCATCCCTCCCTCCACCCCTATCACCAGGACCATCCCTCCTTCCACCCCTACCACCAGGGTGATCCCTCCCTCCACCCCTACCACCAGAGTGATCCCTCCCGACACCCCTACCACCAGGCCATCCCTCCCGACACCCCTATCACCAGGTTCTTTCTCTTTAACTGACTGATTTGAATCGACTGCAGCGATCAATTCATTTAGATCATCAAAATGACTTGCAACTGAGTGCGCAGAGATAGTAGAGACAGTGTTCAGGGAGAATCGTATTCATCAGCTTTCAGCGCTTTTAGAGAAAGTATTCATCAGTTTTCAGCGCTTTCACTGAAAGTATTCATCAGCTTTCAGCGCTTTCACTGAAAGTATGCATCAGCTTTCAGCGCTTTCACTGAAAGTATTCATCAGCTTTCAGCGCTTTCACTGAAAGTATTCATCAGCTTTCAGCGCTTTCACTGAAAGTATTCAGAGAAATTGTTGTTGAATTAGTGGGACTTAATGTCCGATACATAATTTAATTTTTCGGACACATTAACACTATTTTGATGACTAGTATGTGAATTTTGCTTCACTGGAATTCTTTGTTAGTATATTCCAATTGTTGATGTAGTTATTATTCACAAGATTATAAAGAAGCAAAACTAGGAATGAACGGCAAATAAGGAATTGTATACACAGAGAAATCAAATAGCGCAAAAGTTTGAAAAAATATAAAGCTAAAAGCCTGCCGTTTGGCGGAGAAGAGATACGTAACGTCAATGGGCCATCGTTGATGACTATAGAAGGTGAGAGAAAAGGAAAGAAGTGAAGAATTGAGAGAGAGAAAGAGGAGAGAGAGATAGATAAAGAGAGAGAGAGAGAAAAAAAAGAAGATGAGAGAGAGAGAGAGAGACAGACAGTACGAGCTTAAACTTAAATCGCCCCTAGTTACAAGCTCTGCAATTTCTACATCAAAACGCGAACAGCCTTCATTAGTTGTGATAGACAGTAACAGGTAGCAATGTTCCAGCCCGTGGGCAAATTATTTCATTACGATCTGTCATCGGATATACACAGGCAAAAACATTACAACTAATATCTCAGCGAGAGATTGTGATTGATTGGTGGACGTTAAAACAGTCTCAAACTGATGGATGATCCAGTAGATAGCAGTATATCTACTGCTATACTTTAGAATGCATTTATATGCATGTGTATGACGGGCACATGTACATGTACATTGTAATACTGTGATAAATGAGTCCCAAGTCATCGATATAAAAACTTTCAATTGAAGAAATAAATTGAATTAATTTAAAACTCACTGACTTGATTGATCTTGATTGATCGATTGATTGACTGATTGATTGAATATTTAATTGATTGATTGATTGATTTAAAACTTTTTAACTGGTATAATGTGGATTGTGTATATCGCATGTTATAATTTCTCTATCTATCTCAACTTTTATTGAAACAAGGTTCAATTTTGTTCCTTCTACTTATTACTGACTATGTTTTGCAGTTTCATGTTTGATTGGTTGATTTATTGATTAATTGTATGATTGATTGATTGATTGAGTGATTGATGTGACAGTCTCTATATAAGAATGTAAGAATTAGTTTCAAAAGTGCTGTGCAATACATCAATGCAGAGTATCATATATCAGCACTCCAAACCGAAAGTCGTAATTTATGCTACTGCCACAGTTAAAATAAGTAATAATAGAAATAAATAAATTATTAATAATAACAAAACTAAAAATATCTTTAACGTCCGTTTCCTCTTACTAATGATGATGTCAGACACGTCTCCCTATCGCACATCAGTGACGACACTACGAATCGATTCATCCAAAAAGACTTAAAAACATGCGCTGAAGAAAAAGAAGAGAGATTCAAAACGGTGCCGGTCCTGTGATAAAAAGCAGTCAGGCAAGATGAAATTAATATATGGTTGGAAGTTATGTGTTTTCAGCCTACTACAGAAAATGGAATTTGTGGAACATCTGCTAGAACTAACAGTAGGTGTAAAGTCCAGTTATCGTAAAACTAAGCCTTGGAGTATGTGTAAGGCCTAGAGAACTATGTTAACTAACCACGCAAAGTATATTAACTATGCCTAGTTTATGATTAATTTAATAAAAATAATTTTATATATATATATATATATATATATAATTTAAGTAATTGTTTGTTTAAAATAATTCCCGCGGTCTGTAGGCGTCCTGAACTAAATGATGACTATGTACAAGATTTGAACCTAGTAGCTGCGGAATGAGAATCAAGACTACACAATTCTCTAATGCTAGTTGAGCCTGTAGCCCATTGCTAAGTTGTTATACTTCCATGCAATAGCAACAGAGCTCAAATTCAATGCTAGATTCGTTACTGCCACATGCTTACAGGACAGAAAACTGACGTTAAACTTGGCTGTAACAGATTGCTATATCTTTGGAAACAAGCGCATTCACAGTCTATAAAAAGATCTGAGAGTGCCGCTCAGCTGCAGCATCGTGAAAGCTATTACCGGTTCATATATTCTTCTGTAATGGAAGGAAATGAAGAAGTGGGATGAAGAAGAATTGCTGGAGAGATGGAATTGATCAACGGATTAAATGATCGATATGCTTCACATCTTCCTCATCTCCATTTGCATCTTGGAGATTTTATAAGTCAGTAGGCTAAAGTCAATCTCTACATATGCTCGCTCACTCTCTCTCTCTCTCTCTCTCTCTCTCTCTCTTATTGCACTGCCTACTGGCAGGTCCTGCTCCATCACAACTCCTATTATATCCTGGGCAATTCATATTACAAGTATAGCTGAAAATAGCACGTGAAGCAAAAGGCGACTAAGCATAAACCGACGAAGTCCATAGAAAACTACTTAGCAAAAGGTAATTCTCTAAGACAAATGTTTTATTAAGGTATGGTAAAGGCTTAAACTTCGTGATGGATTCAACCAGGTAGTAAAAGCCGTACTGTTACATAGGTCGACAACGACTTTGAGACAAAATATGTGTTGTGGATCTTCCATTTAAAAGAACGCTAGAGAAAGAGAAAGAGAGAGAGAGAGAGAGAGAGAAAAAGAGAGAGACTCAAAATATGACGCAATTATCTGTCTTAATAATTTTATTTGCAAA
The DNA here is from genome assembly GCA_905160935.1 of Enchytraeus crypticus. Taxonomy (NCBI): domain Eukaryota; kingdom Metazoa; phylum Annelida; class Clitellata; order Enchytraeida; family Enchytraeidae; genus Enchytraeus; species Enchytraeus crypticus. The sequence continues at coordinate 616,029 of CAJHZI010000321.1, forward strand.
TTAGATCTTGGTTGAAGATATTACTGTAACTCTGATTCGTCTTTATTTTCAATCCAACAGGCGGCAATCAATCTTAGCGTCAAATACTTGTCTCAACAGTATGTAAGTGACGGAGCTAACACTGGATTTGAACCTTATACCTACTGATCTTTAGTAGAGTATCTAACTGACGTATTACCGAAGAATCTTAATAAAGATGCTTTAAATTAAATAATTAAACAGTTGTCGCAAAAACCTAATACATATACAATCAAAGAATTTTAAATAATAAAAAATATTTCAAAAACTTTTCTCAATTTAGTGATATCAATCAGCATGGAACAAAAGCATGCAGCGTATAAAGTTAACCATGAGAGAACGTCTTTAAATGTAATGTATAAATGGTAAAGTAGGAATTTTAGACAACACCAGTCGCCACAGAAAATAAAATACTATCTAACGAAGTAAAGTTGGAAAAGAATCACCAAAAAGAAGGCAAATGTCACCAATGTGGCATATATGAAATCAGTTTTATCAGTCTTAGTGAAATCAGTATAATCAAAAAGTTGGAAGTGAATAAGTTGAAAACGAATAAGTTGAAAGTGAATAAGTTGAAGTCAGCAAAAGTAATGCCTATTATAGGAGACTTGGTGATGCCATTTGATCCATGAACTCAGCATGATTTGAAGGTATCGTTGAATGGCGTAGTCTTTCATATAAAAAGTAATTATTTTTAGTTAAAAGTACCTAGCAAGTAGTCTTGGGTATGCAGTATTTAAGTAAATAAGTTGAAAAGCAGTAATTAAGATTACGGATTTAGTTCTAGGACAACAACAATCCAGTTAATATTGTTTCATTGTCTTCAACTTGTTATCTCGTTAGCAATCGCTTATCCTGCCGTACGGGCGAGATTTCTTGACCAAATTCGTTTATATTAGAAAGACATGTATCAGTGAAATCCACTTGACATATAGGACTTGTCAACTGTAGAAAAGGGTTTCACTGTCAGTCGATAGTGAGCCCAAAGCATTGCCATTAAAGTAGATTCAGAAACACAAATAAAGCATATTTATACAGAAATGATCATCAAAGATGATGTCTATCACTTTTAATGCCATATTTGTTTATATATATATATATATATGTATACATATATATATATATATATATATATTTATTTATTTATTTATACATTAGTGGGGAAAAGAGTTAAAGGCAGACCCAGACATGGGATGCTAGGTGATTTGATAACAAATTCTTATATAGAACTAAAAAGAAAAGCTGACAATAGAATTGGTTGGAAAAATTATATGCCATGGACCTGCCGTTAGGCAGTTTACTAGAACAAGATGCAGTGTGAGGCTAATTGCCAAAATTGCCGATACTATTAAATTCTGATCTTTTACTCCTTGATCAAGTGGTAATCGAACTAAGGACCTCTAGGAGATCTACTATGAATTGAACTAAGGACCTCTGATCGACTAGGAATCTAACTAAGAACCTCTAGGAGATCGACTAGGAATCGAACTCAGGACCTCTAGAAGAATAATTTAAAGAGTTCGTGCCAGGGACGTCTCTAGCGGAACATGGATTACAATCAGTTGAACGCCACTGGAGTCTACCAGATAAATGCATAAACGTAATATAGGGCACGATTATTATTAGTGCCGTCCCATTGCCAGAGGTGGTGGAAGAAGTGGAATTGGTTCTAAGTGGTGGAAGTGGTGGAAAAAATGGGAATGATGGAAGAGGTTAAGAAATTGCTAATACTATGTCAATATATCAATATCACAGTTATATATTTTTTACATAAGCTAATAGAATCCGAATGCTGGGATGGAAAGAATTAGATAATTCTGATTACACGAATTATGTTAATATAAAAACTAAATATCATATTCGGAGTGACGTACAATTGGTAAAATACGATGCACATTTTTAACTTATTTTGAACGATTATTGCCATAATGGAGTGGGGCCGTTATATACCATGGACCTGCCAGTAGGCAGTGCACTAAGAGAGAGAGAGAGAGAGAGAGATTGCCATAAATTGACAATTATTAGACAATCCAAGGGTAAGCGTAGGTATTTTTACTTCAATTTTAGTTTATATTCTGGAGTTAATCCGAATTTTCTCCTGTTCATTTTGTTATTATTTCTCGTTTCTCGTTCTGCTCTTACTGTGGTGGAAAAGATGGGAAATACATTAGAGAATAAAGATCATATTAATATTATTGTTCTCGGTTAGTTTAGAAGGTCATTCAAGACTCATGAGTAAAATTAAACGAATTTATTATCATTGTTAAAAACAGCAATAGTTTGCTCAGAAATACTACCGGCAAATAGGAACTGCTACAGCAAACATAATAATCGAGAATGAATCTGCATGAATTACTAAAAATAAACACAATTCAGTCTCATTTGCGTCAAATAACCGAAGAGACTGTATATCATTTCTGGAAGAGTTACAATGACATTTTACTATTGGGATTCATTGAGAACAGCACAATTAATTGTGAATAGAAGTTTCTAATGACACTAAATTAATACTTTCTGATTTTCATGGCTCAACCTCCATAAAACGGGTTCAAGACAAGTATATCTATTCACTGTCGACAATTTTGCTCAGTAATAAGAAGTCACGGTAAATAGATTGAGTAGCAAGGCTGGTTCGATGCTGAAGACTCTTCGGTACTGATGCCGAACTCATCGATTGAACTCCCAACCCCGTCACTCGAACAGTCACTAACGATGTCCGTTACGATACAAAATTAATGTGCATGTATATTAATGTGTATGTAGATTAGTGTGCATGTACATTGATGTGCTTGTATATTAATGTGCATGTATATTAATGTGAATGTTTATTAATGTGCATGTATATTAATGTGAATGTTTATTAATGTGCATGTATACTGCACATAACGCTTTTCTTAAACGAATAATAAAAATGTCAATATCGTGAATCGTTTCTTTCATTTAGGAAAACCTCAGGGTCTTCTGGAATAAACTCGCTTCGAATGGCGCTTAAAATCTCGACCTCCTGATACAAAAAGAGAGAAAATAAGAGAAAACGTCATAAAGAGAAATAACAATGCAACAAGAAATTAATGATTATATAACTGATTGAAGAAAGTCAAGAATGTCAGATTGTTTAGAACGTCACAGTGAAGATAATGTGTGAATTACCCAGTGGCGAATTGAACTTGATTTCCATGGAGTGAATAAAAATAATCGCATGTAAGACTGAAATAAAATTTAATAAATCGACGCGCTTAGCAAAAATAGCATTTACATTTCGTTGAATCTAGTACAGACTAAGCACTCTATTAGTTATTTAAAACTTCTTTGCGTTGGTCTTAAACAAGCAATTATGCTTTCTGGCCCAATGTTTGTTATGATCGGTTAGTTATTCAGTGAATCAATCAATTGGTCTCGTAATCAAAATAAAACACTAAAGACTTTTAATGTCTTTCATTCAACAAAACAGCTTAAGTAAAAGGTAATTACAATTTCTTTTCTAGAAAGTATTTTAACGACGAAGAGAGTACTGGATTTGAACCATGCACACTCTAATGCACAGACCGACACTTAATCTATCATGCTACCGGCCCAACTCAAATAACGTCATATTGAAATTGCTAGCTAAGATCCAAACTAATGTCAGAAAAGGCATTTGGTTGGTGAGCTCCTAGGTTCCTGAAATTGCTACAAATTTTCTAACCCCTACCATTAACTAAGCTGGAATTTAAGGGAAGAAGCAGAGGAGGAGGAGGAAGAAGAAGGAGAAGAAGAAGATGATGATGAAGATGATGATGATGATGATAATGATGATGATGATGATGATGATGATGTAAATCCTTAACTAAAATGGGTGTGGCCTAACCTCTTAGCTGGAACCAGTGGCGAAGTCGGTAAGATACTCGACCGCGGATTAGTGTGTGCGGGGTTCAAATCCTGGGCTCGCCCGTCACTGACATCGCTTTCGAGGGAGGACACTGACGTTAACCTTAGCTTTACCAGCTTTTAGCGAGTCTGAACATACAGCCATGTCTCCAGTGTACTGATCTCAAGGTACTCACCACCCTCTCCACACAGTGTACTGATCTCATGGTACCTACCACTCTCTCCACACAGTGTACTGACCTTAAGGTACCCACCACCCTCTCCACACAGTGTACTGACCTCAAGGTACCCACCATCTTCTCAACACAGTGTACTGATCTCAAGGTACCCACCACTCTCTCCACACAGTGCACTGATCTCAAGGTACTTACCACCCTGTCCACACAGTGCACTGATCTCAAGGTACTTACCACCCTGTCCACACAGTGTACTGACTTCAAGGTACCCACCACCCTCTCCAAGCATTCTATCTGCATTAACTGTAGGGACCCCTATCTGACCCGAGCTCATCACTGGCTCTCAATACATGTTATCAATGTCCTTCCGCTCCCATTGTTACAGCTCTCACATCGGTCCACTCCATCTCTCCTCCTCTCGCTTATCTCTGTCATCGTCTTGTCTATTGCCAATTCTCTCTTCGTTGTGTTCTCAACGCTTCTGCACCGGTTGTCATTACTGCCTCACTTCCTGGTTTTTTGTGTATCTAGTCTTCAAGACTTCGCTTTCGTCGTTGAATTGTTGTTGATTTCTCTGGTATTGTTACGTTCAAGCATGGTTTGAGTCTCTTATGTATTCTCAATTCTATTACTTTCTTTTGTCGCTCTCTTTCTCTCTTTCTCTCTCTCTCTCACTCTAGCTATAGTTCTCTCATCATTTTCTTCGTTTCGTCCAGAAGAAATCGATAAGGCGGCATTTAATTCAATATCAACCAAACAAATTTAATGTAGAAATTTGTATTTAACGTGCCCATTCGTCCATGTTTAGGAATTATGAAGTAACGAAGCATCAACAAACTATAACAATTAGATTTCTTTACATTCCTACCCACGTAGAGCATTATTAAACCTAAGTCATGCCGAAGAACAATATTATCCATTTATCATCGTCTTCCTTAAATCCCAGTTTAACTAGGGTCGGGACACAACAATATCCATTAAACTAAGTAAATCAAATATCTCAAATGTTGAGTATTCAAAGGAAGAGATGATTACTCTATTTTCGCAAGATCGTAACATTTGCATATTCTGAAGGAAAGCAAAATGTTTAATCAAATTATAAATTGAATTCTACTTAGTATCACTTAATGCATAGTAATTATTCATTTATTTGTCAACTTAATATTTATTAGAATATAATAAATACAATTCAGGAAGCCTATAGGTTATCGAACTTGAATAATACATAATATTCAAATAGCAAATATTTAATATTGAACAAGAGGAATAATTGTAACTTTTAGCAATTTCTAATTTTAACTTTATTTGTATATAACTTTAGTTATACCTTTTTTCTTGATTTATTCCTTTGTAACTTTTAGTATTTTAAGTACCCTAAAACTGTAGGCCCTATTTATTATTTTGATCTATTAGAACGTACCCAGTTCTCAATATTTCAGATATCAAACAACGGAGTCGTTCTTATTCACACGAAATGTTTTCATAGAAGATTTTCATCGTCTCGTTATCACTGGCTCGCCCATGTCAAACCCTGTCATCTTTCTCTCCTGAAATGCTTTAAAGTCTGCCCACACAAGATAATGAGTCTCTGGCGCCTCCACTGATACAATTCGTGCCTCAAAGTGACTAGAGAAATGTCTTAATAGCGTAGGGGTAACGTCATGAAGTTTTTAATGACAGATCCTTAGGTGAATTGAACTCTAGTGGGTTCGATTCTCAGCCGCGCTGATCTGAGAGTAAAATCTCGGACATTCACTGGACTGGCTATACGGAAGATGGACTAAATTGCTTAACGGATTAAACATATGGTATTAAAAGTGATGGATATCAACGTAGATGATCATTTCACTATAATGCGTGTTTACTTTACTTTAGAAGGTTTTGCCTAAGTACGAGTCGATATTCTCTCTCTAGTGTTCCGACGAGCGGCAGGTCCATGGTACATATTCATATTCACAAGCCTGGTTTCGCGCGCTATAAAGAGCACACCTTAGATCAATAAGTTAATCTCTTCACAAAAGGCCATGCCATATCCATACCTTATGCAGCCAATACCTTGGGAAAAAATTGCTTCTGAGGTGATTTCCCGATACATTATTAGTCGATAATAGTGATAAAAATGTCGAATATGCTCTCGCTATCGCACAATTTCTTTCTAGCGGCAGGTCCATGGCATATAGTCCTTTCAGCTTATATTATTATCGGCTTTTCTTCTCCATATACTAGTATGCTATCAATGGTTGTGACTTCCCACTTTTCGGTTTTCATCCAATCCTTTTCCTGCATACTCCCTCGATATCATCTGTCATCATCATACTCTCACTACGACTTAGAACTATTCAACACTCTTTTCTATTTCTTGCCGCGTTTATTAACTGTTATTCTGTATCAACACCATCATTAAGAACACCAAATAACATCTGTTTGAAAGACGTCAGCTATTGCCCATAGACGTTGGTTGTACATTACATTTTTTTCTACTTTTTGTTGCTCGGTTGCGATGAGTTGAGTAACCGAGATGCAAAACAAATCAAGAAACCGGATTTCAATTAAATTATCGAAACAGCAGAATTAAATTAACATCTGTAATTGACTCAAAATATGAAGCTTCTAAGTAGCAGCCTAAATGCCAGTTCAAATAATATTTTATGGCCCGTTTTATTTAAGTAATCCGAAAGATAGTCATAAAAGTGTCATAAAGGTGCCATAAAGCTAATCCAAACACCAGTCCGATAGCAGATATGAACTTGATTCTTAATTTTTTATAATTTCAAACTGCAAGCAGCATGCAATTGCTGCAGCCACTGTAGTATAGGAAATAAACAAAACACTAGCTGAAAATTTAGTTAAATTAGGCCTACCTATTTCTATTAACAGTGATGGTATACCCATGAAGCAAATGCTTCTGACTTTATTTTTGTCAACATCGGCAATTGAAATCTATTTCAGAGTAAGAAGTGAAATAATCCTCAGGCTTTAGAATTTCAGAACCGTTCATCGCTTTTTCAAAGAAATTCTCTTTTGCAACTGAAAAAATGGATAAAACGACATCCGTAATTTGAGCTTTCCTCAGCGAACCAACCTACTGGAGCACTGATTTACAGACATGTTTAAAACTAATGCTTTGGATAAGAGCTTGTAAATTAACTTTATTAATTTAAGTGTCCACTGATTACGTAAAGCTAAATGTAACGTCTGTTTCTGTACCAGGAGTATCCTTCCTTAGCCAACATGGTGAGGCTTTGAACCCATGGTCTCTTGCTTACTGGTCATGTTATCAACTTGCCCGTCTGTCATTTTACTTGATATGGTTTTGTTCATATTGTTCAATACATGGCAACCGCACGTGTTTACAAAGTTTCCTTGATAGTTTCTGCGGTTTTAGTTTTCTTTGGTTCCTTCTTCCATTCCATAGTTAGGCTTGTTAGTAACATCTGCTTGTTGATAGCACACTGTTTGCAGCCGGCGCTGGTTTAAGAATGACCTTCCAACATCCTGGTCATTGTTTCATTCAAGCTGACAACACTCGGTCTTCCAAGGTGGCCAACAATCCAAGTAATAACTGGTCTCGACGCAGCTTAACTTCGTTTATCGACGCGAAGCAATATCAAGTACGCTAAATCTCGCCTCCCCCAATATTTCTTGATTAAAGACTACTTGATACTAGTATTATGTCATTTAAATGTTACTTACCCATCGATTAATTAAAACATATCTTACTGAAACCATAGGTTGAGTGCTTGTCGTAATAATGCGAAAATTGGAAAATCATTACAAGCTTCTTAATGAAGTGGGACATAGCGAGGTAACCAAGCTGTAAATATAGTATCCAAGGTTGACGAGTTCTTAGATCTTTAGTGCCTGAGGCTATCGAAAAGATTAAAGATTAGAGACTGGCTCAACATTTCCGCAAATATTTCAATTACAAGGTAATAGCTAAAATTAGATATTCGTTAGTATATCAAATCTATAATTTAAGTGCACCTGTAAAATAACATAGCATTAGCTAAATTTAAAATTAAATATATCTGAAAAATAACGCGTCATGAATAAATATAGAAGTAAGTGAGTCTGAAAATTGGTGACTGTTAATACCTGCATCAATTAGATTTAAATGAGAAAGTTTGGAATAATTCTTTCGCAAATATTTATACATGTAATCAACATTTCGATCAAACAAGTAAGCCGAATCGCTCTTGTCCAAAGCATAAATTCCTATCTATATTCAGTGTAATCATGGTGAGCAGAAATACTATTATAACTACAGGCTATATCGAAAGAATATAATATGTTTTAATTAACTAAACTAAACTAATATGAAGTTAGTATTACAAGTGCTACTTATTACTTCTGATCAGTTAACATTACCACATTTCTAGTCCAAAAGCAAATAATAGGGGCCTATATGAATGGCCCTAAATTCCATTAAGTAAATGATTAATTAGTGTTATTTGTTTAGATTATACGAGTCATTTGCTGATAGACACTATTGCTTTTTACTTGAATTTTTAAAGTAATTGCTACTTTAATTGGCTAGAGCCAGTGGCGAAGTCGGTCAGACACTCAACCGCGGATCAGTATGTGCGGGTTCAAATCCTGGGCTCGCTCGTCACTGACATCGCTTTCGAGTGAGGAAACTGACGTTAACCTTAGCTTTTTTATAAATTTAATACTAAAGAATTCTAAAGGAACTCAGGACGATGGACATTTTATAAGCCTGTCAGTAAATACAGCCAGTAAATGCCAGTAAATAAAGACCTTATTGAAACTCAAAATTCCTACATGCTCGCTGACCTTCACATGATTACACATGACTACACATGATTACACATGATTACACATGATTACACATGATTATACATGATAATACGTGATTAAACATGATTACACATGATTTCACATGAATACACACACTACTACCTAATAGTATATCACTATTTCTGGTGAGAAAATCTGCTTTTGTAAATTATATTTAGCGTTCTCTTAGCGTCTGAATTCAATTTAATTCTAAATGTTGACCGCATTATAGACATTTCGCTTACATGTAATCATGTAGATTAATTGCAATAATTTAAAATATTCATTTTCACTTTAAGATTTATTAGAGATTTATTTATTATTATTTAACGGAGCACATTTATCCCCATGGTGCGTCCGGGTGTATGAAGAATAGACCAACCGGTGACTGTACGTGTCGTAGAAGGCGACTAAAGCACTAAGAACCAAACCAACGCCAGAAAGGGCATTCGGTTGGTGAGCGCCTAGGCTTCACAAATTGCTGCAAAATTTTCTAAAACTAATGGAAAGGATTTTGAAATGGTATAGAACAAAGAGGATTGTAGAAGATCCATTTGTATCTCGACCCTGGTTAAACTGGGATTAAAGGGAAGATGATGATGCTGATGAACGGATCACATTTTTTAGAAATAAGATATATGAAAATCATTAAAAGATCACGTGTTTTTTCCTGTAAATGGATTTTAACTGCAATATTCTTGGAGTATGGAGCACGGTGTATGCGATATTTACCAAATGTAGTACCTAAGCAATATCTGCTTCGATAAGATAAAATAAAAGTTAAAATAAGATATAAGTTACTTTTACTTTATTTATCGATGCGCTTGTGTGAAGCTGACATACTGAGAGTGTATGACATACATGTGCCTAGCTGAGCGTGTTCAGCTAGATACTCTCTTTTAAACGTCATTTAGATAAAATAGATCTTAGTAAATATATATTTTGCTAATTTTTAGTCATTTTCTAAGTGTGATTTTCTGCGTCCATAGTTAACAATCTGTGATGACATAGTATTGAATTTTGTAATATTTTATTCCCATGTTCTTCTCTCTACAGGGCACATGTTATATATGCCCTTTTCATTTTCGCATGTATTAGTTGTGTTTGAAATTTGTAATTTTGTATTAAGCGAACTTAATAAATGCTTTAAAATTAAATGTTAAATTGGATTAAATAGGGTGCCTTGCGCCCTTCTTGATGTCCTAGGGTTTGGTTCTGTTTGTCTGTGTATGCTGTTTTATATTTATCGTCTGATTGCGATGAATTTTTGTTACTTATTCATTGATGTTGTGATTGAAATTAAACCTTTATTCTTCTTCTTGCTTTATCTTACAGTAGACCCTAAAATTAATAAAATTAATAATATCCAACGTTCCAAACATAAAAAACTTCGAATGCCAACAAATAAAAGTACTGCGCAACTGAACGGATAACAAAATTGAGAGAAATTGCTTCAATAAAATGCTTAATTAATAAATGATGCAAAATAATAAAATTTTAAAAGGAAAAAAAACTACGAAGGACTTAGTGAATTATAACTTACAGTAGATAAATCTGTGTAATTTAGGTTCTGAAGAGAAGTACAAGGTGACAATCTTTATTGTGACTCTTGAAAATTATTTCCGTTTATGATTTCCTTAATTCTATATTCCAATATCCGAATTGGAATTGATAATTATCACCTACCACGTCATATATATATATATATATATATATATATATATATATATAACCCTATATATATTTATATGCTATATATATATATATATATGTGTATATATATATATATATATATATATATATATATATATATATATATATAGCATATAAATATATATAGTCTACAGTTACAGGCCTCTATGCGGAACTTGGCATATTTTATAATTATGTAAATTTATGCAAAAGTTATATGTAGTTGCTGCAGCAATTGCCGAATCTTGCAATATTGAATAATCATTAGTGGACTAAGGCGACCTGCTAACAATGTTGTTTCAAACTTTTTGAATCCCTCACTCATCACTCTTCTATTTTCGTTTGAGTCTTGTGAAGCAAGTAATTCACAATTACAGTCAGCGGTAAATTAATGACAGAGCAAAGAGAGGAAAAGACAGACAGCGACTGCTAGTCGAAGCTTCATTAAACTCAAGTCATTCCAGGTTGGGATGTTTTCTCGTCTCTAAAACTCAATGCAATCCTAAAGCAAAAAAGAAGTAGAGCAAGAACTAAGCTAAAATGCGGACTGTAAATACAGAATAAAATACGGAATGTAAAATACGAACTGAATTGTAGTCGAACGGAAACTGAACTATCGCTGTCTCACACACACACACACACACACACACACACACACACACACACACACATATATATATATATATATATATATATATATATATACAAATAATATACTGCTAAGATGTGTTTTTTGTCTTTATAATATTATATTTTGTAATAATCCAGCTATGCTAGATTGTAAAAATAGCGAAACACACGGTAACACTATGCCATATCAAGAAAACATATTTTTTGAACTTGCTTTAGTAAATTTTTTTATAAAAATTGTTATAAAAATGTGTCGGTACGGATAGATAACTGATAAATGTGATAAAATATGGAAAGTAGACCTCACCAGTATGTATTCGGGAGGGCTTTTTATAACAAAACTTTAAAAATTTGCTAAGAAGAATGTTATGAAATTATTACTTAGAATTAATATATGTTATATGCTATGTTGTTAGTGTCACGAGTGTAAATGTAAGCATTTCTATCTTCATATTCCAAGAGGGGAAAGCTTACTAAAAGAGGTCATAGAAGGCAGAATGGAATGAAATAGAGGCAGAGGCAGACCGAGATTAGGTATGTTAGATGATTTAAAGACCCACACTTATGTAGAAATGAAGAGGAATGCGGAAGACAGAGAAGAGTGGAGGCGTAATATACCATGAACCTGCCAGTGGGCAGTGCACGAGAGAGAGAGAGAGAGAGAGAGAAATGTTATATTTGTCTAACATAAAAATGATAAATACAGACTATATTAATGAATGCTACACGATTTTATAACGTAATCATTAGTAACGAAGATGCAGTGAAAGATGGATATAAATTTAACGATTACATGTAGTGGATCTGTAATTAAGCCGTACATCGAGAGTGAGAGAGAGAGAGAGAGAGAGAGAGAGAGAGAGAGAGATAGCGAGAGAGATAGATAGAGATCGATAGAGATAGAGACAGAGAGAGTGAGATAGAGATAGGGACTTAGAGAGAGACAGAGAGAGAGAGAGAGAGAGAGAGAGAGAAGAGGAGGAGAGAGAGAGAACACATACGTAGGATGTCACATGCATGAAATAGATTCCTAAGCACGTGTGTCCTTCATGCACACCTGTACACCTGCGGAGACGTGTACATTGATTTTACTCAAGTATTTGAACGGTGTTACAGGGCTGGGCAGATTTATCGATTCTAAGCTGTCGCGAGTAACATACGTAGGCTTCGAATATTGTAGCAAAGCTGCCCGTTGTATGTATGCATTGCACAAACAACATACGTAGAGATGTGTTGTTCAGATAAATCAATATCAATTGAGATATATTCTCAGTAACAGCATCATTACTATTTGGCAATACATTTTTAGTAACAGCATCATCACTATTTAGCAATACAGTTTCAGTAACTGCATCATCATTATTTGCCAATACATTTTCATTAGCAACATCTGCACGATATTGCGACACCAAAAACGAAGTGTAGAAGTCTCAAGAAAATCACGTTGAAAAAATTTAGCAGAAAATTTGATGCCACGATAGAAGTGCTTCGAACCTTGGACCTGGTTGTACTATACTGAATAGGGTATCGACCAACAAACACATAAATCTTGTGGAATAACCCATCCTTAATCCTGTTAGCAATTCATCACTTTACGAAACTTAAAACTCTCTGATAGGGATGAATTTAAATTTGCGTAGAGGATATAAGGAAGCAGCACACTGACGTTCAGGATTTAATGTCTAGGTGACGGAACGTTTCCTCACTTTTCACTTAAGTCTCGTTTTCGTGAACTAGTGAATTATCAAATAATACTGTTGATAAAGGCAACGGGAAACCACTTCAGAAGCTATTCTTATCGCAAGCTATAGGCTACATATGGTATTGACTTTGTGAGGGGATTGACTTGTTGATCTAAGGAGTGCTCTTTTGGAGCAAGAAAGCTGACTTTGAGTATGAATATGTATATTGAACCTGCGACTTGGTAGCGCACTGAAGAAGACTGTTAATGAATTTGGATAGTATGATTTATAAGGAAAAATCTCGTATCGGGTCCGGGCTGCTGCAGAATAGACAAACCGACGGTTACACGTGTTGTGAAGTTGTTTGAAGTGATTACGATCGTGCGAATAGTGCAATTAACAGCTAAGTACTGGCAGCCCTGCATTTAGTTTTAGTTTATTTTACATCATCAAGCTGTATTAAATTTATTCCTAATAAATCGTAATGTTACATTGTAATTTATTACTTTACATTTTATGAAATTAAATTTTATTTGCGTTTTTGATTGCTTTACAATGCAAAACCTTATGTTCTATTGGTGTATTTCTGTAAACGAGTATATTTTGAGAATTTGTATTTAAAATTACCCACTGTAATTGACTGCCTTAATTGTAATTGATTGCAATACATTGCGTGACATTTTATTATATTGCTGTATTTGATTGAATATTCTGAGAATTAGTATTAAGCCTACCCACTGTTCGTAGTACACTGATAGGTGACTGATAAGTGACTGATAAGTGACTGATAAGTGACTGATAAGTGACTGATAAGTGACTGATAAGTGACTGATAAGTGACTGATAAGTGACTGATAAGTGACTGATAAGTGACTGATAAGTGACTGATAAGTGACTGATAAGTGACTGATAAGTGACTGATAAGTGACTGATAAGTGACTGATAAGTGACTGATAAGTGACTGATAAGTGACTGATAAGTGACTGATAAGTGACTGATAAGTGACTGATAAGTGACTGATAAGTGACTGATAAGTGACTGATAAGTGACTGATAAGTGACTGATAAGTGACTGAAAGTGATAATTACGTCACAATCGACAAGCGAATACAAGACAATCTAATTCCACGTTAGCATGGAGGATTAATCCGTATTCTGCTCCAATTTCCACTTCTCCGATCCTTCAAAAATTCTCTCTTTATATCGTAGAATCACTTGAACTAATAAAAAAATTAATAACCTGAAGCCGTGATTTCCAAATATATTTTAAGGCACGTATGGTATTTGCAAGCAGGTTGTTCATTATTTTTATAATTATTTTTATAATTTTTAAAATTACGAAAATAACAAAGAAAAAATAAATTATTATTTTTAGAATGAAAAGTTATAATACTCTGATGGTATATATAGTAATTACAGTAATATTAGTTTTAATTTATGTTGTGTTTGTTTTATTGTCAGATTTTTTATATTTATTCAATTTCTTGCATTTTTTAGAATGATCATATCACTAGTAAGATTGATAGATATTTTAAAATCACAAATACAGCAAGTTCCCCGTGTTTTGTTCGGGTTATTTATAGAATAGAACAACCGGTGATTGCACGTGTCGTAGAAGGCTACTAGAGCACTAAAATCCAAACCAACGTCAGAAAGGACATAAGATTGGTGAGTGCCTAGGCTTCAGAAATTGCTACAAAATTTTACAAGACGATGGAAGAGATCATAAAGGATTGACTGATGACATGATGTGAGACAGAGAGGAGCGGATAAAGTCTATTCGTATCCCGACCCTAGTTAAACTGGGAACAGAGGGAAGGTGATAATGATGATGATGATGAAGTACATCAAGTTGTTGGTGTCGTCTTTTACGGCAAACCATTGTCCAAAGTCAGACAAAACTGTACGATTTTTACAGAAAATGCACCGCTAGAAAAACATCTTGACAATAGGATATCCTTGATCAACTGAAGCTAGAAATTTCACCAAACATTATCATGTCATCATGTCAAAATAATGGACAATTGGGGCGAAATAATTCCATTATACTGTCCTTCGTCAAACAGAGTTCATTCTCAGGGTCTACATTTCGTTTACCGACTCAATTTTTTCATCACGACATGTTACTGAAACTAATCAGAGCCGTAATTTATGAATTTGTGGACAATTCAGTGTATTGATGATACAACGTTATTTTTTAAAAGAGACTAATGCCTATTATCTATAGATGGACAACCAATGCAGCCACACAATACTGAAATATTATTTTAATATGACGATGTGATTGAAATACCGGTGTATTAATATACATGTATGACTTTAATAAGTAATATTATGATAAGATATGACAGAAATACATCTATTACGATACTACTGAATGCATATACATGTATATACATGTATATAACTATGGCTTAAATACATGTATACGGTTGAAATGAATTAAATATATACATGTATACTAAGATACGACCAAAATACATATATTACTATGCGACTGAAAATTTCAGTCGTATCTTAATACTTATATATATATATATGTGTGTGTGCGTGTGTGTGTGTGTATCCACTGGCTGGTGTCACTGGCGATGTCGGTAAGATACTCGACCGCGGATCAGTATGTGCGGGGTTCATATCCAGGGGTCACCCGTTACTGACATCACTTTCGAGTGAGAAAACTGAGCTATATCATTAGCTTTTTGAGCTTTAACGTTTAATGTCGAATTGTGACGTACAGAATTATTATCTATCAAAACTATTTTTTAATAGAAAATACACAGAAACTGCACTGGTGCCATATTTCATCTCCAATGCTTAGAACTATATAAAAAATTAATATAGGGTCTAAGTATATTGGTTCATTTTGAAATGAAACACATTTTAAGATAAAATTGGAATCACCAGAAAACTGTTGCAAATTTTCTCATCTGATTTGGCTAATTGGCCATCTATGTGTATACTGAAAATAATCAAAGATTTCAAATATGATAAATCCTTTAATTTTCGTCTCCATCGTAAGGAAGTTGAAAGGATTGAGAACTTTAATATCTACAGTATATAATGTCACTGTACTCACAATTCCCCGTGTTGTGCTCAGGTGTAATTGGACCACTGCAGATAGGGCACCCGCAAACAATCTGCTGCGTGTACGTAAGGAGACTAAGGCAGGAGCTTAGGATGGCTAGAGGGGACCCCTGAAGTATTTCCCCTAAGATTAAATGGTAATTAATCAATTCAACTGAGGAAGGCAACGGGAAACCACATCAAAAGCCATACTTTTCCAAAGGTATAGGCTACATTAGATATAGATAAGGCATAGACTTTGTGAAGGGATTAACTTGCTGATCTAAGGAGTGCTCTTATGGAAAGCGAAAACAGACTTTGAGTATGAATATGTACCTTCAACCTGCCACTTGGCAGTGCACTGGAGAGAGAGAGAGCTACTTATTAGTAGAAGACACTCACAACAAAAGACCAAGGCAAATTATATTAAAATATAGAAGGTTTATAGGTCGATGGAGAGTAAGAGAGAGAAAGAGAGAGAGAATTAGATAGAGAGAATTAGAGAGATAATTAGAGAGAGAGAGAGATAGAGAATGAGAGGAGAGAAGGAGAGAGAGAATGAGAAAGAATTCGGTAAAGAGAGAGAGAGAATAAAAGAAAGAATATGAAGAAATAGAGAATGAAATGACAGATTTAAATTAAGTCAACGAAAGAGGTAATTTGAATAAAGTGAGATTTTAAGTTCAACGCAATCCAATGGTATGGGGATGGGTTCACACGGTCATCACGCGATCCTAATGGCTTCGTATTCCAGCCAGCACAAAGTAGTTCTTCAGCAATCCAGACTAATGCTTGAGAAGTGGTAATCCTGTCTCGAAGCAGCAATTCATGCAGAGTTGAGCTGAGTTGTTCAGATGATTTCTGGAAAACCCGAATTAGACCAAAAAATTCTGTTCTTGTTCGTATAGAGATGTCAATGTAGACATTGACATAGTATAGGCCTATATATAATTATATATATATATAAAAAAACGTTTTTTTAATCTATGATATACATATGTACATTGTATATATATATATATATATATATATATATATATATATATATATATATATAATTATATATATATATATACAATGTACATATGTATACATGTATATCATAGATTAAAAAAACGTTTTTTTACGTATTTTATATCTTAAAAAACACGTTTTTTACGTTTTTATTTTTTATAAAATAAAAAACGTTAAAAACGTAAACCATGGTTTGACGTGGACTGCGCATAAATATTGAGAAATTGCCGTTAGTTTCGTGCCATAAACATCACTATATAAAAGGTAATTCATTACATTTTTTATTTTCCTAGTTAAGCAGATGTTCCATTGTTTAAGACATTGTCTATTCTTAATTTCTTACGGATTTAAATTTTCTTGTATTGAAAATTATGAACAACTGACAGTGTGGCTGTAGGTGACCTGAAGGTATTTGTTTAAATTTGTATGGAGTCTATGGACATAAGTTAGAACTTTAGATCAAGTCTAGTTGTAAAAAAATTGTTTAGTGTCATGGAATGAAGGCACGGTAATATATATATGCAAGCTACGTGTACGCTACTAAAGTTTTTTTCAACGTTTTTTTACGTATTTAATTTTTTGGAAAAGACGCGTTTTTTAACGTTTTTTATTTTTGATAAGAACGTTTCTTTCATCTATGGTATATATATATATATAACAAACACTTAGACAAACTTAATCGAGACTGAGAATCTTTCTGAAATTGAGGCTTACTGTTTTAAACTTGCCTGATGTCTAATGCTAAGAAATTTCCATTGCATTTACAAATAATCTTTGAAATCAAAGTGGTTTGCGTTGAATACAGAAAAAAATAAATGAAAATCAAAATAAGGTATGGTTTTGTGAAATTATGTGTACTAGACAAGAGATTTCCTAGATAGCGGTATGCTATTCGTCGAAAGTGACTTGTGTTTGACTTGCGGTATTCATCGAATATGACTTTCGGCTAACATTGATTCTCTTATCGCACAGAAATCTTTCAAACAGAACTCACAAGTACCATACACAGCAAGTATACATTTTCGAAATGGAGCTTACGTGTACCATATATAACAATCGCTCTTTTAAAAAGTGAAGGAATTAAAACCAGCTATTATTGCTACATCGGATTCGGTATGGTCTAAGCTAATCTAAGTTTTGAGCGAGCTATACGCTCACTTTAGGATAAACCCTAGACAAACTTAGAATAGCTGCAGCTTCAGAACTTGTCGCCTCTTTAGAACTTGTATAATATTCGATTAGTCGATATTCTCGTCTAGGATCCAGTGCAGGAACTTCGAAACTTTCACTTTTCATTCCTAAAGGCGCCTTTAGCGTCTAATTAGATTCGTTTTTAACGATTTCTTCATTTACAGAAACTTTAAAAATATTTCCATCGTCTTCTAATCACGACTGAGTTTCTAGACAAAGAAAACGGGCAAATTTGTTAATTACTTTCTAAATGTATAATTATTACAATACTAATTGATGCTCGTTTTCTAACTATCTCTGCCTCCTGATCTTCGCTCATGTTCTATTACTTCCACTTTCCGGATCGTTGTAGGTTGAAAATATATCTCTTCACACCATAGATTTATTCATCTTGCCTGACTGCTTTTTAATCACCGGACCGGCACCGTTTTGAATCTTTTTCTTTCTCTTCAGCACATGTTTTTTCAAACAGTTTGAGGCGAATCGATTTGAAACGGCATGTGATAGTTGGACGTCCCTGACATCATCCTTGTATGAGGAAACGGACGTTAAACCTTATTACTATTATTAACGTAACATAATATATCAGTTTGATGCCCCATGCTGATAGTCTAAGTAGCATCCAGCTAATGCTATATGTGCACATTTTCCACAAACCTGTATGACTAATGGACTTGTTTACTATTCGTCAAGGTTTGACTCTAATTTTAGTGAACATTCTTGTTTTGTCATTGAAATGTTTATGCTATTATTTAAGCGCAGTCAGATGACGAGTAATGCAGCTTAATGGTTTTCTCTCAGCATCCCGTGAATTATTGATTCTTATATCCATGTAGATGATCCCAGAATAGGATTGAGCAAAAGTGTGAAACATTTCATTAGACATACACCGGAATCTTTCTTGTCCGAGAGTTTTTAAGCATTTAATCTAGTGATATTCCACCGCTAGGCATATATCTTGAATTCGACTAAAAACGAGGTTTAATATGATATAAAATAATAAAAAACTAATGCTAGTAGATTTCCAATAATAATAAAAAATACTTTCCAATGAGAGAGATTTATTGCATTGAGTATTGAAAAAACAATATAGAAAACTGAAAATTTTTAATCACTTTGACAAACTGAAATGTATGCTTTCAATATTTAATGCTTACTAATGCATCAGATATTGAAAGATCTCCAAACGGAGTCAACGAGTTTTCGCTAACGCTTCAATTTGATCGGTTTGGTGAGCAAATGTTTAGCAAATATCAAAAGTTTAAGATTGCAAAATGTACTTGATAAAATTATGTGACTCTGCATTGTATCGAAATATCTGTACAAATATCAATTAGCCAGTAATATTGCATATAATATTGCACAAAAAGCTGCAGTAAAACTCAATTTTCGATTAATGAGGAATTAATATAGAATTAATAGTATTGAGGAGTTTCAATACTGGTAGTTCTACTGAACCATTAGTTCAAGACATACTAAACCTTTGTAGTCTAATCTATAGGCAAAAAATAAAACTATATTAATCAAGCTACATATTCCTAAGCACTTCTGCTTCCACGCTTCCAAAGAGCACACCACCAATTAACAAATTAAATCTTCCCCAAAATACTATCCATATACTTAATACAATTTATAGCTTGCGAAAATAGGGCTTCTGAGATTGTTTCCTTTGCCTTCCTCAGATCTTACTCAATCGCCTATTACGACGCTTGATACTTAAGGTTGGTCAGAGACCCGAACACAACACAAGATATGATATATATAGTTTGATATTATGGTAAGCTTAACATTTTAAGTTAAAGCCATATCTACAGGGAGTTAATGGTACCCCGTATTAATTCTGCATTTTTCGTTTAAAATACAAATTTATAGAACCAGTTATATTCCCATTTAACATTACTACTGAGTTACTTCTTAGCACATGAATCCTACTTTCAGATAATACTCCGAGCTTTGATCTTATGTTGAATCTAAACGATTACTCTTTATGTCAAGTTCAAGACGGCTGCAACTCAACCTCACTTGTGTAATTCGATGAAGTTTGATGAAATGATACCCACTGACAAACGGTGAATAATCATACAATTATAACCCTATAACGAATATATAAATTAATAAGGTGTGCCACTCTTTGGCGCAACCATTATACAAGAACACTGTTTAACCGGAAACCACTAATGCGTATTTTTGAATCATGAAGGTAAACCTGCGAATAATTATTATTTCCATGGAAATTTGTCTTCAAGCAATAGGGTTCTGTAGAAATCTCTTGTCGATACTTTGATGCAGTTAACGGCCACGTTATTTTACAAGCCATTAAATATCGACCGGATTTGACTTAAGAAACAATCATCAAAGACATACAACCTAACTCTAATCCCATAATCCTACCTCAAATTCTAGCACTAGCTCAATCCCTAATATATTCTTTACATTGTAATTCGGAGATATGAATAGAAATAAGAAAATTTAGGATGTAAAATTACAATTGAAACAGGTCGGGATTTAACGGCTTTTGTTAATAGTCGTGGATTTATTGCATGTTCTCGTCGTGGGGATAAATCTAAGCACCGTGTAGCGCAAGAAGTCCAGCCTACTCTTCAGTTGTTACATCATTATTACCAGTCTTAGCGGTAATTGGCTTCGTCGTGGTTACATCTGAACGTAGGAGTCTTGTGAGCTATTTAACATTTAACAGCTTCTCAGTATAGCAATTTTATTATCTTTTATATTTTCCCCGTGTTGTGTTCGGCTTGTTTAAAAGATTGACCAACGGGTGAACAACGGGCTTCAAATCCTGGGCCCGCCCGTCACTGACATCGCTTTCGTGTGAGGAAACTAACGTTAACCTTATCTTTAAAACAATATTTCGACAGTAAACTAGAGATATTTTACATTTAATGCTTCTGTTGAGGCATGGAAAGGGCACAAATGTCTAGAAATATCTACCATCGATGTTATTTGTTATCTTGGATAGACTAGTCCGCATACGTAACCTTCTCAAACATTGTTACTACGTAAGTAATTGAATTAAATTTCATCTATATACATATAGACAAATTGTGCAAAGCAAAATCGCTAATTATTGTAGCATTGTGGGATTGCCAGCAAAGCCAACTGTTTCAATATCACTTTAAAAATATTCAGAATATTGTGCAAGGGTTAGCAAATCTATTTGCTCGCTAATTAAGAAAGTATTGAATGCTTCTGGTCTAGAACAATTCTGTTAATTTCAAATTTTTAGATTTACCTATAAGTTACGTTAAAGACAGATTCTAGTGAAAATTGTGATATGGTCATCAATTATTATCTATCGCTTTGTAAATAGATCATTAAAAACTATGCAGTTGAATTATCCATAAAATCAGTCACGCGAATGTCCGAGATTCTGTTCTCTGATCATCTAATGGAGGGGATTTAGAGCACTCGGTTAAGCTGCGTGGCACTTGAACGAAGTAAAGCCACTTCGCGCGCGGTTGGTACTTTGTGGTCGACCACTTTGGAAAAACGAGTGTCGACAGCTTTAAATGTAAATAAACTCTAGGATGTTGAAGATCATTCTTAAATCCGAGTAGGCTGCTATTGGAGCGCCAACAAAAGGCAACTATTACTAATAACAATGGAGGGGAAAGGAAGAAATAACGAAAACTACAAAAACTGAAACCATAAGAAAGGAAACTCTACTGCACATGCGTATGACATATGCGTTACTATACGAGAAAAAAAATCATCTACCTGTAATTGTTACCAGGATCTCAGAAACAGTACTTAACTCATCTACACATTCAGCTTTTGAGGCCTGCTCAACGCTATCAATTCTATGCAATACTATTCGCAATATTATCAAGAATATGTCGATCTTTATTTCGCAGAATGGCAGAAAATTAAGACACCAGAAATACCGTACATACAACTAACATAAATTGCAATATGGGCCTATGAGAAGAGAAAGAGAGAAAGAAAGAGAACTATGTTTATTTTGAAACAAACACTCAAATATGCAATAACACACACTAGGCCGTCAAAGAAGTTATAAAAAGTTATATAGAAGTTATAGAAGTTATATCTAGTTGACCACCTATCATAAATTCAAAATTCAAAAAAGAAAACATAGAATAAATTAATCAAAAGCAACAGTAGAGATTCAATCTTTAAACGCTTCACTAAGAAATTTACCTGGATGCTGTTATCGCGATTATCTGTATATTACGTGAAACCTACACTAACAACCGCATGTTACCACTATCTTTCTAAGGCTTGAAGATATCCTACACAGTCCCGTGATAGACTAATAAACTCGTGTACATTCCACTTGACGAGACTGCGCTAATGATACGACCGAATTTGCTGAGCTAACGTTACCTCGCAGTATGACCGTAGAGACATTCTCTCAGTGCACTGTGCGGCAGAGCAATGCAGTCACTGCGTGGACGTGAGCATACAACAACAAACCTTCTATACCAGTCTGCTCACAGCGAAGGGTTCCTAGGAGATATCTTTATAAGATAACGAAAATTGTTTATAAGATACTAAAATAAAATAATAATAGATAATAATAATACAATTTTTTATCTTTATAAGGTAATAAAATTTTTATAAAACCTCGGAGAGGTCTTATGGAACGATTAAGCTTCCTGAACTATATCTTGATATGTTTTCAGTAGTCTAAATGAAATTAAAAAAATCTAAAGTAAGTCTAAAGAAAGACACAAAGATAAAGATAGTGAAAACCTGGGTTGGACCACGCTATTGTATGGATGTGAAACATGGGCCTTAGAGAACGAAGGTATTTGGAAACTAGAAGCATTGGAAGTGTGGGTATGGAGAAGAATGGAAAGGATTAGCTGGACTCAAAAGGTTACAAGTGAGGAAGTTATGGAGAGAGTTGGTACAGATAGTCAGTTGATAAACGTATTAAGAAATAGGAAGAAGAGTTAGATAGGACACGTTCTAAGAGGGGAAGGTCTATTAAAAGAGGTCATAGAAGGTAGAATGGAAGGAAATAGAGGCAGAGGCAGGCCGAGATAAACTATGTTAGATGATTTAAAGATCCACTCATATGTGGACATGAAGAGGAAAACGGAAGACAAAGAAAATGGAGGCGTTATTTACCATGGACCTGCCAGTAGGCAGTGCACTAAGAGAGAGTGAAAGATATACGAAAATCTAAAAAATATACAAATTGATAAAGATTATACGATTATACTACAGAGCGCTGCAAAAATAGCACACCTCATCTGCTCGAGGTCAAGGCAGATATTCTTCAGCAAATATAAGATCATCTCTAATTAATATTCAGCAGCGGTTATGGCATGCTCAGATATCGGATTGAAAACTGGATCAATCCATTTGGCTCGTTATCTCACAGGAAATCTCAGGAAATCGCATCGAGTCCTATCTACTCTAGTACACATTGGTTCACAGTCAACCTACATCATGAGTTGTCACGTACTACGTCATGTCCACTCAGAATGCCTGATTAAGAGTGGAAAGAAGAAGAGAGAATTTTTAAATGTGTGAATAAATTACTCAATATTTCAGAGTTTACCAGTCCAACTGGAGAAAAATTCGCTACATTTAGAATATACTCACTGTTTAGAGAAACGGTCAAGGGTACATTCCCATGCTAGTCACTATTTACATGTACATTCACTTCACTCTCATTCTACACAATATTTAGCTTACTTCAACATTAGTTGGCCACATGATTATTGATGAAAGTTAATTACCGCTCCGTTGAAAGCTTTGACGTGCATATTAGGATTGGGCTAATTTAGGGTAGGGTAGATTATACTTTTGAATATAATGCATTTCCAAAGTTTATGAAGTACAGCACCGGGTTGGAGAGGGTATACCAATAGGTCTTGTACGTTAATTGGCGTACTCCTTGGCATAATTTGTTGCTGTGTTCAATATAATTTCATTCTAGAATTTAGTATGATAATGTGATAATTTATATTACTACTAAGTAGATATATCTACGATTGTAAATATAAGGCATTCGCCAGAATCTACTCCATAGCGTATGTTTAGACGAGCCAGTCTTACTTTATATTCACCAGATGACGCAATGAGATTATCAGCATTATCTCTATCTCTCTCTCTCTTTCTCTCTCTCTCTCTCTCTCTCTCATAGTGCACTACCCACTGGCAGGTCCATGGTATATAACGCCTCCACTCTTCTCTGTCTTTCGCTTTCCTTCTCATATTCGCAAAATGAATGAATCTTTAAATGTTCTAACATTCCTAATCTCGGCCTGTCTCTGCCTCTATTTCTTTCCGTTATCAGCAAAATACATTTCTTTGTGATTCCCCTATAGGTGTTTGAGACAACTCCAACAGTTTATTAACCGGAGTTTTACCATAGGGCGCACTAAAGCAAATATGGATGAAATAAAAGCCAATCCTACAACAACGTTCAATATTAACATTTATGTTTAAAGGTGAAGTAATAATATGGTTCTTGTGTTCTTTTATTGAGTTGTCTTCATTTAATTATCTGTATAGTTAAAGATATATATCTACAAAAGATAAATAACTTTTTGCTTTATTTCTTTATCCGTTTCTTTTTCTTTTGCTTTTTTACTTTCTCAATCTCACTCTATCCTCAGTTTTATTTTCGCCTCACGTTTGATGCTACATCTTCGTCCTCTGATACTTTACTTTCATTCCATAACTTTAATGTTAACCTGCATCAATGGCAAGCTGTAGTTCGCTTTCTCGTTCTCTGTCATTTCTATAAATCGTCGTCCATAAAGAGTTTCGAGTGATGTTTGCACATGAGCACCATGTCCTCGTTGTCCATACAGGCTAGACAAACAATCATGGGAGTGGACTGTACCGGATTCCCTTCTAGCTACTAGCCCCCTCTTTGTAAAAAATAAAAGCTAACGTTATAGCTGATGTTAATGTCAGTTTCCTCACCCAAAGTGAAGTCATAGCCCGGCGAGCCCAGGATTTGAACCCCGCGCATACTGACCCGCGGTCAAATATCTTACCGACGTCGTAAATGGCTCCAGCCATTGCAATAACGTGCTGAAATGTGCAAATTTCAACGAAACTGGATAATTTTGCGTAATGTTTCACTTTTTGCGGAGATATCGTTAGACTACTAGCGAGGGGGTTTAAAGAATATCTGCGTATACGTCTCGCTCGCTATTTGCTTCAGAGACAACTTTATTTTAGAGCAAATGAGAGTCTGCTGCATCCGTGTAGAGTGCGCCTCAGAAACAAGAGTTCTAGGTTCAAATCCCAGGACAGTCAGAAATGAGGTATAAACTTGATTGTCTAAGATTACTAAATCACAGCTAGCAGCCATGAAGACAAACAAGGGGATGCGACTAATGGAGTAGGTATTAAGTGTGAAGAAATTATAACAAGAAGTTAGTTGAAGGAAACACTCTGACATTACTGTGGCTTCATGCATAGCTACAATATAAAGAGTAATGGAAAAGTAATCTCTGGTAAATACTTAAACTTTTTTGTTTTTAGTCCTCTGCTGAATCAGGGCCGCTTAGTAATATATCCACCGTAAACGGATACTGTTCTAAAGAGGCGAAGAGCTAGAACTTAAGAAGTACTGGTTGAACTGATATGGAATGTAGACTGTGGCTTCCGACTAATTAATTTAATTTTAGATATATTTTAATTTATTTATTTTTTACCCCGTTGTAAAGACCCCAGGGTTTGAACAGTACGTGCTGAATTGCCGCCCGGCTACTCGAGGTCATCTGGTTGCCTTAAATTATATTATCATTATCAAGAGCGATATATGAGTAGAAATATGCAGGATGGACTTGCCACTTGGAAGAATAATATAGATAGTTTTTTATTAGATGCGAAGAATTATCTCAACCCTCGTTTTAGACTGTAGCGGCGATACGAGATAGAGCAACCTCTAGAAACAGCAGCAGCAACAAAGGCAACAACAGCGACATCAACTACAACAACAGTAACAACAGCAACAACAGCAATAACAACAGCAACAACAACAGCAACACTAACAATAGAGATAACAATAGTAACAACAATAGCAAAAACAGCAACAACACCAACAAATAAAACAATGGCAACAACAACAGCAGCAACAACAACAACAAAAACAGCAACAACAACAACAACAGCAATAACAGCATCAACAACAGCAGTATCAACGACAACAGCATCAACAACAATAGTAACAGCAACAACAATAGCGACAAGAACAACAATAGCGACAACAACAGTATCAACAGTAACAACAACAACTGCAGACCTTCAGCCGCAGCACGCCACTCACGTCGCAAGCATCCTGTGTCAAACCAATCCATTAGCCTCTGATCCTCCATCACTGCCTCGCTCTTTCAGCTCTTTATCTTTACTGCGGACTTCCTGCTTGATATTCATGAATCTGCTTCCGCTTTTGAGTCGAGGATTTAATTTTCAAGGTCGGTTCCGGAGAGCTGTTGCTCAGAGTTGTTGCTGACTGATCGAATCTGAAGATGAAGGGATAGATAATAGTAGCTACGTTGAGGTCAGCTGTTTAATTGTACTAAGCTCTCTCTCTCTCTCAATCTCTCTCTCTCTCTCTTTCTCTTTCTAGTGTTCTGCCAAGCTGCAGGTCCAAGGGACGTAATCCTACTCACATGTTGATTTTCACGCTCCATAAATTGCACACCATCGATTAACGAATTAATCCCTTTACAAATGTCTATGCCTTTTCCACACCTTAAAGTAGCCTATAGCTTGGGAATAATGCGCTTCTGAGGTAGTTTCGCGTTGCCTTTCTCAGTTCTATATTTGATTAGTTGCCATTTAGTCCAGGAGAAAACTTAAGGTTTAGTTCTTCCAAACACTCTTCGCACCCACAACTGAATTTAGTGAGTGCATTATAAAATAATAATAAAATAAAACAATAAAATAATAGTAAAATAATAATGAAATAAAACAATAAAATGAAATAATAAAAAATAATAATAAAATAATAAAAATTGTAATTAAATGATAATAAAATAATAATAAAATAAATAATAATAATAAGTATTATAAAATAATAATAAAATGAAAATAGTCCTTCATTTCAGTTTTTAGTGCGACAGGCAACAGTGAGTAGACGGGATAAGTTTCATAAAGTATCCCCCACTTTCACGTGATGTTTACATTCTTCATTAAGCAATATCTCTTTGCATAGAATTTCATGTTTATTTCATGTTGTTGAGAGATTTTATGTTTATAAACTACACGCCAAAATATTACACTGTTCTTTGAAATATTCAGTCTTTTAATTATATTCAAAGAGTTTAATCAAGAACTCAAGAGTTGCTTGATTAAGCAGGTCTATCGAGCGCCTAGAGAGAAAGGTTTGTCTGAGCGGAAAGCATCAGAACTCTGCAGTTCTCATGTAATTGAATGTCGCAGACGTGCGTGTTACTTTATTTCAAACAGTGCGCATATTAATCAGATATCGTCTGCTCGCAGAATTCTTAGATGTCATCATACAGATAGAAAAGTGTACTAGTGTAATACAAACCGGTAAGTTGGAATTTGTTGATTCTGTAATACTTGGCTGGAGCCAGTGGCGAAGTCGGTATGATACTCGACCGCGTATCAGTATTTGCGGAGTTAAAATTCTGGGCTCGCCCGTTACTGACATCGCTTTCGAGTGAGGAAACTGACACTAACCTTAACTTTGGCTTTAACTTTTTATTTCGTGAATTAAGATAATACTGTAAGATTAAAGTAGTTCTGAATTTATTTAGACCGTAAAAAGTACGATCAGTATTATTAATTACCAAACTATTACACCTATTATTGTATTTAGTACTACTATTGCAGCAACGATTCTATCAATAGCGTATTGACCTATGTCGGTCATCGAAACTACTTTACAAGCTCTTTCTGCATTTTACTTTTGTTCATTCCTCTTTGAGATTAATTTTATTTAATCATGAACATACTATAGATCAAGACATTTTCTATTAAACCTGGGCATTATTAATTTTAGTTTTCTCTGTCTACTGCAACTTAAGCCTAAATGCTAATATTTCACTTACAAATCCTTCGTTAACACAACAGATTTTTGTATAAAAGACCTCAAGGATATTTTGTAAAAAAAAAAAAAAAAAAATTTGTCACATGTTTTCGGGCTCTTTCTTTTTAGTGAAATGAGAGAGAGATACTGCATGCATCTCTCAGTGTTCTGCCAAGCTTACAGATCTAATATTTGTGCCGTTATAATAAAATATATGTAATAGTGTCGTTTTACAATACTATACCTGCCGACCTTGGCCAGTCTCCCGATGGATTCAAGAAAACTTCACAAGTAGAAACTGTTTCGTGAGGAAGCCGTTATTGATTGATTAATCGATTAATAGAGTTAATGTTCTTTGCAATCACTATAACAAGCTCAGCTCAGTTCACTCATTCAGATTTATTGCTGGATTTCTGAAAGAAAATAACCCAACGTTACCCGACATCAAAGATAGGAAAAGGTTTCGGAAGATTCAGCCCTTAATGTTTACGACTGAGTATTCTACGTCTCTCTCTCTCACTCTCTCCCTCTTTCTCTATCCCTTAGTGGACTGCTTACTGGCAGGTCCATGGCATAATTGCATAATGATTTGCAAATCAACAGTACATAAAAAGAGGATATGTGAGAGAAAATTTCTGAGAGATAGGCATGCTGAGTGAGGGAGAGAAAGTGAATGATTGAGAGAGGATCCGAGATAGAGAGAGAGAGAGAGAGAGAAAGAGAAATGTAGACTTTTCCGATATACCACTCCACTTCACTACACTACAGCACGATGCTTCTGATGGTTCTCGGTGATGACGACCGGGAGGCAGTTCTTAATTGGATTCGTTAAATCAAATAACAGTGCGATATTGCCGTATACGTTCATAGACCTATATATATATATATATATATATATATACATATCTATACATGTATATATATATATATATATATACATATCTATACATGTATATATATATATATATATAACTCTGTATATACATGTATATATATATATTAATATATGTGTATGTATTTATATAAATATACAATATTTAGCCTTATATCTACTACAAAAAGTATATATATATACATATATATATATACACTTTTAGCCTTATATCTACTAGAAAAAGTATATATATATATATATACATACATACATTTATGTATATATATATATATACATACATACATTTATGTATATATATATATATTTATACAGTATATAGTATGTACAATATACATTATATACACATATGTACATATGTATATTTATAGGCCTACATGTATATTGATACTGTATATAAGTTATATCTACAAGCATATGTGTGTGCATCTATGAGTGTTTGTTTGTTTGTTTGTATGTGTTTTTGTGTACTGGAAATTTAATCATTTGCTCTAAATATTTACTTATAGTAGATTATTAAACTGGCTGCATATTGGAGATTTTACATTTTGATTGATGACTACTGTACATTCATGTATAGTAGTCATACTTATAATTAATGATTCACCTGTTTAATTTTTTTTAGCTTTAATATTCCAATTTTAATAATTTTATTAACTCTCCGTTTTTTAAATCTTGTTTTCTTTCTCTAACTATGTCTCACTCTCTCCCTTTCTCCCTATCCTCTCTCTCTCCCTCTGAATCGCTTTCTCCTCCTTACACGCTTTCTCTCCTTCTCACTCTATCTCTCTCTCTCCCTCTCTCTCCCTCTCTCCCTCACCAATATTATCTCTCGTCATTTTTTAATTTTCTCATATATCCTTGCGAAGCTTAACTTTTTGCTTCGAGTCGGAAACTCATTGAGTGGATTAAAGGAAGTAATTCCATATAACACTTCAATCCCGCATTCACCTGTCAATCCTCCATTCAGCTCATTCCGGTATCTCTTCTAGGCGTGCCGTGGGTTCCGTGCAAGTCAAAAGATAAAGGATGGATGCAAAAGCATTCGACAAATGTAAATATGGTAAATATAGTTTATCGTAATTAATTCATAATTAATCATAATATAGTGCTTACCAGGTAAAAGGAGTATAGAGTTCGCTCTCTGGATAATATTTCCTCGTTTGACATTTGGTAATAGTATAAAGGACTTGCTTTATGTATAATACTTCTATTTTAGAAAGCAATGTAAAAGCAAAATCTTTTTTATAGAATCTTTCTGGCAAATTTTTATAAATGAGAAAAAATAAATAATAGCAATATTATTGAGTAAAATAAAGGTAGTTTTAGCTTTCTCTTATGTTTCATTAAAAAAAATGAAAAATTGCTGATAATTTGTCGAGGCATAATCAGATGATCATAAATAATCATAATTTAAATCAAATGATAGCAGAAATTTAATCTGCTGAAAGTCAAAAATGGTATTTTAATTTCTTAATGATTGCGAATAAAGATTGTCTTAGATGTGTTAAAATTTCAAGTAATATTTAAAATAAGCACTTTAATTTTGGTCTTACTCTAGCTTCAAAATTGCGAATTACACAAAGCTAAATTGATAGTAGGTGGTTTTAATCAGGGCTCATCCTTTCATTTTACTCCTCAATGGAAATGGCAAATTGACGCCAAATCTCGTCCTTATAATCTTTAACTAGGATGTGTCATTTGAGACAAGATTAGATTTCTTAATCAAATCTCATTTGCCGCCTTAGCTTCATCGAAGATCCGGCGTTCTCGCCACCAGAATCTCTTAAATACATTAGAGGCAATCAAGCTTTCAATTCCGATTTTCCACTGTTAGATCTAAAACTCTAAATGACTATCGCCTTTCCGTTACACATTAGGAAGAAGAGTTTGTCGGTGAGTGGTTAGTTTAGTATATTCTTCTTCGGTGCACTGCCAAGTGGCAGGTTCAAGGTACATATTCATACTCAAAGTCTGCTTTCTCGCTCCATACGAGCACTCTTTAGATCAACAAGTTAATTCCTTCACAAAGTATATGCCTTATCCATACCTTATGTAGCCTATAGCTTTGGAAAAATGTAGCCTCTGAGGTGGTTTCCCCTTGCCTTCTTCAGTTTAATATAGTGATACTAATATAATAGAACACATACTATAGTGAAACGATCAACTACAGTTGATATCTCTCACTTTTAGAGCCACATGTTATAACCGTTAGGCAATTCATTGGTTTTTCCGTATAACCAGTCCAGTGAATGTCCGAGATTTCACTCTCAGATCAGCGCGGCTGGGAATCTAATCAACAAGAGTTCCATTCACCTTAGGATCTGTCATTTAAAACATCATCTACACCTCTAACTATACGCTATTGAAACATTCGATACGTCACATTATTCTTATATGTGCTTTGAAGGAATACTTATACATGTAAGCCGACATGCGAAAAATGTTTAAATATCCGGATTTTCCCTTTAATGAGCACTCCTGCATTGAGATCAACAGTCCCTGGAAAAACTTTTGGTCTTTTAATAATCATGTTCTCATTCCCACTCACTAGTTTGAGAATATTTCTGACAAGATTGTTCCAAAAGAAATGTAGTAACTATAAACTATAAATTACACTAAAGTACAAGGCTGTACGATGATGATATAGAAATGTGTTCCTCACCCAGTCACTTGTTAAATGCATAATCATGGAAAGAAAACGGTGGAATACGGATAAATCAAAAAATATTTTCATTGAGTGAATTGTTGTGGTAATAAACTGCTATTGTAATACTGCTAGTGTTAGACTCATGACTTGTCATAGATTTATGTTTCTTTCCTAAAATTATATAAAAAAAGCTAGTGCCAAGTTTAACGTCAGTTTCCTGGTAGAAAGCATGTCAGTGACAGAGAGAGCACTGGATTTGAATCCTGTATATACTGATCCGCTGTCGAACAACATACCAACAAGCCACCGGCTCTACCCATATTATGTATTTATTGACTTTTACTCTAAGACGTGAAATGACAACGAATCTAGTATTAGTAATAAGATCTATCACATCTTCCTCTCACTTCATTTATGTAGTAAAATGCATTTCTCGTTGTCAAGTAGTGGTTTTTGATTAATGAGCATGGTAGCATCGCTGTTTCTCTCATAAATGAAAATTGACATTTCCATTATCGGTCGTATGACATATACGGTTTAGACTTCACCTGAGATAAAATAGCCAATTCTTTAACTCTCTCTCCCCCTCTAACTCTCTCTCTCTCTCTCTATTTTTCTCTCCCCTCTTCCTTTCTCTCTATCTCTATTTCGCTCTCTCTCTCTCTTTCTCTCTCTCTCTCTCTCTCTCTCTCTCTCTCTCTCTCTCTATATATATATATATATATATATATATATATATATATATATATATATATTATGTTTATGGATATATATATATATACATATATATATATAAATATATATATATATATATATCCATTTTTCTCTATTGCTCTCTACTTTGCTCTATTTCCCTATCTCTCTCATTCTCACTATCTCTCTCTCTCTCTCTCTCTCTCTCTCCAGTGACTGCAGTTTTGTAGATCACTAGTTACTGTCCTGTACATTCCACTTCATTTACATTCCAGTTCACATTCCATACTTATATCATTCTTTACTACTTGTATTGACTACTTAATTAATTAATTACCACTTACATTGCATTATTACATAACATTACTACTTACATGTATATTATTACTTACATTCAAGTTCACTTACATTCTGATTTCTCGAGCTCTAAGCTGCACTGTATCAATCAGAAATGTAGTCTAGTTATAAATGCTTTGAGTTTGTGCAGCGAAAATCGGGGTTTCCTAATTGATTTTCCATTGCCTTCTTAGGTAGTCACCGCTGACAAAATTCCAAGAAAACCACCGATTTTAACCTTGACTTTTCTAGATGATTCTATATGATCTAAACTTCTAAGTCTATATCAAGTACAATTTACTCTCATTATCTTCCCCTGAATCCCAGTTTAGCTATGATCGGAGTAACATTTATTATATTCTTATTCGTGTTTGTGTATGTGCGTAATTGTACATATTTATTCTATGTATATTTACCAAAATTTATATCTGCATACTTATTGATACTGCTTACTTTATAACAGGTATTAAGTTACAAAATTTCTTCCGATGGTCCTTGTAAGTGCCTTGGTGCCTAAGGTTTACCCTGTATTTAGCTATTTCATGTCTCATTAATGTATACATGTGATTTTATTGTGCAAGACAAACTCATTAAATTAAATTAAATATTGTCAGAAAAGGCCTTCAATTGGTGAGCGCCTAGGCTCCAGAAATTGCTACACAATTTTCTATGATCAGACCCTATTTAAACGGGTATTCTCTAGAGCAGATGATGAGGATGATGACGATGTATATTTATTCCAAAGATGTTAAAACTTCTGAGTTTGCTACTAGTCCAGTAGTACAGAATCTAACTACGACGATATCTCTACTTCCAGCCGATTACATCTGAGAGTCAAATTATGAACTTGTTTACTTGGCCAAATCCTCTCTCATTATCTTTAACGAGCAGACTACACGAAATAGATTTAACTCTGGATGCTGTTAAACCTAGCTAGCTAATATAAATAATATATATAGATCTCTCTCTCTCTTTCTCTCTTAGTGCACTACCTACTGGCAGGTCCATGGTATGAAAAGCCTCCACTCGTTATATATAATGAATATATAATAGTAATATATCAACAATAATAAATATAAACGGAGTAATGTGCATAAATATTACAAATAAATACTAACAGATAATGCTAATACTACTACTACTACTACTAATAATAATAATAATAATCTTCTTCTTCAGTGCACTGCCAAGTGGCAGGTTCAAGGTACAAATTCATACTCAAAGTCTGTTTTCTCGCTCCATAAGAGCACTCCTTAGATCAACAAGTTAATCCCTTCACAAAGTCTATGCCTTATCCATACCTTATGTAGCCTATAGCTTGGGAAAATATGACTTCTGAGGTGGTTTCCCGTTGCCTTCCTCAGTTAGTAGGATTAATTACCATTTAATCCTGGGGGGAAATGGTTCATGGTGAGGTGGGACCCCTCTTACCATCCTCAGCTCCTGCCTTTAGTCGCCTCTTACGTACACGCGGCAGATTGTTTGCGGTTGCTCTATTCTGCAGTGGTCCAACCACACCCGAGCACAACACGGGGCAATATTAATAATATATAAGAAATAAATGTATAAATCATACATTAGGGGCCTAAATGTTATTCTTAAATCATTCATTAAGAGTTATTCTCCTGCGGAAAATGTTTAAAACGTATGAATCTCTATAGATCAACATAGACGTGCATTTTATCTGCACGGTCAAATAAATAGATCATGCGCATAGCGATAATTTCCGTTCTTATTCCTTATCTCTCTTCCATCTTCAGCTCTCGGATGCAATCCATCAGTTCACACTGCTCGCCAGCCTTCCAGTTTTAACTTATATGTAGCGATATTTGTACCGAGTGCTATAAAAGTGTGAATTGAGCTCAACAGTCGAGCATATTCGTAAGAGGCGACTAGTGCAGATGATTGAATGAAAATATTTGTATTCGAATAGATGTCGCTCCCGCCTGTGAAGCAAGAAGCTTGAATGGGTTTGAATCTCAGCTGGAGCATATCTTATAGTATCCCCTGTGATACGGAAACAGACGCTAAACTGAACTTTACTGTTTTGTTTTATTATAACTAACATAGCTTTGATTGATTGGGGGGGATGGGGGCGAGAATTCGAACCCCACACATACTGATCCGCGATCGAATATCATACCGACATCGACACTGGCTCCAGCCATAAGTTAAACAGCAGTAAGCGGTAGTTGGTTCAGAATAGAACAATGTAGATGGTAAAAGTTACTTCAGTATTTTTTCTCCAAATATTCCACGCAACATTTCTATGCACGAGAGAACGTAAATACATACGACGTTGTAGGAGCGGTCTCACTATAGATAGATTGATAACAGTGCCACAAGCAGGAGATTTTATATTATCATGAAGTGGCATATACAAGTTTCTCTCTCTGTCTTTGTCTCTCTCTCTTTCTCTCTTTCTCTCTCTCTCTCCCTCTCTCTCTATCTCTCTCTCTCTTTGTCTCTTTCTCTCTCTCTCACTCTCTCTCTCTCTCTCAACTCATATGAAGTGAACCCCTAAACATATCTACGCATATACTGCACTGTTTTAGTATGTGAAATATTTTATTTGCATTTAGCTTTATCAAAGCTTTATTCTAAATCAGAAATCGAAATTTGTAGAACTTCACCGAAATAAATGACTTATTTTTTCTTTACTTTTCTTTAAGTTTACTTCAGGAACTAAGCAATAATTTACTGTTCAAGTTACTTGCTGGCAAATAATGGTTCACTCAGATGGTTCACTCAGATGGTTCACTCAGATGGTTCACTCAGATGGTTCCGACTCAGTATTTCATTTCTTCTTAAAATTATTTATGACCAATCATACAAATTGACACACACTAGCCAATAATTTTGCTTTAAATTTCTGCTATGTCTGCTATCAGAACTTTGGAATTTTGTTCTCCAAGATTCTCTACTCTTACCGGTGTGCGGAGGAAGCATTTGAGAGGATTGGAGTGGAAAGCTTTCTCCTCTGTCAGAAGAGAGGTAGTAGAGAGGCAGAGAGAGTGAGAGAGAGAGTGACAGAGAGAGAGAGAGAGAGAGAGAGAGAGAGAGAGAGGTAGGGCGAGAGAAAAGAAAATAACGAAAAAGAGAAAAGATAGAGTTCAATATGAAGATATAATTATATTTTAATGTAATATGCGGCTGTAGGTATCATATAAAACATCAAGACCGGAATAAATGTTAAAATTGAATTACTAAAAATTGGGGTAAAAACTGTAAAAGATTATCATAGAAGGTAAAATAATATACAAAAATGAAAGATAGAGAGATAGGAGAACGGGAGAAGGAGAGAGAGAGAGAGAGAGAGAGAGAGATGGAGATAGAGTGTGAGAGAGATAGAGATAGAGCGAAGGACAGAGAGAAAAGAAGATGGAGTCCAGTGGAATATTCAGTCAGCCATGTATACATTATCGCCGTTGTCCTTCCAGAAAATATCAGACATACGTTAACGTATGCAACAGTGTTCTCTGACTGCCACTGCAACAGTTCCCTGACAACTCCAATGCAACAGTTCCCTGACAACTTTAATGCAACAGTTCCCTGTGACAACTCCAATGCAACAATTCCCTGTGACAACTCCAATGCAACAATTCCCTGTGACAACTCCAATGCAACAATTCCCTGACAACTCCAATGCAGCAGTTACCTGTGACAACTCCAATGTAACAGTGTGACAACTCCAATGCAACAGTTCTCTGACAACTCCAATGCAACAGTTCCCTGTAACAACTCCAATGCAACAGTTCCCTGTAACAACTCCAATGCAACAGTTCCCTGTAACAACTCCAATGCAACAGTTCCCTGTGAGAATTCCAATGCAAACAGCGCTCTACGAGATCTAATAATAATAATAATAATAATAATAATAAAGGTTTAGCGTCCGTTTTCTCATACAAGGACGATGTCAAGGACGTATTCTACGCTATCGTGGACGTCATCGTGTTATCGAGAAGGATAACAACCAGTAACCAGTAGCAAGGATAACAAAGTAGCAACAACATCAGTAATCAATAATAACAACTAACAAATGAATCAATAACAACAACATAAATGACAGCAATTTAAATAACAACAATATCAACAAAAACAACATCATTAACAACAACAACAAAGTCATTACCTATTATAATCAACAACGTTGCAACAATTTGCATTCGATGCCGCGTGGAAGCATTAGCAACAGAGATAACGGTTGTCTAAATCCTACAACAACACTAAACAGTTATTGCGTGACTAGCGGTCATCAACTGCCTGCCGCTGCATCAGGAACATAATATCAAGTAATAACTGGACCGCACTAAACGTCATGTCGCTGAAATAAAACTAATGGCGTCAAACCTAAGCGAGCACATCAAAGGATGCTACAGAGAGCCAGAGTGAATGCTTCTAGAAAGATGAGGAGTTTAAATCAAATTCGCTTTGGATGTCCACGTGGAAGATTTAGACTGTATGATTGCACACAGTTTCTATTTGAAAATTTCTAGAACTTTTCCTTTCAACATTCTAAAATGTTTCATCAATTTGCCAGAACGTTTTGCATCTTTTTATTATTGTCATAGACTACGATGATGCTCCAACTGTTGGAAGAATGTTAACGCTATTTCGTGATTTTGTTTCAACATTATTGAATTCTCTACCACAAGATCTTCGATCTGGTCAATGTATTAGTACTTACCTGGGCAATCTAAAAACCTACCTCTTTTAGCAACAGGTTAATACTTTGACCCTCTTGATCTTGAACTAGAATTATGTTGATCTCTTCCTTTCATCGGTCCTTTTCTACTCAGTAATCATCGTGTGGTGCTTTGGCGTCTATTGGCGTAGAGTCTGCTTGAGACGTCTCTGACATTGTGGCGAGGAACCTGAATTTAAATCCTAATTGATTAATTGCGTGATTCTGTTGTTTGGTTCCAACAACATTAACTGTTGTTCAGTTGGGAGTCTTGTGAGTGTTGTGCCAACAATCAGTCAAATACTCTCTATATTATATTTATTATTGTTTATATTTAGTATTGTTATTATTTATTATTTTTTATTATTTATAATTATTTATTTATATTTATATTTATTATTATTATTATTATTATTATTTAGATTATTATTTTTATTTATATTATGCTGGGAGCTTTAAAGTTTAAGAAAAGATGAATGTTGCTTTGATTTTCTTTCTTCTACCATGGACTCCACAATGAGACTCTGTATCCGATGGTATGACATCCGTGGAAAGGTTGACAGAGCTAGCGTGACCGAGATGTGATTTCGGGAGAAGCGTTAGAAATGAAATTGCAAACTGTTAGTCAAGCCGTGCACAAGTGCTTTCACAACCTGCATTTGATGCAGATTCCTCAGTCAAAATCCGTTAAACGAAATTTCATCAACGGCAATTAGTGTTCATTGCTGCTTTAATGTCGTAAACTTATCTTCGCATTAGAGAGTCGATATTTAAGAAAAGAGTTGTGTTAAAGAGGTGCTAACCGTGTTGTGTCCGGTTCTGAAGATTATACCAACCGTGGACTTTGCTCGTCGCAAGAGGCGATAAAATTTAAATCAACGTCATAGGCATACTTGCGGTACATCAAACCATTTGCAGTTCTTTACAGAATTTTAAAATATCTCTCACCCTGTAGGCGTTCTAAGCCAGTCTTAAGAAAGGGCAGGGCTAATATTTACCAACTAGACTAACTTATACACGTCAGGATCTTGTACCTCCCTAGAGATCGTTTCGATTAATTCTCTCTCATTCTCTCTCTCTCTCTCTCCATCTCTCTCTCCTCTCTCTCTCTCTCTCTCTCTCTCTCTCTTTCTTTCGCTCTCTCTCTATTTTTCTCTCTGTCTCCTCTCTCTCTCTCCTTCTCTCTGTCTTTCTTTCTCTCTCTTTCTCACTCTCTCTCTCTCCTTCTCTCTCTCCCCTTCTCTCTCTCTCTCCCCTTATCTCTCGCTCTCTTCTCTCTAACTCTCTCTTTCTCCTCCTATCTATCTTTCTCTCCTTCTCTCTCTCTCTCTCTCTTTCTCTCTCTCTCTCCTTCTCTCTCTCTCTCTCTCTCCTTCTATCTCTCTCTCTCTCTCTCTTCAGGCAACATTTGCCGAAACTTCATCTCGAACAGTTTCCACATCGTGCTATGGAAGTGCATTGCAGACCCGCTGCACGTACCTAGAGTGTTGCTGTGTGCTCCAGCGTGTTGTGAGACAATCCTGTTGCTGTTACAACTATATTACATTGCATAGTCTAAGTTGTTTTAGGATAAGAATATAATCTGCTAGTAGAGTTCAACGCGATAACCGTAGAGTTGCCCATTAATATTCTAAGAGTGATGCCTACGAGTTTATTTGTATGGTATAAAATTTTATTTTATATTATGCAATGTACAGTATATATAGTGTAAATATTACTATACAAACTTGCACTTATTATATATATAACATATATATATATATATATATATATATATATATATATATATATATATATATATACATTTATATACCATTACATAAACATGCACAGTACAATTAAATATATGCGGTGACTGTTTATGTTTACTAAAATATACTAGTGTGAAAAAATACACACATCTAGGGAAATTGGACTCTTTTAACTGAACCTGTATTTGAACCGAACCTCTCAATCTTGAGGCGAACGGACTCTCAAGGAATTAATATCTAGAAGTTTCTCGTTTATGTAAAAGTTAGTTGTTTTAATCCGACATTATAAATATGACGATGCGATGAAACTTATACTCGCCCGAAAATTTAGAGTGAGCAACTGACAGATTGTAATTGGCGTTAATATTTATGAATTTAAAAATGACGCTTTTATTAGATTTAAATGCATACTCGCCATAAACTTATACTCGTCAAATGACGGACCAGTGATTAGCGTAACTATTAAGGAATTATAAAGATGACGTTTAAGACGTCAGCATTACTTCAGATAGACAGCCAGACAGAACTGGTAAATTATCTTAGTATATACATGTATGTAAAATCAAATTTGCTTCTCATTATCTTATACCAGTTTAGTATATACTGTATATTGCATATAGGATATAATATAATATGGTCCATATGCATCTGTACTGCATGTAGGCATGTGTAAGTAAATAAGCCTACCTCAATTAATCCAAGAGCTTCTATAAACAGCTCAACCATAAACACAAGCATAACTTCCGAGGTAAGTATACGCTAAAACCTTGCATTATATCGAGAAACTAAGTATTTCACACTAATGCTGCTACTTAGAGATTAAGTGAATTAATTATATATGGCTTTCAGATTTATTGTAAGAGCTTTGTATTCAGTAACAGTGTGCAAGAATTTACTTCCTTCAAGAAAGTTTAAGCTTTGTGGTAATTCTTCAGATAGCTAAAATCCACATTAAATTTCTGTGACCCAGTCATAAACATGTAGCATTCCTTGGCCTAGATCAAGAAATAAAGTCACGTTTTACTTTACTCCAGTGACGAAGTGGAAGTACTAACTTCACTTAACGATATGTGGGCTCCATATAAAGACAATTTTATTAGAAGTACCGCAAACTTTTTTACTTTATTAAAACTGAAATTCCTTCGACGTAACTGTGGCCTGAGAGAAATAAAAGTCAACTGTTGCGAAATTATGCACATAAACGAGCTAATGTTGACGTCAGTTTCCCCACTGGAAAGCGATGTCAGTGACGTGAGTGCCCAGGATTTGAACCCCGCACATACTGATCCGCGGTTGAATATTTTACCGACATTGCCACTGGCTCCAGACAATCAATCAAAATCAAAATCTATTTCGTTATAATATAGCACAACAACAATTAGAGAGCTATAGTTGTCCATGACAACATCGAGCACTATTGAAACAAATCCAAGCCGATAAGCAAAAGGACACTGAGTGTAGAATCCTATAGAATCCGGATATGTACGGGATTTCTTTCGATATGAATTTCGACAATTCTTACGATATTTCTTTTGATATTTCTTTCGATATTTCAACGTCTCTCTTCAGTGCACTGCCAAGTGGCAGGTTTAAGGTACATATTAATGTTAAAAGTCTGTTTTCTCGCTCCATAAGAGCACTCCTTAGATCAGCAAGTTAATCCCTTCACAAAGTCTATGCCTTATCCATACCTTATGTAGCCTATAGCTTGGGAAAAGTATGGCTTTGGAGGTGGCTTCCCGTTGCCTTTACTTTTAACTTATATTTCGATATTTCAACATATCTTTCGACATGCTGCCGTGTAGGACCAACACCTCATGACTATGACCACCTGTTCTATACACTAGTCTAAAAACTTAACCACCTTTCTCACTGAGTGCCACACAGCATGGTTATATTCGAAGAAAGTGATAACTTCCATCAGTTTTATGTTACAGTGCATCCTATTTGTTGCTTCTACGTATGCGACTCGTGTTCCAATAAAATAAGACCTCATTCAGGTCTCTTACTCTAAGCAATAAGACCCCTAATACATCTTCAAACCTACGCCCCTTCGCTTCTGTTGATTTTGTTGTCGTGGCTACCGCTGTGGATAGGGGGAGAGCACCAGATGATTTCTAGACTGGTGCCCGGCCTTGCCTCACAGCTTGGTCTGATTGTTCTGAGCACCAGCGCCTATGATAAGCTACCGGAGGTGTCGCAATATGCAGTTATAGCACACGTTGCACTCTTTTCTTCTCGTTTACTTTGAATGCACAATTACATGCATATTACTTTAGTTACCTGTATGGTCATGATGATAACTCGAATTTATGATGCTTCTTTTAGTGTCGAATTCCTCAGTCTCATGCTGGTTTACTTAAAGTTTAAATGTCTTGGTGTGTTACTCAAGTAACTATAGGTAGAGTTATTGCTTCTATTTTATTATCTCTCTCACTTTCCCTTTTCTCTCTCGCTTTCTCTTCCCTTCTTTCTCAGTCGCACTTACATGAACAACTTTCATGGAAGTACGAGTGAAAATATTTTTTCTTTTTGTAATCCAATTTTAACTGTCATTTAGCTGTTTTTGTCATCCAGTTTAAATGTAATCTAGCACCTTTTGCCACTCAGTTTTAATTGTCATTTAGATGTTTTGTCATCCAGTTTTATAATGGCATCTAGCGGCTTCAGTTACGTTGTAATTTTTTGTGGTGTCAGCCGGATAGTCTCCAGAACCGGAACAAGCTCAATCCCGATCAAGTGTCATCATAAATATCCAGCGTCCACCCTCGCGTCCACTGCAGGACAGGGTGCCTAGAGATGCCTGGGGGTGCCTAGGGGTGCCTGGGGGTGCCTGGGGGTGACTGGGTCATCTTCAGTCTCGGTAGCATTCAGTATGGCTTAGCGAATAGGTGATTATCAGTACTCGCTTGAATAGTGTAGTATCATTATTCGAGCGAATAGTTTATTATCATTACTCGATCGAATAGTGTTATCATTATTTTATCGAATAGTGTATTATCGTCAATTGGTCGAATAATTTACTATCATTATTCACTTCATTTTATTTACTATCGTTATTCAGTCTAATAGTCTATTTTTATTATTTGTCGCCACATCATTAGATGCCATAAATGCTTTGTAAAAGAGAGTGGTCCGAGATGTTTGACAGGCCAACTAGCTCTCAATTGCCACTTTAACCGCTGCATATCCTGCAGCATTTAGATGATCTCGTAATGGGCTGATTGAATTCAATTTGCGAATAGGGATTATAGAAATATAAAAATAACTATAGTAACTTTTTCCGTGGTTATTCAGAATATTAAAATAGCACCAACAATTAATTCACGTTGAGCAATAATTGGGGCTTCTTTCGTACATCAAATCACAACTCGGTTTCTTAAACCATCATTAAAAATAAGTCGTTCTAGGCTATATTTTCCTCTATTTTTAGCCTGACTTTCCAATGGTCATCATTTTAAATTTCATTCTTTGAAATAGCAGACATGGACATTGTCAGGGAAGGGTTCTAAAGGCGAACCCTAGCCTGGACCAGGTTCATTAATTCTAAAACTCTAAACTAAAAATGATGATCTATAATACTAGATAACTACTTCTTATTAACAATTTCTAATTACAGTTTTATTTATAACAGACATATAGGTAGTGTATTATAAATGAAGTCTATTTAGTTCACTTCAATTATATTTTGTTTAACTTAAACGCAACACAAGAAAATAATATATTACAAGAAACTAAAAATGTCCTTATATGATAAATAACTGAATTAAAAAAAGAAAAGCTAATAATCAAATATAGCTAATAGAAGTTGAAAATAAATTAATAATTTACAGAATTTAATGAAAGAGCTGAAACTAATTAACTGCTACTAATTAACTGCTACTAATTAACTGCTACTAATTAACTGCTACTAATTAACTGCTACTAATTAACTGCTACTAATTAACTGCTACTAATTAACTGTTACTAATTAACTGCTACTAATTAACTGTTACTAATTAACTGCTACTAATTAACTGTTACTAATTAACTGCTACTAATTAACTGTTACTAATTAACTGCTACTAATTAACTGTTACTAATTAACTGCTACTAATTAACTGTTACTAATTAACTGCTACTAATTAACTGTTACTAATTAACTGCTACTAATTAACTGTTACTAATTAACTGTTACTAATTAACTGTTACTAATTAACTGCTACTAATTAACTGTTACTAATTAACTGCTACTAATTAACTGTTACTAATTAACTGCTACTAATTAACTGCTACTAATTAACTGCTACTAATTAACTGCTACTAATTAACTGCTACTAATTAACTGCTACTAATTAACTGCTACTAATTAACTGCTACTAATTAACTGTTACTAATTAACTGCTACTAATTAACTGCTACTAATTAACTGTTACTAATTAACTGCTACTAATTAACTGCTACTAATTAACTGCTACTAATTAACTGCTACTAATTAAATACCAAACTACAAAAAGGTAAATAAATAATATTATCTCTACTCCTTGACAGAAATTATAACGGAGAAATTGTTTTGCGCAAAAGTAATTTTTTGGTAGTATCTAA
Source organism: Enchytraeus crypticus (assembly GCA_905160935.1). Taxonomy (NCBI): domain Eukaryota; kingdom Metazoa; phylum Annelida; class Clitellata; order Enchytraeida; family Enchytraeidae; genus Enchytraeus; species Enchytraeus crypticus. The sequence goes on from CAJHZI010000321.1 coordinate 659,756, forward strand.
GCAGCAATAGAGATGTGATTGATAGACAGTTTGCATTAGTACAGAATTGCGAGCACAAACGAGCTTAGAATTCAGTGAAGTAAATGCAAGTGGCCACAGTACGGTCGAGCCGCAATTAGCTCAATGTCATCTAGAACGGTAAGCTCAATTGAGCGCGGTGACTTGATTGAATGAGTCTGACAATTAAGCGATAGGTTAGCTTGTTTGTCGGAACATTAAAATGAGGATTTACTGCTTCGACTCTACGTATTCATGTTAGGATTGATTGCACCGCAGACAAAACACCAATTTATCGGTACAGCATCGGTAGCATCTGTCCTTCTTTGTAAATATGCCGTTGTCAGAAACATTAAATGTCATCTCTCTCTCTCAGTGCACTGCCTACTGGCAGGTCCACGGTATGTAACGCTCCACTCTTCTCTGTCTTCGGCTTTCATCTTCATTTCTACATATGAGTGGGTCTTTAAATCATCTAACATACCTAATCTCGGCCTGACCCTGCCTCTTTTTCCTTCCATTCCTAAATGTCATATAATTTGACAAATTCTAAATTATTGTAGTAAGATAGCTGAACTACCTTAGCTTACCTGAAAAAATAGATTAAGTAAACTGCAAGGAAAATTTATTTACGAATAATTAAAAATAATTAATTATCTCAACAAACCTTTTAAAAGTTTTAATGGAAAATTAAGACTGACAAGTATAGCCTAGGTTATAATTGGTTAACACAATCTTTTCTACCTCTCTCTCTCTCCCTCTCTCTTTCTCTCTCTCTCTCTCTTCTCTCTATCTAGTTCTCTATTTCTCGCTCTCTTTTTCTATATTTTCTCTCTCTTCCTCTATTTCTCTCCCTCTCTCTATCTTTTTTTCTCTCTATATATCTCTCTCTCTCTCTCTATTTCTCTCTCTCTCTTTCCTATCAACATAGTTGATCATTTCACTATAATGAGCGTTTACATTTTAATTTAATTTGTTGATCTATGGTATGCTCTTTATGGAACATGAAACCAGACTCATAGCATGAATTTATACGAATTGGACTTGTCACTTGATAGAACAATAGAGAAAGAGCGTATGTATATACGCCACGATTTGCATAAAAAAACATTTTTCGAAAACTATTTCATTTAGAGGACAACTGTTGCACTTTTAGACAACTCAATTTCGTTGAATTATTTCTAGAGATGGTCCGAAATAGGGAAAGCATTAGCACTTAAATAGCACGTTGCCTTCTCAAGAGATTCACATCTTGCATCTCATCAATCATTCATTTCTATTTATTTTCTCTGCTATCCGTCATTCAGTCAGTCCACTAACTTGACTTCCCGAGACCACCATGATAGGAAAGAAGTCAGAGTGGAGCAACGTCTCCAATAATAGATGGAGTGGATTCACTCTCCAGTAATGGATGGAGTGAATTCATTCTTCAGTAATGGATGGAGTGGATTCATTCTCCAGTAATGGATGGAGTGGATTCATTCCCCAGTATGGATGCATGGGATTCATTCTCCAGTATTCCAGTAGTGGATGGAGTGGATTAATTCTCCAGTAATGAATGGAGTGGCTCCTTTTCTGGATGGAATGCTAAAGGCTAGATCTAATGTAAATTGTCACTTTCTTTCTCGATAGCATGTCAGTGACGTGGAGAGCATTGGCTTTGAACCCTGCACCTATTGATCCTAAGTTGGACAACTTAAAGACATACCATAGGCTCATCGTTAGGCGATCCATTCAGTGAAAGGCTCCAGAGATTTGGCTTCAATTCTGAATTTGATATCTGTTAGAGAATTACAAATTTAATAGAAGCAAAACCTGGTTTATTAAAGACAAAAGCCTGCTTGAAAAGATCGCGTTTTAAAAATGAGCTGGTTATATATTGATATTAACAGAAAATGGCTTGATATACTTACTGTTGATAGCAACAACTAACCTGACTTACTTTTTACTGACACCAGTAAATAAGCTGAATTACTAATTACTGATATCTGTAAATGATACGATTACTTATTACAGATACAACTAACTGATTGGCATTACTGATATATCTAAATGGCATGACTATTCATTGCTGATTATGTGGTTATAGATTTCTAACTCATAAAAGGAACTTAATTAAGGAGATATGATGGAATTATGGATGGATTGTGAGACGAATCGTTCAGGAGTTATAATTTATAGCTGGCTAATAGCATATAGTAAAACACGTTGATGACTTTTTCATGGAACACAATTGCGGTTATAAGATTTAACATAATGATTTATTAATTTTGAAGATAGAAATAATCAGAATAACTGTTTGAGCCTCAAAAACTGTTTTTTCTTCATGGGCATATTATCCATAACGAGTGTAGCATGATAAATCTTATTTGTAAGAATAAATCAATAGTACTGCAGTGTGCCTATTCAAAATAATGTTAATATGAGCAAACCGCGAGAGGCATTGCTAATGTATGCTATAATTACAAGCAAATGGTACGATGATCTTGGGCAAGGGTTAAGGTTTGAGTGAAGGCTAACAGTTTGAAAGATGGAATATTCCTTTGGTATTAATGAAAATATTGTACGTGTACTGGAATGGTTGCTTCCGCCAAGCTATGCCCTAGAACACAAGAAAGATATATATATATATATATATATATATATATATAGAGAGAGAGAGAGAGAGAGAGAGAGAGAGAGAAGAGAGAGAGAGATAGCTAGAAAGAAAATTAAAAATAAACGAAAGAATGAAAGAAATAAAGAGATAGAGAGAAAGAAAGAAAAAAAGAAAGAAAGAAAACTTAAGAAACCATTAAGAAAGAATAAAAGAAAGAAAGAAAGAGAAAGAAAATTTTTTTTCATGTATTACTGCAATGCATCGAGGTTAAGCTAGATAGAGATTCATTTCTTTCATAGTTCTGTCTCGTACAGAATTATTTTCATTCTTTATTTATCTTCAAAGTATTGCTTCAGATGTATCGACACCTATAAATTGGTATTATTTAACGAATTTCAGTACCCCAATGACATGTAATACATTCGCTAGTTATGGATGGTTTGAAGAAACACAGCAAAAAGAAGAAAAATTTTCGTATGCAGATAATTTTATCTGTTCTCAATTTTGTCGCATTCGAAAATGTTTAATTTTAGTTGCGCGCTTGCATATGCTCAAATAGAAAAGAGCAATGCCATCTGGAATGCAGAAAAGTGTTAATTTTAATTTTTAGATTACTAAATGTAAACCTGTTACCCGTCGTAGTTTCATTAAAGCCTCTTAACAATTCTGACAGCCTAAACTATGACACTGATCGTCTAATTCTAGGCTACAATGTTTCTGTACTCCGTCGTTTTGATATTTCGTTCTATAATATTTTGTAGCTATCATTAAAGGATAACTGCACTGAACTATATTTTGACCATTTTATAGTTATCGTTAACCGTTAACTAGACTGAAATATGCTGTAGGATTGCACAAGCAAAAGTGGCCTTCGGTAATTGGAAAGAACTTTAAACAAAAAGTCTAAAGAAAGACACAAAGATAAAGATAGTGAAAACTTTGGTTTGGACCGCGCTATTGTATGGATGTCCTTAAGGACATCCATACAGTAATTTGCTTGTAATATCATGGTCCTTAAGGAAGGAAGATATTAGGAAACTAGAGGCATTGTAAATGTGGATAAGGAGAAGAATGAAAAAGATTAGTTGGACTCAAAATGTTGCAAATGAGTAAGTTCTGGAGAGAGTTGGTACAGATAGACAGTTGATAAATGTATTAAGAAATAAGAAGAAGAGTTGGATAGGACACATTCTAAAGGAGAAAGTCTACTAAAAGAGGTCATAGAAGGTAGAATGGAAGGAAAAGAGGCAGAGGCAGGCCGAGATTAGGTATGTTAGATGATTTAAAGATCCACTCATATGTGGAAATGAAAAGGAAAACGGAAGATAGAGAAAAGTGGAGGCGTTATATACCATGGACCTACCGTTAGGCAGTGCCCTAAGAGAGAGAGAGAGAGAGAGCAAGTAATAACGTATTCAGCTATGGTCTCAAGGTATTGTAAATACATGATATAATGTGACCTATACCACTCAGCTTGTGATAAAGTATTCACTTATGGTCTCATGGTATTGCAAATATGTCCTATAATTTGAATCTATCATCCTGCCTGGATTAAATTACGAGAGTAGAAATTCCTGGAAATGTTTACTTAACATTTGTAGAATTTATATCAGTTTCCGGTCAAGGAGTTGTTTTTCAGAATGCTACTGGAAAGCGTAATATGCAAAAGTGGCCCGTGTCTCAACTGCAATTTGTGTATTTTTAATAAATCAACTATTTTGAAATATTTCTCAATGTTACTTTAAACATTTATTTCCAGAAATTATGGCTCCTATTCCCTTTTACTAAATGTAACATCTCATTCGCGATGGTTCACGGTATAATCTATGAGCTTTATATTAGTTTAAATTAAGGGTTGAGAAATTTAACATATATTTTGGAATAGTGAGACATTTAGGCAATGTTCTATTTCTAGTGTTTACATTATTCTTCAACTGAAAGAACGTGATGCCCTCAGAGCTGTCAAAGCCTGATGTCCACTTACGGTTAGATGGTCACATAAAGTGGACAGAACAATTTGCATGATCGCGGAATTTGTCATTTTAATTTAACTTTTTAAACTATCCCTAACCCCAACCCCTACCCTTTACCCTAACGCTAAACGTATTCCTAAGAAACAAGTAAAATTTGTTAAAACTTCAAAGAATAAAAAGTGACTCAAAACAAGATCCTGCGATAATGCAAGTAGTTTTGTCCAATTAAGTGACCATCTAGGCTCAAATCTGATGTCGTGGTTGAAGAAATTAAAATCTCCATTTCGTCACACTTAATCTTTATTATTTCAGCACAAGTGTCTCTAGTGTTCTGTTGGACTTGCACCGCTTTGGATCTATTTGTAATCCGATATCTGCAATTTAATAGCTGATTTTGGGATAACTTGTTTGGGCGACGTGTAATGCTCCTTCTGGCATATTATAACAGAGATATGAAGATAATAAACATATTAGCGTATTTTCGCAGCTAAATATTTCTTGTATTTCTATATTATATTTCTATATTGTTTATTTAACTTGTACACTTTCACTATTCTATCATACTATTTATATTTCTTTCGAAAACTCTACTTAATTGTATACCTTAAGTGACTTATTTCACATCAACAATTCTACATGACAGTATAATTCTCTCTCGTCTTACATTTCCGCATTTTCTTCCTCAGCTCCATCTCTCTCTAGTTCCCTCTCTCTCTCTCACTCCTCTCTCCTTCCCACTCTCTCTCTCTCTCTCTCTCTCTCTCTATCTCTTTCTCTGTATTATTTTGGCACTTGTTTAGCACCTTTTAATATTCTCTTTAAGTAAAGTCTTTCATCTCTCTCTCTCTCTCTCTCTCTCTCTCTCTCTATCCACTTCCCTCTCTCTCTCCGCACCTCCCTCTCTCTCAGTCTGCTTAATGCTACATTTTCCAACACTACTAAATGCTGAGCCTATTTCTCTGCCTCTCCCTTAGGATTGGAGATAATCTTCGCCATTTAAACAAATCACAGAAAGGTCGGAAAGCCTGTTCCTTTTCGGCTTCAATTACTGAATTTGTTTATCCAACTAATTACCAGACTGCCTCTTTCGTCTTGAAACCTTTGAAATAATCACGCTTTCTCGGCGAGAGTAATTGCAATAGAAAAAAATCAAAGAAAATTGTGAAGCAAACAGAGCAAGACGTGTATGAATGGCGTTAACATAGGCAACATTCAAGCCTTTTAGCAGACGTTTAATATTTTTTATGTTTTATCGTTCATACTATTCAGCAGCAATTATTATTTTTCATCTCTTTAGAGTTCAGCCAAGATAAATATTCAAACCCTGAGTCTGTTGTCATGCTCCATATAGAGCATTCCATTGATCAGAAAGTTAAACCCTTCGCAAAAATCTATTCCTTATGTAATCTCATACCTTATGTAGACTATTGCTTGATAAATTTTTGCTTATGGGGTGGTTTCCGTTGCCTTACCTTTTTTGCCTTTTATGACACGTGCAGTTAACGGTATTTGTATATATGTTTCCTTAAATGCGTAGAATTTTTCTTTTCTGTTTGGTATGCTATATTTATGATCTTTCCTTTCATTTCACCTATTTAATCTATATAACCTCATAGTTAATCTATATTACCACATATTTAATCTATACAATATATTTAATCTATATCCTCGTGTTGTGTCCGGGTTTCCCCGTGTTGTGTTCGGGTTGTTAGAATAACAGACCAACCGGTGATTGCACGTGTCGTAGAAGGCGACTAAAGCACTATAATCAAAACCAACATCAGAATGGTCATTCGTTTGGTGAGCGCCTAGGCTCCAAAAATTGCTACAAAGTTTTCTAAAAATAATGAAAGAGATTATGACAATGGTATAGGACAGAGAGGAGTAAAGAAGGCCCATTCGTAACCCTACACTAGTTAAATCGGGATAACGGGAAGACGATGATGATGATGATGATGATGATGATGATGATGATGATGATGATGATGATGATGATATTTAATCTATATAATATGACAAGTGGCTAAATATATGTCGATATTCAATTGTGTAGCCTCAACTAAATAAAGGCGCTCTTTAGTTTTTTCATATTAAACTGTGCCTTTTAGTATTTTTAAAATTATATTGTAATATTTATAAATGAATATATATCTATAGTGAGCATTTTGTTATTCTTACAAATGCAAATCGTTAACATTTGTTATATCTGTTTAATCTGTTATTGTTCCAGGTAAACCATTTTACCTCTGAAAGGTTATTTTTCAGTTCAACAATCGGGAAAGCAATCTAGTAGACTTACATGTATCATACGGAGCTGATGAATATTATTTATACGGAGCTGATAAATATTTACTTATACGGTGCTGATGAATATTTATTAATACGGAGCTGATGAATATTTATTAATACGGAGCTGATGAATATTTATTTATACCGAGCTGATGAATATTTACTGATACGGATCTGATAAATATTTATTTATACGGAGCTGATGAATATTTTAGAAAGAAAAATTTTTGTGGAATTTATCATTCTAAGATAGATAGTTTCAAATGATCCTGGTAGAAAATAGATTTATTACTATGAACGGGATTCGCTTTAGCTTTGAGGACAAAATGAAAGACTCATCGAAATATCTCTGTCTGGAAGAAGTTCACGGGGATTCCATGAAGGAATGGGAAAATAATTCCAATGCTAAAACAAGCCTTCAGTTTAATTCCCGACCTGAAATCGTTGGACAGAAATCCGGTTTTGCTAATCCCGGTTTTGTTACGGAGGACGACGATTCGCTTTTGGGATTAAAACAGAAGAATAAGAATTCCCATCCGGATTATTACGAGTCATTCAATTCAGTTATAAGCGAAAATAGTTTTGTCGGGATTCCGAGAGAAATCGACATTATAGATAAAGAAAGCGATGATTCATTGAAGAAAACAAGGCGTTCAATGCCACAATCACTTGTAAATAGCGAGAAATCAATAGGTTCAGTGTATGAGCACGATTCAGTAAAAAGGCTATCGAATACTACTGACCACAATGTCTCGTTGGAAGCTTATAAATCTACGGGTTTAAATCTTAAAAACACTTGTCAACAGCCTAAAGACTCGTTCAGACGTTGTAGACAGATCAATCATACGGGGCGTCCTAAACCTGATTTGAATTTAGAATCTACGAATGTCATACAGGATAAAATTCTGTTTGAAAGAAAACCTACAGAATCAGACAGAGGTAGGAGATTTAAAGAAGGGCTTAATTCATGTAATGGAAGGTGCTATGAAATGTTGAATCTCGAGAAAGATGTAATGTTTAACATTGTGAATACTGATTTATGTTTAGTGGGCGAATATTCTAAAACTGTCAAGAAATGCGAATTAGCCTGTGATCGTGATGTGCTTATAGACAATATTTTATCTAAAACAAATTTTCTGAAACATCGCACTCGTCCATCGAGTCCTGACCGGTCAGAAGTAAGGACCTCTGACGGCGATAAAAATAATAAAATATGCGCTACATTCAATCCTAACGCCTCTCACAATCCCGCTATATCCGTGGGACGTCTCGACGCCAGCGCTCCGTCCTTCAGTCAACCTAACTACATCCGGTGCGAATCACGTGATCGGAAATGTAAAGAAAAAATTGAAAAAGAATTGCCATTCGACAGCTCCCGGGATTACGAAAGAGGAAATGATAAACGAATTCACAGCGTCATGGGGTTTAGCGGTTTGATTGAGAGTAAATGCGGAAGTAAAAGAGAAATTTACGGAGAACAAGCTAGCGGAAGTCTGAAAATAAAAGATTCTTTAAGCGCCTCCATAGGGAATGACTCTGTCGAGCTTGACCGAGGACAAAGTCCCAATGCGGAGCGGAAAGGACTTACTCAGGGTCGGTGTTTGTGCAACTTTGCGGTGTTGACTTTATCGTACGTTCTGTGGGTGACTGCATTTATTTCCATTGAGTTGATTCAGACGACGATGAACAGACATTCTCTAACCTCAGTCGTTATGCCGACCATCGGCCGGTTAAGAGATTACCAACCGATTCGTTCTGAGCCCATAGGGATGTTGCAGAAACCGGTGCAACCACAGCAGACACAACCTCAGCAGCAGATAGCACAACAACAACAGCAGACAGCACAACTGAAACAGACAGCACAACTGAAACAGCAGACAACACAACTTCAGCAGCAGACAGCACAATATCATCAGACAGCACAACTGAAACAGACAGCACAACTTCAACAGCAGACAGCAACGCTGAAACAGACAGCACAACATCAACAGCAGACAGCACAACAGCAGCAGCGTCAGACAGCACAAAATCAACAGACACAATTAGAGCAGCAGCCAGCAAGACAGCAACAAGAGCCAAAGCAATACCACATCGAGGAACAACAGTCTAAACAACAACCTCTGATTTCTCATTACAACCATACAAAACCACAAAGTACTAAGCAGTTAACTCAGCGATCATCGCTGAAATTAAACAACGAACAAGCGAATTTAGTTAATTTTCAGAATCAGCCGCTGTTAGACTCTAATAATAATAATCGTAAAGAAATGTCGGAAAACCCAAGAATGCAGATTTCTATCCCTTCGGACTTTCTGACGATGCAAAAGAATTATTGTCGCCATAGAGAAGTGCCAAAAAGTGACCTTTCGAAATCAAATTCTGTTGAAAGTCACTCTACAAAGAATGATTTGCTTTCATTGCCTAATTTAAATTTTAGAAATACATCCGCAACGCATGTATTCAATAAAGATTTCTACTCCAAAATACATTCCGTCCAAAATGGCTCATTTGTTCATGATACTTTTACTGAATTACAATTCAACTTAACCGCCATTTCCTCAGATCACACGTCTATGACAACCTTGGGTAGCAGCGATGCAAAGACGATAGAGAAAAACCAAAAATCTTCTGAAATGATGATAAAACAACGAGAAATTGTAGCGAAAGTCAAATCCGTTCGGTTGACGAAAAGAGGTCTAAATCAATCGTTCAATTCGATTACCGGATCAGCAAATCGTGATGAAAATATTGCTGCAATCGATTCAGAGAACGATTCAGTCGCTTTCCCCGGCCATTCCGTCGGATATTTGTCTTTATTGACTCTCCATCTGACATCCCTTCTATCCTTCTTCCTCTCGCCGACAATCCTGGAGCGTTTAGGAGCCAAATGGACGATCGCATGCTGCTATTCCATGGCTCTTCTATTCCTTGGTGCAAATATTTATCCATTTGGATTCTTGATGCTGCCTTCCGCTGCCTTGTTGGGATTTGTTTTGGAGCCGATGCGGGTAGCTCAAAGAATTTACATATCGTCCCTTGCAATAAGCTTACACAAGCAGCATAGGTACAGAGGTCCTTCCTTGTTGGTAAGTTTTAAGCTTTTATTTGATATATTTCGCATAAAAGGCTGTGAATAATAAAATGACATTACGAGACAGGGGAATTTGAAAGATTTAGAAAATGTAACTTATTTAACTAAAATTAGTTCTCCCAGTAGATATTTTTATACACTACCTGAGTGAGATTTGAACTGGTGTTATTCAGTTTAGCAGGCAAGTCTGTCGCAAAGGTAGCAAAGGATAAGTTTATAATAGAAGGATTACTTTATTACTTATCTTACTTAGCAACAAAAATTGAGTAATCGACTTAGAAAATCTCTAAACTTTTATTCAGTCTATATTTCTTCACAAACTTCTTTATCTAACTTTTTAAACCTCTCTCTTGTTTGAGAATCCTTTCAGTAAAATACTAATTCGAACCTCTCTGTAAGATATTTATTTATATAGAAATTTCTGTAAAAGACTTTTATTATAGGACATTTTCTCAACAATACATTTATTTATGGGGCAACTTCTTAATAAGGCCATTATATCTAGGTTCTAGGACCTTTCCTTTATAAGAAATTTATATCTAGGACATTTTCCTTCTGAAACAATTTTAATTATAGAATATTTCCTTAATTAATTTTCTAGATATTTATACTGTTTTATAATGCACCGTAAGTGTTTGCTGTTTCATTTCTAGAGGCTGACTCAACGATATCAGTCTATATTCTCTGGAATATCTCTGAAGGCTCATATTCTCAGTGGTCTTCTGCTCGCACTTACGATCGTTGAGCCTCCAGATGTTGCTAATGAAACTTCAAACATGGCCGCCACGTCATTATCCGTCCAATATACATTCCAGGGTTTCTCCAACCGCTCATCTACAAGAAATACTACTCTTAGTTCAGAAAACAGAGGTCAAGTACAAAATTACTTATACAAGGATGACCCAGACACTAAAATTTCACGGTTTAATGACGCAGATCTAAACAATAACGACGAATCTGGTAGGAAAATGCAATATATTACGATCCCCACAACTCAAGTTAAGAATCTGGAAACCAATTATCAGCAGCAAGCTTCGAGTCCTCGATATCGTCGTATTATTGCAGGCGAAATGGAAGAAAATCCGCAGGACGCCGGTTGCATTAGTTGTGGATATACTGAAAGCACCCGGACCGTCGAGTGCGTAAATCTTTCTGCTATCCCTACAACAGCGCGATATTGGCTATGTGGCGTTTCTGGTCTTCTTACTCTATTAGCTATTGCTTTCATCATCCTTCTACTCCATCCAGATCAAGGACTGGTGGAGGCAGTCTCTTCCAAGGATATGGAGGACATCGATCTATCATACACATCAGTAAGAGATAACTCAGGACGCATGGTGCTAGATGGAACGAAAAACTGCAATAATTCAAGTCTTTCTTCCAATGATCAACAAATTTATCAAAACCGATTGAATTCGATTACGGTAAGTTCCACTCAAAATGATCAGCTTGATTTGAAGCATTTCAGTTCAGTTAGGCCAAATCGTTTTCCATTGCTATTAAAAAAGCAAATTGTTACAGAAAAAGGTGAAAAATGTTATTCCGTAAGTTGTAGAAATGTTAAAGGCTTATATAATACCGGGCTTGATAGAATACCAGAAAACTTCAAGAGAAATAAAAATATATCTCACTTGAACTCGCCTAATGAACGCGTTGCATTGCAAAATGCTAGTTTTTCTACAGAAAAAAGTATTAACAGCAATTATAAAACTCTCTTACATTCCAGTAAGTCGAAGGAAGCTACACCAGATCTATTACAGACATTGGCAGTAAATATGGAATCTGATTTCTCTAGAAACCTTATCAGAACGGAAGAAGATGAATCCTGTTTGGAACAGAAGAAAATAAATTTAAACAACATCCAAACGCCAGCTAACACTTTAGATGTTGCGCATCATTTGCCTAGGAGAAAATATTTGAACAAAAGATGGTCTTCGGAACCTAATTTAGGTCAGAGGGTTTTATCTTCCACTAATTCGCAAAAAGATCATAAAATAAATACATTAATTTCCAATTTATCCAGCGAACAGAAACACTTTAGACGAGATTTCGATAATAGAGAACTTTGCGTTAATGACGCAGGGGTAGAAGGAAAAAGAGAAAACGAGATAAGCATTAACAGTGTCGACACCTCACTACTCAACTATTTACGTGAAAATTCAATCAGTACTAACCGCACCACTGTGAAGCAATTATACCCGGTGAATAGAAATTTGATTAATCAAAGAAATGAAGGCGATCTTTCTAAGAAATGTACTCAGGCATCATACGGTTCCAAGGCATCATACGGTTCCATTGTATACGATTCCATGGCACTGAAGGAGAATGCAGAGTGCGGCAGTCTAGGAATCCCCTTGCTAAGCACTTCTCAACTTTTGTCGAGGATCTGGATTCTGTTGAGAGATCCTAGGCTTCAGCTGTTGGCGCCTCTGATCTTCTTCTCTGGTCTCCAGCAAGGATTCGTCATATCAGATTTTACAATGGTTAGTATCAAGAGGAAAAAACGGGAAACCACCTCAGAAGCCATACTTTTTCCAAGCTATAGGCTTCATAAGGTATGGATAAGGCTTTGACTTTGTAAAGGGATTAACTTGTTGATCTAAGGAGTGTTTTTATGGAGCGAGAAAGCAGACTTTGAGTATGAATATGTACAATGAACCTGCCACTTGTCAGTGCACTGGAGAGAGAGAGAGAGTATCAAGAGTTACATAGTCCCCTTTTTGGGACCAGGTTACTGAAGAATAGACTAACATTTTTCACATGGACTATAAGATTTTAATGCATTGTTATAACCAAATTTTTCGGTAAAGTTCTTGTGTACATCAATTCACTGCTGAACAGTTCATTACGCTAATTACTAATCAAGGGCAAATGATCTCCAGTGCAGGATCATTAAAATGAGTAAATTCAATGCTATATCCAATAATTCAACACTTTCTTTCATTTGATCAAACATTAAAAGTAGAGTTTTTATTTTAAAAAGTAAAAAATTGACAATAGTTCATGCTTCCTTGGTTAGCAATTGTATTCAAGTACAATTGTTGAAAACCTAATTTTTCATATATTGAGAATTTAACAATACAAAATGAATGCGATGAAAGTCTATGAATTTCAAAGAAAAAACAAAGCAGCTACGGTTTCTTCATTTTCAATTCAACTGCAACACTTTGAAGAATCAAAGTGCATACCTGCAGATATGAAATTATCACATTGAATATTATAATGTTCTCTACCAGGTTTTACCAAACAAAATATACCAATATTGATCCTTGAACTTGGCGTATTACTTAGGCTTTTAAAAGGCCAAATTAGAGTCAATTACTGTTCTCTCTCTTTGTGCAGTGCCTACTGGCAGGTCCATGGTATATAACACATTCACTCTTCTCTGTCTTTCGCCTTCCTTTTTATGTCCACATATGACTGGATCTTTAAATCATCTAACATTCCTAATCTCGGCCTGCCTCTACCTCCTTTTCCTTCCAATTACTGCTATACAACAACATATTCCTGTCGTAACTAATGCTGTCGAATTCAGGGTCATCGACTTGCATGGTTAGAATAGTAAAGAATTTAAAGAAATCCACTGAGTTTTCCCAATATAAAATGACCCCAAAATTTAAATCCTGGCTTCGCCATTGTTCTTCTTCAGTGCACTGCCGAGTGGCAGGTTCAAAGTACATAATCATACTCAAAGTCTGCTTTCTCGCTCAATAAGAGCACTCCTTGATCAGCAAGTTAATCCCTTCACAAAGTCTATGCCTTATCCATGCCTTATGTAGCCTACAGCTTGGGAAAACTATTTTAGTTAAAATACGTCACTGTTATTGAATGTATTTCACTAGGTTCACATTGCTGGAACATTCGGTTCAGATCACGTGGGATCGATCCTCACCTGTCTCGGTTCCGTGTACTGCCTCGCTTCCCTTTCCCTCAGACACTTAGCCAGGCAACTCAAAAGAGCCTACGTCATCCTCTCCGGAGCAACGTTCAACGCAGGACTTCTCCTAGTCCTGGCTCGCTGGGACATCCGGGCTGAGGGCGAGGGGTGTGTGGATAAGGTGGAAGAATTGGGAGAGAAAGTGGAAGAGGTGGATGCCACGGGATACGTAGTGGCAGCTTGCTTGGGTCTCTGTCAAGCCATCTGGCAGACCCAGTCTGGCTGTATGTGCAAGTCTCTCTCTTTCTCTCTCTCTCTTAGTGCAATGCCTACAGGCAGATCCATGGTATATAACGCCTCCGCTCTTCTCTGTCTTCCGCCTTCCTCTTCATTTCCACTTATGAGTGGGTCTTTAAATCATTTAACATACCTAACGCGGCCTTCCTCTGCCTCTTTTTCCAAGTACATGTATATCCAGTGAATTTAGTATTTCCTGCCGTTAGACGGGCAACTTTTTTTGAGATAATGCGCTGAGAGATATTCTCATCAGAGTCAGAGATAATTCACCTTTCTTCATGCTTTCTTCATGTACAATATCAGCATATTAAACTTTAATATCCCATGTTTTGTCCGGGACACTGAGGAATAGACAAATAGTTAACTGCACGCAATGTACGAGAGGAGTTGCGAGAACTGAGGAAGACAAAGGAAAACCACCCCAGAAGCCATATTTTGCGTTGTAATAGGCTATATGAGGTATGGATAAGGCTTAGTCTTTTATGAATAGTTTAACTTGCTGGTCGGTGGAGTGCTCTTTAACAATGACACGCATATAGGGAAATGATCAACAATATTTATTTCCATCACTTTTAATACTACATGTATAAACCGTTAGGCAATTTAGACCATGTTCCGTGTAACCAGTCGTGTGAATGTCCGAGATTTTACTCTCAGATCAGCGCAGCGGGATTCGAACCCACGAGAGTTTAATTCACCTCAGGATCTGTCATTTGAAGTTTCATGACGTTACTTTTCTTGTGCATTTGCTTCTCGTTCACTTCAAAGAGACAGACGAACAATAAATTTCTCATTATCTATAAAATGAACAAAATGTCGCAAAAATCTAAAAAAAGCTGGTAAAGCTAATGGTTAACGTCAGTTTCCTCATTCGAAAGCAATATCAGTGACGGGAGAGCCCAGGATTTGAACCCACACATGCTGATCCTCTGTCGTATATCTACTACCTAATATCTACTACCTAATATCTACTACCTAATATCTACTACATCGTACATTCAACTCACTAAGTTTTCTTATTTTCTTCACATATTCGCAGCTCTTCTAACTCAAATCTATTCCAATGAAAGGCGAGAAGAAACCGAATGGTGCTTCAGGACCCTACAAGGGGTGGGGCTTATCGTCGCCTTTATGATGGGCGGAGCTGTGTGCGTGCAGACGAAGATCTACACACTTGCCTCAATGCTCGCAGTGGCCCTGGTTCTATACAGTGCCGTGGAGTACTCTCTACACAGATACGTCAGGTTTAGGGACGTAAATGGGGGCCTTGTTATCATACTTTAGCAATATAATAGCACTACCGGGGCCTCTTACAATTACTTTACGATTTAGAGACGTAAATGGGAGCCTTGTTGCGTTTTACTTTACGATTTAGGGACGTAAATGGGGGTCTTGTTATTCTACTTTAGCAGTACAATTGTACTGCCGGGCCTTGTTGCTATCAGATAAATATATTCAGCACGGGGCATGCCACTGAAATAGCTAATAGTTTAGGCGATACCAGGGGTTCGCCACTAAAATCTAACCATATATAGAACTACTCTGCCGGGGCCCTGTTACCATACTCTAATCATTTATATTTTTTACAAGGCCATTGGGCTGCTTCGTTTGTAATGTAATAACATTCATCAGAACTCAACCAACGGGGCCTTGTTGTTATCTTTTCGCAAAACAGCTGAATTTTCCTATCGTGGCCTCGTCACGTCATCGAATATTACATAATACCGGGGCGTTTTTACAATACTTCAATAATTAATAATTCAAAACTTTACAGTACTTCAATAACGGACGGCTCTGACAGCATCCTTTATGAGGAAACGGACGTTAAACTTTTATAATTATTAATTAATTAGCGACCAGTCTAACTAGTATGCTTCACGCCTTAACAACCCAGGTAAAGAGATTTCGGTTGACTAAGTAGCCCAATGTATAGCAAGATTGTCTGAGAAGCTGGTGGTAGTCGGTTCGATTAGTAGCCTGACCGGCTCTGAAACTATCCGGTAGTGACAGAGTACTGAAACAGACGTTAAACTTAGGTTTAGTTCAGCTTGTCGAGTCAACCGAACCTTAGGCCTATTAAAACTCCAAGAGATTATTTGATTTTCTAATGAATCGTTTTTATATTCCTCAAAAAAAGACAACAATTTTCGCCAGTAAGAGATGCGACGATAAATAGGTAAAATAGTTCGTGATGAATATATTGCGAAATTAAATCTCTTTCTGATGAATATAGGTTTCTATTTCCCGTTAATATGATATAAACTCAAGCTTGTGACAGTTGCATTCTACAACAACATAGATAGAAATCTTTCTCTCTCTCTCTCTCTCTCTCTCTCTCTCGCTAATAATCATGCTGCAGTGATTTTCATTATGGAAACTTTACTTTCAAAGACTTTGAGTACAGAGCAATGTTAAAAATTTAGCAATATACTTTCCACATTTTATTCTATTCCTATATTTTTATAAACTTAAAATTTATTGTGTAATTACTGCTAAAACGTAATAGAAACGAAATAGATTGCAGAAGAAGCCTCCTATATAGGCCTATTTATATGCTTTATATCTTAATGCATAATATTTCTAAAGAAGTAATATTAATATGCTTCCATGCTAACTACTTTCATTCATTCATTCACTCATTCATTCATTTATTCATTCAACCCTTTAACTTGTTTCCCACGTCATAATAAACGACAAATAGGCATATTTAATTAAATTTTCATGCATATGAATTGAGAGAAGACCGATAAAACATCCGTGAAAAATCTGAATTTAATTATAAATCATCGTCAACGCCAACCCAAGAGTAACAGAGAGAGAGAAGAGAAAGAGAGAGAGAGAGAGAGAGAGAGAGTGAGACAGAGAGAGAGAGAGAGAGAAAGTAGAAATGTCGAAATGATATTACTCGAGAACGGGGCAGTTAATGTGCAAATAAGAGATACCCCTCAATTGCCCCTCAGGTTCAGCACTTGTCGGTGCATCATGTAGAGGAGTGAAAGTTTAGTAACCTAAAGTCAGCTTTAAATCTAATGCCTATATTTTACCTATTGGTAGATTCAATAGCATATTAAAGTTTGCAAAGGTCGGACCAGGCATATGACAGAATAACACTAAATTACCGACTGAAATTAGGGAGAATATACAGTAAAGAGCTAGTAAATATAAACGACTAGGTGGGATAAATTTTCCAAATTATAATAAAGAGGTCAATTTTAAACTCAGTGGACACATCCAGGTCGAGATATTAAATCAATAAAATATGTCCATGTATATATATATATATATATATATATATATATATATATATATATATATATATATATATATCTATATTCTATACATAATCAATACATAAATATATATATATATCAATACATAAATACATAATCAATACATAATACATAATCAATACATAATACATAATATATATATTATATATATATATATTCTTATATATATATATAATATATATATATATATAATATATTAGGCCTATATCATATATTACATAATATATTATATTATATTTATATTTACAACATTTTATATTACATATTACATGTTATATTTATATTATATATTATTATATATTATATGTTATTATGTTTATGTATATATATATACATATATATGTATATTATAGTGGAATTACCATAAGAGAATTCCTTAGATCAACAAGTTAATCCCTTCACAAAGTCTATGCCATATCCATACCTTATCTAGCCTATTGCTTGGGAAAAGTATGGCTTCTGAGGTGGTTTCCCGTTGCCTTCCTCAATTTTATGGATTAATTACCATTTAATCCTGGTGGAAAATATTTCATGGTGAGGTGGGTCCCCTCTTGCCATCCTCAGCTCCTGCCTTAGTCGCCTCTAACTTACACGCGGCAGATTGTTTGCGGTTGCCCTTTTCGGCAGTGGTCCAACCACACCCGAGCACAACACGGGGAATTACGTAATATTTAATCTTAGGAGATTATGTAATACGTTTCATCTCAGGATAATATGCAATTTTAAGGGGGGGGGGGAAAGTCAAGGGGGACTTTCTAAGGGAAGAAGTCAGCTAAATGAGTCGTACATGTAGAAGGCAGAATTGAAGGAAATAGAGGCAGAGACAGGCAGAGATTAGGAATGATATATGATTTAAAGATCCACTCATATGTGGCCCATGAAGAGGAAAGCGGAAGACAGAGAGTAGTGGAGGCGTTCTATTCCATGGACCTGCCAGTAGTCACTTGTGCACTGTGTGTGTGAGAGAGAGAGAGGGAGAGAGAGTGAGAGAGTATATAATATGTAAAAACTCAGATATTTCTGCTAGTTGATAATGAAATGTCATATTTTTACAATTTTTCGAGTTGTGTAAACATACGACATCAGAAATAATAAATATTTAACAAAAAGTGAGTAAAAATGATAGATATCACAATAGATGTAATGACTTTAGTCTAATTTGTTTAACAAGTAAACCCCTTAATCACAACTCCATGTATTTAATTCAACAAACATCTAAAATAATTCTACAGACAATTGTTCTACGAGAGAAAATTTGAAAAAAACGAACATTCTACAGAGTCAGAAATGTGAGAGGCCCATTTGAGAGTCATGAGGATAGCTTAGCGGCTGCGAGGCGATTGTCGATGTTATATGTTAGGATTACCACGAGTTGTTCTGACGAGAAATCAAGTCTGCTATTTCACCAACACCCACACCGATACCAGTGGAAGGTTTCTAAATATCTTTCACCTGTAGTAATTTCACAGGCTATCAGCCTTTTTATCATATAGATATGAGACTGTGGCAGCGAAATTGTTTAATAAGTATATAATATTATATATATTATATATATATATATATATATATATATATATATATATATATACATGTAGATGAGGCAGTGCCGTGGGCTGATTGGTTCTTAATGAAATCGAGTAGTGAGTCTTGCATATGATACTATCAATATATTAATTGCTATCAATATATTAATTAATATTAATTGAGTTTATTGTGCTCAATGAACCTGCGAAATTATGTTGCATTTTGG
The DNA here is from genome assembly GCA_905160935.1 of Enchytraeus crypticus. Classification (NCBI taxonomy): domain Eukaryota; kingdom Metazoa; phylum Annelida; class Clitellata; order Enchytraeida; family Enchytraeidae; genus Enchytraeus; species Enchytraeus crypticus. Next base: position 678,919 of record CAJHZI010000321.1, read on the forward strand.
AGTCATAGTGAATAGTAAGAGCTGGCAAACTGATATATTAATTAACTTTTATATTCTTTTTGAAATTTCCTGATTCCCAAAATCAAACAGACACTTGCCTGTTATTAGTTAGATATGAGATACCAGATTTTAGACACCAGATTTGAAATTTATCTATAAGCTTTATCTATATTTACACTACATGTACATATTCAATTTAGTCGATTTCCGTTACGTAAATATTACGTTTATTCGCAGTTACAGCATGAAAGTTTTATCTATTTTCTTCAGCCGAGCACCTTCTCTGGAATGTTTCTAGGGGGATCACTTGACCCCTGTCCCCCCACAAAATGTGATTTATTTATCTCCAAACATGGTGGCCCAGAGGTTGACGAACTCTGTCTTATCCAGACTGCCGTCCTTGTTGGTGTCGAACATCTGGATCATTTGTTTCACACTAGCTTCATCGCGTCCCATCTCATCCCTGATGACAGCCATCACCTCGTCCTGACTCAGGACCCCATTGCCGTCCTTGTCTAGTCTCTCGAAGTGGGCGGCCACTTCGTCAATCCTAAACATTTGTCAAATTAAACATTTGTCAAATGAAAGTTTTTATCTATTTTCTTCAGCCGAGCACCTTCTCTGGAATGTTTCTAGGGAATAACTTTACCCCGTCCCCCAAAAAAATGTGATTTATTTGACAATTATCCAATTAAATATTGACAATTAAATATATTAAAATATTTTAAAACATTGAACATTTGTCATCAGTAAAGCTAAAACGAAGTAAAGGCTAACGTCAGTTTCTTCACTCGAAAGGGATGTCAGTGTCGGGCGAGTCTAGGATTTAATCCCGCACATACTGATCCGCGATTGAGTGTCTTACCGACTTCGCCACTGACTCCAGCCAATTCATCATCATCATGTCATCATTGTCAGTCATCATCATAATGCTAAGCTCCGGGAAAAATCAGTCAAATATATTAGTCACAAGTAAACGATTAGAATCAAAAGCAGCGCAACCGTTTGTATTGAGTCCAGCTACGGCTGACTGTATAGAAGGCATGTCAGCGAAGGGCGGAGCGTGGAGTTGAGCCCTACACCTAATTATCCTAAGTTGAGAACCTGATAGATCACTGGCTGAGTCAGGGGAATGACCTGATGTCAAGTAGTGCCTAGAAAACTTTGGTTGAAGCATTTCAGATGTGCAAAGACGAAAGAAGATACTACTCGTCAACTGAATGCCCTTTCTGACGTTTTCTATATATGTTTTCTAAGTGTCTGCGTGTTATACAATACAAAATGATCTCGAAAGGCTCTCGAAATTTTTGAAAAAGCAGTATCATTATATACATGCAAAAGTGTAAATTTAAACTTAAAGAGTAGAATTTATTTAAGTAAAATGTACGCATTGAATTAAGATTTTAAATTGTTTCTTACGTAGCCTTAGCTTCTGCGTAGAATCCTGCGAATTCTTCGATATCCAGCTTATCATTGCCGTCCTTATCGAACGTCTTGAGAAGTTGACGGACTTTGTCGGATGGAAATTTGAACGGAGGTTGCTGCAGGATTACAGAGGCCTCATCCAATGTTATGAATCCATTTCCGTCTCTATCGTATTCCTTGAACTTAGGGACAAGGGACACTTTGCTAAAATAATTCAATTTAATGAGAACATCAAAAAGAGCCTTTCAACCCTATAGAATTCACATATAAAACACACAAACAAGAAAATTCAACAGGGAAAACAAACTAAATGTGAACGATGATGAAAATAGAGACAAATTTATACTCAGAAACTCAGAAGCCATATATTTAGCTTGAATCTATATGTAGGAAATGCATTACAATAATTATTTGTGAAATTAGTCATTTATTAAACTTAATCGACGACAGTTGGGCAATCAATCGTTTTCTGTAAAGGCCAGACTTGCAGAGAATTTTCGAGTTTTTATCGGAATTTCTACCGCTTATTATATAATTTACTTTTAATAATTTGAGTTACTTGTTACGTCAAGCAACCAACGGGACATGACTTAAAGTTTTAGTTACTAAACTTTAAATTTTAATTTAAAGTGAAAACTGAATTAATTTCTTCTAACTAAAACATTGTGAATATTTCCTCTGTTGCTACCGGGCTATTGAAGAATAGACCAACCGTTAACTGCATGTCTCGTAAGAGGAGAGTAAGCAAAAACTGAGGTAGGCAACAGGAACCACCTCAGAAGCCATGGTATTTACTAAGCTATAGGCTACAAAAGGTATTGCCTTTTCCGAGGGGATTACTTTAGTGATCTATAGAGAGCTATAGATTTAGCGTAAAAGTACATCTTGAGTATGAATATGCACCTTGGACTTATCACTTGGAACTTGGACTTTAAAATAGACTTAGACTCTATAATATGAAAAAATTCAAATTACTGTAATTTAATTTACTCGTGGTTAATGATCGATAATTACAATATTATAATAATATTTTAATAATATAATATTTATAATAATATTAATAATTATTATGATAATTATAATTATAATGATTATTATTATTATTATTATTATACTATTATTACTAAAAAAATAAAAAAATAACAAAAATTATTACTATCATTATTAATAATAATAATAATAATAATAATAATTGGACATTGGGCCCCATCAACTCTGCCGCGTCTGACTTCTTAAACGAAATAGGCAGGAGAACCAGTGCCATTACAGGCGACCAGAATTGTGGATTCCATTCGTTTGCTCAATGGAACCTTCACTATATTTAATTAGTAGATTGCTGACATTATTCTATTATATTGCAATTGTTCATGTCACGTTGAACTGAGCACTATGAACCCATATTGGTTAGTTATGATTAATCAGTCGATAGAACTTGCGCGTGCATTGTCTGTGTATATGCGTCTGCTTGTATCTTTCTTTTCTTTGTTGTATCTCTTTATATCTATATATGTATCTCTATAACTTGTTTTCGACTGCGGATCTTGATACGCACTTGCCATTATTATTATTACCTTTCGGGGAGTTCGAGTTCTAGTAGTCGCAGACTGAACACGTCGAGTTTCAAACCTGCATAGAGGAAAGACTCTAATTCTAACTCTCTTATTTCCTTAATCTTCGTATACGTTTTTTAATTAAGAGAACTATGACAAGTAAGTTTTACGTGAAATGAGTAACATTTTAATGCGTAGTTATAGGCGACTTGAATTATAAGTTAACTTTGTAGAAATGGTGTGTCTATTTCATTTAGCCTAGATATTTCCAATCTATTGTGCTCTTCCAGCTCAGAACCTAGGGTTCGAATCTATACCTGTGACCTTCGCGGGATCGATACTAAGGACTTCTATCCTAGTGTTCGGTTGAGACACCGTTATCATCTCTGGTGGCTCTTTTGATATCTTCACGCCATGAATATGGATGAAGGAACCCATTCATAAGTCGGTAACTCATAAGGAGTTGAACCCAGAGTACCAGCGCTTATGAGATGTGGGATCCCGTTTATAAGACCAGCGTGAAAAAGCCATTCTATGGCAGCGCCTATCTATTGCACTCCAGCGTTTTAATGCAGTATGAATTCGTGGCACATTGGCGAATGCGGCCTCCCAGAGCGTAGAGGAACTATTTTAAATATTTTTCATCTTTCTTTTAATTAAATAAAGTCTTTTTTAATCTTATAGTGTAGCCCAGGGCCTTATACAGCCCAGGGCAATTAAAAATAATAATAATAATATTTATTATTCAATATAATAATATAATATTACTATATTAAAATATTATAATTTTATAACATACGTTTCTTCGATTTTTGTCCTGAACGCACTGAATTCGGCTGACGATAGTTTTCCGTCATTGTTTTTATCGAATCGTTTAACGAAGTGGAGAGCCTTTTCTTGAGGATAATGTAGCTCATCCTTCAGCTGCTTAACTGCTTCATCGAATGTAATGAACGTTTCTCTACAATCGAAATTAAACATATTCATTTATAAATAAAAATATGAATCTTTATTACACCATGAAAACGTGGTAGCAAGTTACATACAATAAACAGAATATATCAACAGTGCATTAAAACAAATACAACTAAATTGAAAATAAACAAAAATAAAATAAAACTATATAGTATGGATGTCCTAATTATCTACTTAATCCATGGCTAGTTGGAATGTTCAACTAAATGTTCAACTAATTGTTATAAAACTTAATTAAAACTAATAAGTAATTCGTCTCCAGTACAAAATAAACATCGTTAAGTTATAGAAATGTTTGTATTCTATAAATAAATGATCAGTCATGACAATGACTGTCAGCTTTCATACCACATATTAACACTGCTATATCACTTACAGTCCATTTACCGATCCTGTAAATATCCGATATTTTACTCTCCTGTCAGCTCGATTCAGTGGTTAAAGTTGGAATTGAGAGCTAGTGGAACAGTCAAAATGTTTCAGGCCCTTTTCATTATAGAGGACCTCTAAAATATCAAAGTTGTGCCACTAGAAACAGAAAAATGAATCCAGTGGAACTGAGTTCCCCTGCGTTATCCCCACTTTCTGTCTCTTACTAGTGCATTGCCTACTGGCAGGTCCATAGTATATAACGCTTCCACTTAACTCTATCTTCTGTTTTCCTCTTAATATCCACATACGAGGGGATCTTTAAATCATCTAACATTCCTTTTGATACCCCATTATTCTCTTTAGACATTCTGCTTATGATGAGGTGGGCCCCATATGCCTTCCTCAGCTTCTACTTTAGCCACAGGCTTACACTGATCTGAATCGTAACATGACCGCTCTGTTCACACCGGGATCACTTCTGGATCTATTTGCATCGTGAATACACGCAGCAAACTCTAACTAACTGTAATTGTAAACTCTAAAAAACGCTAACTTCTCGCTCTGTGAAATGACTTTGACTGTATCCGTGTTGTGCCCGGGATTCCCCGTACTATGTCGGGGCAATTACAGAACGTGCCAAACGTATACTGTATTCATCGTAAGAGATGACTAAACAGACACTGATGAAGACAAAGGAAATAACCTACTTCTCAAGCGAGAAGATACTGGAGTTGGTGAAAAATTTTCCATTGTAAGGGGATCAGCTTCAGTCCCGGACCGGCACTATTTAGGATCTTTTTCTTTCTCTTCAGCATATGTTTTTTTTCAGATCGTTTGGGGTGAATCGATTTATGGTGACATGTGATAGGGGGACGATCCTGATATCGTCCTCGTACGAGGAAACGGACGTTAAACCCTTATTATTATTATTTTTTATATTATTATCAAGAATATTCTGTTAATCTCCTGGTGTCTGATGGCTTATTACGTAAGTGGCAGCGCATTGTGTAATGTCATGAAGTTTTAGATGAAAGATCCCGAGTCCAGGATCAACGCCTGGTGGAGCCGATTAGAAAGTTTACTCCCGGACCCTACACCATCCTAGTGACATATACGTAACATATTACTGTTGTCATGGGTTTAAGCAAAACTTTAGTGTTTCTTCTATCTCCTTCTTTCTTTGTTTACTCCGGTGGTCAGCTCAATAGGGTACTTCAGTGCCCTATCTGATAGGGTACTTCAGTGCCCTCTCTGATGGCCGTAGTGAGCAAATTTTATTTTCTGTTTGATGTTGATCACACTTTGAAATGCTCATTTGTCTGCTTTCACAATTGTTTGTCGGTGTTTGAAGACTTTTAAATAAACATGTGTATTAAGAGTCTACTGCTCCATCAGATCCGCTATTGAACAACATGCCAACTAACAATCGATTCAGTCCAGTTATTTAATTTTCAGTTATTTAATTTTCAGTTATTTAATTTTCAGTTGTTTAATTTTCAGTTATTTGATTTTAGTAATTTAATTTTCAGTCATTTCATTTTAAGTTATTTCATTTTCAGTTACTTAATTTTCAATTATTTAATTTTCAATTGTTAAGTTTCAGTTATTTAATTTTCAGTTGTTTAGTTTTCAGTTATATAATTTTTAGCTATAATAAGCAATTTAATTTTCACTTATTTAATTTTCAGATCGTGACACGGTTTCATTTGGATTTCCGGTCATTTGTAGAGAAAGGATCTCAACACCTGAGCGCATTTTATTATCGCCCCAATAAATTGACTGTGACGGCGATAAATCACGGTGACGGGAAGTATTAGCGATAAGATTGATAACAGCCGTGGAGCAACTCTGATCCGTGCGGATAAAAAATTGTGCAGATTTTCTTCGTATAAAAGTGTTGCCAGACACTTGACAAATTGCTAAAGATTTTAAGCCTTTTTCGGATTGCGAACATTGCCTCGATTTGTATCAATTTTACTGACAAGATGGTAATCAACTTGAATTTGAAGCAGGAGGCTGCGGATTCTGATTTTAGCCCAAACATTTTTGACTCTTGATATTCTTGTTGTACGCAAGGAGTGCTTTATTATAGAGTGTTTGCATGGGACGTAACTGACGTACGTTCAACGTCGAGGTGAGCCAATAAGGATTTGACATCGTCGGAAACATCAGAAGGATTAATAATAATAATAATAATAATAATAACAATAATAATAATAATAATAACCTCCAACAATTTCTATAGCGGTGTCATGACCGGCGTCCAGTCTTCGAGACCGCTTTACAGGTTCCTGCCAGGTTATCATTAATCCTTTCCATGGTTAATCACATCTTTGCTATTGATAGCGTCAATCGGTCAAGCAAACATCGTAGACAACTGTTGAATGGTTTAGCATAAAGAAATTGTGTGCTTACTCGCTAAGACGCAAAATTGAAATGACAAGAGCTTTACTAGCCGATATATAGACCGGTTCTAATTGTTGTTCGGTTAAATGTTAAGTAGCTTCGTTGAAAAATATTCAAGGAATTAAAAAACTCGTTTTTATTCTAGAACGATAAGTTATAAATTATCCTACGTTTTCAGGTTTGATCCGAAGAATTTGAAACTGCGCTAACATAAAAATACGAATCATTTTGCTTTCCGATTGTCACATAGAAGAGAAGCAAAAAAGTCAAGTTTTGCGTATGTTTCCACATCACAAGTTATACGTATAGAAATGCAAAATAAATTAGATCTTTCACTTTTTAAAATTATAATTATCGTCATAGAATTTGCCAAGACCAATATTTTAGACTTCAGATTAGGCCTTTCCAAAGACGGAATGTTCAATAACGAAGTGTAGTGCAGGGTTTTTAGTTTTTGCTGCCAGGAATATGTTTCGTGAATTTCCAATTTAGTAGGCTACTACACAATCTATATACTACGAAAAAGCTGCAAACGCCTGTGTTAAAATCAGTTTAATCCCTAGAAAGCGTCATTGGTGACGGTAGGGCCCAAGATTTGAACGTGCAGATACTAATCAGTGGTCGGATATCTTACCGATATCGTCAATGACTTCAGCCGATGTCGCAAATAAACTGAAATAGACAGAGACAGAGAGACACAGAGAGAGCCAGAGAGAAAAAGAGAGAGAGAAGGAGAGAGAGAGGGGGGGAGGCAGATAACTTGTTTTTGCAATTGACAAAAAATAGCTTATTGCGATTTTCCTGAACGTCACCTGAAAACTTTAAAACTAACTTTAACAGAACTGATACTTACGCCATCGATGATGATAATTGCTCAGTCCGAAACTAGAGTTTGGTCAGTAAAGTATTTGTCTAAAGCCGGAGTTGAGTTCGTAGGAGAATCATAAAACGACTGGAAGCTATCGAGCTGACTGTCAACACTGCGATGTGAGAGAGACCTTCAGGTGAACAATTGCAACCCAGCTATCTGTAGAAGAGCTTTAAGCAGCTGCCGCAACCCCAATGCTACAACTGTCACTGCAGCAGCTGCTGCAACTTATCAATGTATCTGCTGATATAGCTCCAATACTATCAATGTATCATCTGACACAACTATAATACTAATCTAGGAGTATTAGTATCCTATAGAATTACAACTCTAATACCATTCAAAGAGTATTAGTATTTTATAGTATTACAACTCTAATAAGTCTCCTCAGCTCATTGCTGAAACATCTCTCAAGCTTATCTAACTGAATTTCCATGGATCATCCAACCGGTCTCACAATCGGTCCACAAACAGGTCTATATCAGGAGCTCTAGATACGTGACTTATAAAGGGACGTCCCAACCGCACACATCACTACAGATCAATTCACCCAGATCAATCTGCAAAAGAAATGTGCTGAGGAGAAGTAAAGGAAAGCCAGTCGGGTGATTGAGCTCGCCATGGCTGTATCTGTTATATCTTACTTCCTGTAACTTCTTAAGCCTATAGCTTCCGAAGTCTACTTAAGTCTAACGATTTATGTGATGATGCACGACACCTGTAGTTTTATGACATGATATACGGCACCTTTAGTTTTACGGGATGATACACGACACCTGCAGTTTTACGGGATGATATACGACACCTGTAGTTTTATGAGATGATATACGACACCTGTAGCTTTTGTGGATGATAAACGACACCTGTAGTTTTCTGAGATGATATACGACACCTGTAGTTTTATGGGATGATACACGACACCTGTAGTTTTATGTGATGATATACGACTCCTGTAGTTTTATGAGATGATATACGACACCTGTAGTTATATTGGATGACATACGACACCTGTAGCTATATTGGACTATACGATGCTCAATTGCCTGACTCACTCTATTTTACACGACACCGGGACTATTGCTAGACAGAGTTACCGCTGCAACAGTCGCATCGAGTTATGTGTAAACATTGTTTTAATTATGTGTAAACGCTATTGATTCATATCGAGTGAATTGCTCAACTTGCGTCATATGACTATTTAACGATAAAGCAAGTCGTGCAAAAAGCATATCTGAGACAACGCTGAATAGAGCCAGAGCTGAAATAAAGAGAGGACTATTATAGTAATCCAAAAGCCTGCATTTTATTCATGTATTATCATTTAAGGCATGGATTATATTATAAGTTTACAAATTATAATTTAGGAAGAATTATTTGATATCTTTTTGTTTCAGTTTTTCATTCTGTTCTATTTTGTTCCGTTTTTCCTCTTTTTGTTTCTCTTTGTTTCATTTTATTCCAGATTTTAAGTTTCAAGGATCAGCTTCAATGGTAATCTGAGGTCTCAATAATGAACTCTGACGCTTCCTTTTCCACTGAACTGATAATAGATGTGGCACAACATATGTTGAGTGGCACAACATATGTTTAATGGCACTAGATCTCTTCAGTAGCACAACATCTGTTTAGCGGCACAACATCTGTTTAGTGGCACAACATCTGTTCAGGAGCACAAAATCTGTTCAGTGGCACAACATCTGTTCAGTGGCACAACATCTGTTTAGTGGCACAACATCTGTTTAGTGGCACAACATCTGTTCAGTGGCACAACATCTGTTTAGTGGCACAACATCTGTTCAGTGGCACAACATCTGTTTAGTGGCACAATATCTGTATAGTGGCAATATCTGGTTAAATCGTAATTAGAATGTGATTGATATCGCTGAAGTTGGTTGAGAATGTCGAAATCGATTCAAGAGAACAATTCTAAATTAAAAGCAAATTAAATTCAACAGTAAACTTATTTATTGTTTAATTTTTATTTAAAAGTCGATCTTTTTCCAATGGTATGATAAAAACCGATATTCTTTGCTAAAACAAAAAGATTCAGTTTGTGTATTCAGTAAGTCAAGAGCAAATATGAATTGTTGTTGAACATTGAGATTAGTGGATAAGTAGGATCAGATTGGTAATAGACTGTGAAAAATGACACTCTATGATTACATACAATACCCTAGAGTCTTTTTGAGTAAATCGGAGTCATAGACCCTCATTAAATAGTTGCAGTTACTTAGATGGTAATCCTAGACTAACGTGAAGAGCTGTTTAAAGAGAGCAGGTTGCTAATTAGCTTATATGATTTACCGATAGCTCTCTCTCTCTCTCTCTCTCTCTCTCTCTCTGATGTAAACATCTTTTAGTTCTAATGAGCGCAATTAGTGGTGTGTGTAAATATCATTTCTCGTAGGAAAGCTTTTTCTTTGCTCGCATATATTTTAACAGAATTGAATTTAGCGCTTTTACGGTTTTAGTAGTGAGTGTGTGAGTTCCTTGCATCTTTTCACATATTTTAATGTAGTTTACAAATTTTCTCGTAACAAATGACTGGAAAATATATTATAAAGTTAATTAATTCGTATTAGAAGATTAAAGAAAAGATTCAACGCGCCTGTTGCGTTATTTAATTATCATTTTGAAAATGTAGATTGTGATTCTAAAGATGTGATAAAGATTTAAATTGTTTGCTCAAACTAAATAGATGCGGTTGATTTATATCTGCCAGTCAAGAAGCAAATACTATGACCATTCGCTTAGGAACCAAGCGTCCTACCTATTGGGCCAAACTTTTCAGAAATACCTTTATGTTTCTGACATCCTCTTTGTTTTTTCTACTGATTTGGTGCAAAGATTGCAAGTTGCTAATCTAAACTCAATACGTAATTTGTTTGACTCATAATAAGTGTAAAAAAGCAAATTAAACTATTAACAATTTGAAAAAGATGACGAAAGTCTTGCTACAACATTCAGTGGTCATGACTCATAAGATGCTAATATTTAACATTTCAATTTTTTAAATTTATTTTCCTTATTAAATCGTACCGTCTAACAATCTAGTATTCTCCCAAGTGGCAGGTTTAAGGTACATATTCATACTCAGATTGTGTTTTCGCTCTTCAAAGTACTCTCTGCTCTTTCAGTTCTAAATCATGAAACAAAGAATTAAACATTTAAATATTGGAACAATAAATACAGGTGTTAACTGCACTGTGTAGGCCAGTCTATTTAATATCCCTGTGCTTTACTTGACTCATAGATCCTCTAGAATGTCAGGTGTAGGTCGAGAAATGATGAAGAGACTGTTAAACTCTTTAGTGATTGATCGATTGATCAATCAAATATAATCTTGAGACTGGCGGTGAAACGATTGTAGCTTGTCAATTGTTCTTATCTTACGTCTTTGACCGATTCAGGTTTGAACAAACAAGTCGTGACTTCTGCAGCTAAAGCGTTTCTCCTCCAATACTGAACTGAGTGCATGGTGTGGTAGATTGTGCAGTCCAATTGATACTATATAGATTAACTTGTTCATGAGGTTTATTAAATTATTAGTAAACTTAAAGATGTCCATGATAAGAAAATCTTGCATTGATAGCTACTACTGTCCGCTATTCATGTGCTATGTATATGTTTGTATGATAGCTATTATGACAGCACTGGCTGGAGCCAGTGGCGATGTCGGTCTGATATATAATCGACCGCGGATCAGTAGGTGCAGGTTCAAATCCTGGGTTCTCCCGTCTCTGACATCTTTCTCACTCGAAAGCTATGTCAGAGACGGGAGAACCCAGGATTTGAACCTGCACCTACTGATCCGCGGTCGATTATATATCAGACCGACATCGCCACTGGCTCCAGCCAGTGCTGTCATAATAGCTATCATACAAACATATACATAGCACATGAATAGCGTACAGTAGTAGCTATCAATGCAAGATTTTGAGTGAGGAAACTGACGTTATCATTAGCTTTACCAGCTTTTTATTTATATGTTAATTTGCGATGTCGCATTATCTGTATTATCGTTTATTTAACTAATAGAGACTCAATATCCAGCATCTCTTAATCGTGCAGCTGCGGTAGATAGCGCATAGTATATTAATAGCACAGACACACGGTTACTCTGCTAGTCACTAGCCATACATCAGTCTATCTGGATATTTATGAATGATCAACTATGTTGATATCTATCACTTTTTAGTACCACATGCTTACACCATTGTTAAATTTAGTCCATTTTTCGTATAACCAGTCCAGTGAATGTCAGAGATTTTACTCTCAGATCAGCGCGGCTGGGATTCGAACCCACAAGTGTTAAATTTACCTCAGGATCTGTCACATAAAACTTCATGACGTTACCCCTACCCTATTATGGCATTGGTTGACTGACCGTATACAGTATTAACTTTCTACCTTGTGTCAGTCAATAACTTTATTTCTTCATTTAGTAAGAAATGTAATAGTATAATTGCAATTTTGTCATAGAATTTTCCTATCAACTATCTTACTCGCAGGCATTCAAAATTTCGGTCCCAAATGTTTTAAGTTTGAGATTTTTCCCAGTATGTGTTTTTTTAGATTTTCCATTTCTGATTTTTCCATCCTAGTGTCTCCTAATGCAGGTCTTCTCATTGCGGATGTGCCTCACGTTCTTTTGACAGTCTCGCTCGAGAAAACAAGCTTCGTTAGAGTGAGCTGTCGTCAACGCCTCACAAATTCGGAGTGATAAACATCTCACGGTTTCTCTATGCTCAAATATCTCACTGGGCATAGTTCACTAGACGTTTCTATTTTATAGGAATTCTGACAATGAGTTACTGCAATGAGGAGTGTAATGTGCAGATAAAATTATCAAAATATAAGTACTTAAACCTATCGTTCTACAAACATTTAAAGAAACAAAGAAGCTTCTACAAATTACTCGCATTGATTGAATACAAATTGTACTACAAATTTCATTTTATTCGACATCATATTGATAGTAGATAAAAATTGGATCTAACGAACACTTCCGTTACATCTACGCTATTAATACATTACATATGCATTACATTACATATAACGTCAGAATGTCTTAATAGCGTTGAGGTAGCGTCATGAAATTTTAAGTGACAGATCCTGAGGTGAATTGAACCCTCGCGGGTTCGAATCCCAGCCGCGCTGATCTGAGAGTAAAACCTCGGACATTCACTGTATTGCTTACACGGAAAATGAAATAAATTGCCTAACAGTTTAAACATGTTATATTAAAAAGTGATAGATATCAACATAGTTGATCATTTCACTATATTGCGTGCTTACCTTTTATCTAATGAGCAGCCCGTCAATTGGCGGACTCTTCATCTAGCCTGCTGTTATTAATGTGTCTAACCCTAGATGCAACTTACTGTTTCAATATATTTATTATGATAATAGGATCAGTACACTTATATATTTGAAAATTTAAAGCCGCCAAACTAATTTTAGAGGTTTACGATTTTGCTTGAATTTTTATAATTGTGGTTAGTTATAATTAGTAATTTAGTGGCTTAAAACAGCACAACAAACTGCTGCAACAGCATTGTAAAACAACACAACAAACTGTTGCAACAGCATTGTAAAACAACACAACAAACTGCTGCAACAGCATTGTAAAACAACACAACAATGCTTTTGAAACCTGACAGTACAACATTGCACTAAGAAAGCACTAAAATGTTGCTATAAAACAATGCTATAATGCAGCTATAAAACAGCGCTGTAACATCACTAAGACAACGCTAGAAAGCTACTTTAGATGAAGCTAAAACGCTACTATTGGACAACGTTAAAATGCTAATGTAAAATAATGTAGAAAACCACAACTGTGAGGCACAACTACAACAACACTGAAAGACAACGTTGCAACAACAATGGCAAGACAACGTTACCACAACAATGTAAGACAACGTTGCAATAACAATGTAAGACAAACATTGCAACAATAATGTAAGATAACGTTGAAACAACAATGTAAGACAAAGTTACAACAACAATGTAAGACAATGTTGCAATAACAATGTAAGACAACGTTGAAACAACAATGGAAGACAACGTTACAACAACAATGTAAGACAAAGTTACAGCAACAATGTAAGAAAAAGTTGCAAAAACAATGTAAGACAACGTTGAAACAATAATATAAAACAACGCTTAAACGAAAATGTAAGACAACGATAGATATCCATTGTAGCGTTGTTTCTTATTGTTGTTCTAGCGTATTTTACACAACCCTGCAACAGCAATACAAAACAACCCTACAACAACGTTATAAACCAACGTTACAGCAATAATGTAATACAACTTAACAACAACAACATTAGGGGCAACGCTACAATAACAATCCTAGAAAACCTTGCAACGACAATGTTAGAAAACGCAGTAGTGTTAGGCAGTCGTTAAAACAACAGAGTCCTTTTGCAGCAGAATCTACGATGCGGGGAAATCTTATTCAGGAAAACCATGTAATTTTATTGAGAATAACAAATGACCATTAATGTGTCAGAGTTAGCTGATATTTATGTGCAGTGGAAGGCGTTCAACGGCCCTCAATGGTAGTTTAACTTGAATAAATTCAGTCTCAGACCACATGACAAAAACGACGAAATACTTTTAAAATATTATTCTTTTGTTTTGTGGAAAAATAGAAGGCATATTTTTCCAATATAGGAAGATTCATGATAATAAAAATTGTCGTATGCTTAGATTGAGCAGAATTTTCTATCTCGGTTGCTATCTAAATAGAACTCGGTTCAGCTTTGACTACAACTGTCTATTCGCTGTTGTCGACTGAATTTTCAGTGAAGCAAAACATCAGGTGCAGGCCTATTGGTATATTGGACAGGCGCGGTTTTAGAAATAGTTTTCAAATGCTCTTGGATTGATTAGGCATCTTGACTGAGAAATACCAAGTTTCTCTTGTTGGCTACGAGTATCCTTAAAATGGACCAATCGATAATTTAATGTGTTTTCTACGAGCCAGAAAATGTATATAGGCCTACATGTATATGTATATGTATATGTATATGAATTTTAAAAGATAACTATCATCTTGAAGTCCAATGGATTGATAGTCCTTTCTTGGGAATATCGTGGAAACGAAATTGAACTTAATTTATACCAATTAGTCGAAATAAGCATAAGGGGCTTCCCGTGCCCGTCCACTAAACGATTAAACTTAAACCAGTCAATAACTGCATGTGTACGTAAGAAGCGGTCGACGCAGTCGAGGCATAATAAGGAATTGCGACAGAGTAATACATTTAAATTTCGCTTATATCCTTCAGAAAAAAGTCTACTGTCTTTCGCCAGAAACAGTTAAATTCAGAAATGTTTAAAAGTTACTTTTAACATATCGCAATATTAAACATTATAAAGCATGAAATCTTTATACAGCATGACATAGCATGAAATCTTTTATCTATTTAATTATCTCCGGCGAAAGACGGGATGTCTTTTTCCGAAGAATAAAAGAGCAAATGGCATTTACCTCACAATCATATTGCCTGCTTTATCTGGGTTAGTGGAAGTAGTTTATTTGTTTCAACCACCTAGAGTAGTACTCAGAGACTACGAGCATGAGAATTAATGCTTTCAACATCTTCAATTATTGATTCAGAGCGGAGAGGGCTTCGAATTGAAGCTAGGGGAGTGGGTTCTGCGCATATAATTTCTGATTTTACTAATTGTATAACGTTTCTCTAATTTTTATATTACAATGTCTAATATGACTTAATATTGAAAATTACGTGTTCGAGATTTTTTGCATAGACTCTGACAATTTATCGACATGAGGCCGTAAAATAGAAATTTAGAAAGCTAAGATGATGCTGAAATTCATAAAATAGTGAAAACTCTTACATTCTTTAAAAATTTATTCAAACACCTATTATTCTCCTTCAATCTCTTCCAAAGCCTACTGGCAGGTCCATACTATTTGATGATATTTTGTCAATATATTTTTAGATTTTCTTGCAGTCAACGTAATGATGTTTTAATCATAAACTATTATACATGTATTATCTAACATTTCGTCTAAGGTCAGCAGCTTTTATTATTTTATTTTTTTATAGACTACGTTTCCTTTCAACCTTCCCACTATCTATGTTAGAACATCATCTCTTAATATCGCCTTAGAATCAAGCTTTCTTCATATTTCTCTTGTATTTTAGTCTCATTCATGCGTAGAATGGTCAGTTTAAGAAAGGTTCCTGACTGTCACTCTATCTGTGTGTGTCTCACTCACTCTCAGTCTCTCTCTCTCTCTTTCTCTCTCTCTCTCCCTCCTTCGGTCTCTCCCCCTCTCACATTCGCATTATTCTGCCAAGTGGCATGTCCATTGTCCAATGCACATATTACTCCTCATAGTTTGCTGTCAAAGTGCCTAGAAATAATATGAGGGCTTATGTATGCTGAAACAAAAAGTCATGTACGCACGAGGGAAGGGCCATGTATTGCCATAGACATGCAATAAAGTAATAGTACGAAAGATTTCATATCCTATACTACGTCGATGCGTTTCATGGAGATCAAATATCTGGAGTGGCTGTTGTTCAATGCACATTTAGGTAATCAGAAAGAAGAATAAATGCCTACTACCATAGAATAAATATCTGAGTGTATAGAGTGCAGATCAATGTCACGAAATTTTAAATGACAGACCTTTATCTGACAAACCCTGACAAACACTGACAAACCTTTTCTGACAAACTCTGACAAACCTTGAGCTGAAGAACCCTGATTGAACTTAATTTCAATAAAGTCTCTTTATCTTCGCGGTTCAAAATTATTAAATTAAAGTATATTTTATTTTATTGAAACAACTTTAGGGGTTTTGAAAATCTCGTGCAGTTCGAATAGGCTAAAGAAAAAATACTTTCACTAAACACCGCACACAAACAATGACCCAAGCTGATATATGCTAATAAGCAGTTAAATAGTGTTTTAATGTTGAACATTTTAGGAAACTAAAGTGTTTTAATAACAGTAGAAGATAAAATAGGAATTTAGATATTATTCTAAAATATTTCAAATAACTAATTGCACACTTAACTGATTAGGGAATAGATTGTAAATAGCTCTGATAATATCAGCATTCAACGAGCTAATAGTAAAAAACCACAAAATGATCAATATTGCAGAAGTATAAGGCATGGCTTCTTTTCAAGCCGCACGGTTATATGCTACAAAGATTGACTTAAGACTATAAGTTGATTGATAATCCAAATCATCTAACGGATGAGTCAGCGTTTTCTTTTTGACAACTTGTTGAAAAGTTTAAGATTACTTCAGAATTAAGCAAACGAACTGTCCGGCTAGTATATATATCATCCACGCTGGAAGTCGGTACATTTGATGAGACATTGCACTGATATTGTCCACTGGTTCTGAAATATTGATATTACTAACGATATGAACCGACATTCATTTACAGAGTAATACGGTATATTTCTGCAACATATTTGCCTGCTTGTTTCAATCAATGCTCCCGCATCAGTGCTGAATCGTTTTCCATGCAGTCTGTGATAGATGGTCAGGTTGGTAAAGCGTTTTGCCTGCAGACAGCCGGGCATTGATTCGTATCCCATGGCAAACTGTATCAGAAAGTATTAGAGATAAATGAAGTTGGGTGTATTCGAATTTGACTTTTTGGCGTCATTAATATACATGTAAGTATCGTAGTTGTATTAAAAGTATTAGAAATTATATTATAATTACTGTCATTTATATGATTGTTCGAGGCTATACGTACATTACAACAAAAGGCCCTTTTATTGGCCGTTCTGCTCCGCTCCATATGACAGTGACTTGATAATCTTTCGTTTGCTTAATTTGTCCAAGCCACCGAAACATAGACCAACCGTAAACTATTTGAGTCGTAAGAGGCGACTAAGCAAGAACTGAGAAAGATAAAGGTAAACCACCTCAGAAGCTATATTTTGCGAGCCATAGACTACATTAAGGAGTGACTAAGGTATAGCTTTTAAAGGATTAACTAGATATTCCATGGATTTCACTTTATAGGGCGTGAAATTTGAATGTGAATAGAAATATGTACCGTGGACCTTCCCATATGAACACGTTTAGAGAGAATTATGCTTAATTGTTTGTAATACATTCGGAAATTTTTGGAAAATTTGTATATGGGCTAGTAAAGACGAGTAACTTAATAGAGCATCGAGGTATAGATAATAGCTTCAGCCTTGAAGTGAGAGAAACCAAACAGGTCAATTAATTATGTATTATGTTTATACAGCGCATTGCTGAACCTAAACTCATTATTTCTATTTCTTCATAGATCACATCGCCGATTGGTCAGGAGATTCGAAAGTAATTTAATGGTCTGATTTTTGTTTAAAAAGAGATTCAATTCAATTACAGAAATGTACAAAAGAGATTTTCTATCTGACTTGAATTGCGGGCCCATTGTTGTAACTTTTAATGTAGTAATATTACTGTAACTGCTAAACGGATATTTGCTGATAAACGGAAACTGGCAAATTTATCTAGTAAACGGTTATCTTTCCAGTTACCGTCCTATTTCCAATCTTAACTTCATCTCTAAACTTCTTGAAAAGGTAATTTATACCCGTTTATGCACTCATCTTGATTCTTTCCCTTCTCTCTCTCATTATCAATCTGCTTATAGAAAACTCCATTCTACTGAAACCGCTCTTCTTCGTATACAATATATAATGATCTTAGCTTGGCCATGAGTAGCAAACAGGTTTCTTCCTTGGTTCTTCTAGATCTCTCTGCTGCCTTCGATACAATTGACCATGGCATTCTAATAAATAGGCTTAAATCTTGTTTTGGCATTTCTGATTCTGCTTTTTCCCTTCTTACATCATATCTCTCATGTCGCACACAATCTGTTGTTATTGGTCAAAATCGCTCTTCTGAACTACCCCTCCTACGCGGTGTTCCTCAAGGTTCAGTGTTAGGTCCATTGCTCTTCTCTTTATATATCACACCTCTTAGCTACCTGCTTGCTCAGTCCTCCATAAATTTTCATTTTTATGCAGACGACACACAACTATATATTTCCTTTCTAATCATGATTCTGATCAAAAAATGGCTCACTATTATCCATTCTTGACAAGGTTTATTCCTGGTTTTGTGCTAACCGTCTTGCTGTTAATCCTTCCAAAACTGAATACCTTTTAATTGGCACTCCTTTGCAAAGAAGTAAAATTACCAATAACTCTGTTAATTTTCAGAATCTTGCTCTTTCACCTTCTCGATCTGCCAAAAACCTTGAAATCATATTTGATGAAAACCTTGACCTTAAATCCCAAATCTCTTCTGTTTGTCGCGCTTCTTTCTTTCAGATTCGTCAGAATAGGCAAATACGTCCATCCCTGACTAGAAATTCAGCCACTATCCTTGCTAATTCTATAGTTCATTCAAAGTTCGACTACTGTAATTCATTATTACATGGGTTGCCTACTTCTTCTCTCAATCGTTTGCAGCACGTCCAAAATTCTCTTGCACGTGTTGTTTGTAAGTCCTCTCGACTTCAATTTCGCTCTCTTTCTCTTCTACGCAGTCTTCACTGGCTCCCTGTTAATGAACGCATAAAATATAAAATAGCTCTATTAACTTTCAAAATTCTGCGATTTGGCAAGCCTTCTTACTTATCTTAAATTCTTCTTCCCTATCGCCCCTCACGTACACTTCGCTCCACCGATGCCAATCTTCTCTCAGTTCTAAATATTCTCACGTCATTGGGCAGACGTTCATTTTCTTACGCAGCACCCACAATCTGGAACTCTTTACCTGCTAATCTTCGCTCTTGTTCTTCTCTTTCAACATTCTCTAGCAAGCTTAAAACTTACCTTTTCCCACCATAGACATAATCAATCTACCCTGACCAATTTTTTTGATCATCTGACTGGCTTTCGTTTAGGACCTTGCTTCTCCTCAGCACATTTCTTTCGCAGATTGGTCTTGGTGAATTGATCTGTAGTGATATGTGCTGTTGGGGACGTCCCTGACATCATCCCTGGATGAGGAAACGGACGTTAAACCTTTATTTATTTATTTATTATTATTATTTATAAATATAGACATTTATATTTTAGAAACGACTCGATATTTAATGCAGTTAACCGACGACACTTTTAGTTACTAGAAGTTTAGAATTTTGAGACTCTTTAGTCACTGAGCTCCGGATTTCTCAAAGTATTCAACATCGGAGGATCGTAAAAATACAAATAAGATCTGGACTTATCATCTACACTCTTTTAGACTTTATTTACCGGGGTATTTTTTCACCAGCATGACTTTATAGTCCCAAACTGCCCGATGCTGTCATTAATGAAGTATCATTCTAATTGTCATTCGTACAGAAAATATTCAAACCGTCAAAGGGTTCCCTGATATGAAAAAAGCTAATGTCAACATCAGTTTCCTCACTCGAAAGCGATGTCAATGACGGAGCCCAGGATTTGAACCCCGCACATACTGATCCGCGGTCGAATATCCTACCGACATCGCCACTGGCTCCAGCCATCGAAAGGAGCAATTTAAGAAAGTTTTCATAGGATAAAGCAGTAGCACTTGTAACATTTTTAATTAAAGCACCTGCTGGTACATGCTACAAGCATTAGGCTCTCCTTTTGCTATAATGTTAACGAACAATAAACGTAAAAAGTCTTTCGAGTTGAGCAGCCTTCTGGAACCTAAAATGATTAAAGGAAATTGGAAATTAAATGAACATTATTTGCTCAGTCGTAGGAGCTATCGATCAGAATAATAAAATGATGTCTCGACGTCAGCTCATTATTTGCTATCTGAGTTTGAGAGATTGACAGACGCTTCTAAGATTTACAGCACGTGTTAGTCTAGTGCTTTCGTAACTCCTTACACATATTAATATGTAGTACTAGCATACTTTGCTCTCTCTCTCAGTACACTGCCCAATGGCAGGTCCATGGTATATAACGCCTCCACTCTTCTCTGTCTTTTCGTTTTCCTCTTTATGCCCACATACGAGTGAATCTTTAAATCATCTAAAATGATATACCATCATTCTTGGGGGATTTTGCTTATGACGAGGTGGGCCCCCTATGCCTTCCTCAGCTTCGACTAACATTTACTGGGCAGGGCGTCATTCCATGAGAAAACTATTCTGTTTACCCGGCATTCTTTGCAACACATGTTAATATATAGTACTTGCATACTTTCCTACACATGTTAACATATAGTACTTGAATACTTTGCTACACATGTTAACATATAGTACTTGAATACTTTGCTACACATGTTAACATATAGTACTTGAATACTTTGCTACACGTGTTAACATATAGTACTTGAATACTTTG
The DNA here is from genome assembly GCA_905160935.1 of Enchytraeus crypticus. Lineage (NCBI taxonomy): Eukaryota > Metazoa > Annelida > Clitellata > Enchytraeida > Enchytraeidae > Enchytraeus > Enchytraeus crypticus. The sequence goes on from CAJHZI010000321.1 coordinate 699,858, forward strand.
CTACACATGTTAATATATAGTACTTGAATACTTTGCTACACATGTTAACATATAGTACTTGAATACTTTGCTACACATGTTAACATATAGTACTTGAATACTTTGCTACACATGTTAACATATAGTACTTGAATACTTTGCTACACATGTTAACATATAGTACTTGAATACTTTGCTACACATGTTAACATATAGTACTTGAATACTTTGCTACACATGTTAACATATAGTACTTGAATACTTTGCTACACATGTTAACATATAGTACTTGAATACTTTGCTACACATGTTAACATATAGTACTTGAATACTTTGCTACACATGTTAACATATAGTACTTGAATACTTTGCTACACATGTTAATATATAGTACTTGAATACTTTGCTACACATGTTAATATATAGTACTTGAATACTTTGCTACACATGTTAATATATAGTGATTCCATACCTTACAACAATTGTTAATATATAAAGATACCTTCCACATATAACATCACTGTACTAACATAATTATGACACCATAGTGAATGCTAAAATACCATCTAGCACATGTTTGTATAGTGAATGCAAATATACCTACTAACACATGTTATTACTGTTGACTTCCCTGACTTCATCCTTGCATGAGGAAACGGACGTTAAGCCTTTCAGGTCCAACGCGTACACATATTAATACACGGAGTCAGCTTTCACACTCCATCGATCAAACAGTTAATCTCTTCACAAAAGTTATGCTTTATGCTATACATACCTTATGTAGCCAATAACCTGGTAAAAATATGGCATCTGAGTTGGTTTCCAGTTGCCTTCCTCAGTTCTTGCTCAGTAGCCTCTTACGGCACGTGTAGTTAACGGAGAGTTAAGAGAGAGAGAGAAAGAGAGAGAGAGCAACTACAGTAACTGAGAATTAGTTTTGAGAACGTAAAGTTTCCGTACACGTTGAATATCATTTCTCTGTGAAAATTTCGTTTCTTGCTGTCGTGCGCCAATAGATAATTTCTTTATTCAGTTATTCATTTATTCTATTTGCGTTCAACCGATTACTTTAATGCAGTTTTCATTACATGAACCCGTCACAGGATGTGTTAAAAGAATGTAAGATAAGCGAAAAATGTCACACTGTATGTCGTTCTAAGTTACACTGTGGAGAGAGAAGATTTTCTTTAATCTTCTTAGTGAAAATAATTTTTAATCTGAGCGTGTTATGACATCCCCTAAGGCTATTAAAGATTACGTTATTTAATCAGCTAATGCTATTAAAGCGAAAGTTATTTAATCAGCTAATGCTACTAAAGCACATGTTATTTAATCAGCTAATGCTACTAAAGCACATGCTATTTAATCAGCTAATGCTATTAAAGCACATATGTTTCAAGCAGGGAACGCCAGTGGATTTGTTACACTAATTTGAATGTCGTAAATAATAAATATTTTCAGATTTCAACGTCTATAAGCTGCAACGATTCACGGTGTCCTTAACTCTATTCCTGTTGTATATGTTGTCATGACAATCTTTCTTCAGTGTCCACAACTAATTGGTTATATCTTGCTATTTGCACTTTACACTGCAGCATATCACTTATTCATTCATTCCTTCCTTCGCTCTTTCCTTCCTTCATTCTTTTTCATTCTTTCATGCTTTACTCTTTCATTCTTTTAAAATTCTTTTCTTCTTTTTACCACTCAAATAGGCCGTTTTCTTTCTTTCGTTCTTTCCTTACTCTCTTTCTCTCTCTCTCTCTCTCTTAGTGCACTGCCTACTGGCAGATCCATGGTATATAACGCCTGCTTGCCCTCCGCTCCCCCCCCCGCCTCACTTCCACACATGCGTGGGTCTTTCCTTTCTAAAATTCATTTAATAGCTTATCGTTCGTTCGCTACTTTTTTACTTAAATCTACATGTTCTTTAGTAACTTCTTTCGTCTAGCATTATACTTCTTAAGCGTCACAACTGTTATATTTTAAACTACATGAATAAAGCTAGTGTAGGCTATGCAAGTGCATTGTCAGAGACAGTACGGTTGTGTATTAGAGCACGCGATCTCTTGCTAAAATACATTCATTTATTATATCGTGTGTCAATAACGCTGTAATCATCATTGTCATCTTCCCTTAAATCCCAGTTTAACCAGTGTCGAGGTTCGATTAGATATTCTCCAATCTTCTCTGTCCCACACCATATCAGCAGTCAATCCCCTATTTATCTATAACGCTGTAATATTTGTCTATAACGCTGTAATATTTGTCTATAATGCTGTAATATTTGTCTATAATGCTGTAATATTTGTCTATAATGCTGTAATATTTGTCTATAAGGCTGTAATATATATATCTATAACGCTGTAATATCTGCAATATAATGCAACACTTATATACAGTAGATAAAGAGAAGAGCTCTGCCAATTTGGCTCTGCAACTCCAGCATTAGAAATCAAACTATGTATAAAAATTAAGGCTCAATTTTGGCTAATTTTGGCTGCAGTTCCTGCAATTTCGGCTTGTACCGTTTGGCACGTATGACATCCCTGACGCTTGAGCGAGAAAAGGCTCTTCAAAGCTCTAAAGGTCTCTTAATCTGTAGCATCCTTATATAGATTCAGTACATGCAAATATTAATTATAGATCGATGGCATTCTCTTC
>CAJHZI010000322.1:2500-75000 GCA_905160935.1 Enchytraeus crypticus
AGGGACGCCTTTTATGGCTTTTATTATATAAATATTCTAGAAAATAAGAGAGAATAAATAATAAAATTATTTTGTTAATGCTCAGATTTGTTCAGTTTATTAACTAGGCTATATGCCTAAAGACCCACAAATTTTCACTGAAACTATATGCATATTCATTATAGAATATATTAAAGCCAATTAGATTATAGCCAATTATATCATTTTGTGAAATAGATTATAGCCTATTTAAGATGTTAATTCCTGGACCTTAAGGAAGTAGGCAGTGCACTATTTAAGATGTTAATTCCTGGACCTTAAGGAAGGAAGATATTAGGAAACTGGAGGCATTGGAAATGTGGATTTAGAGAAGAGTGGAGAGGATTAGCAGGACTCAAAAGGTTAACAAATGAGGAAATCCTGGAGAGAGTTGGCACAGATAGACAGTTGATAAATTTAAATGTATTAAGAAATAGGATTTAGAAATAAATTTAAATGTATTAAGAAATAGGAAGAAGAGATGGATAGGACACATTCTAAGGGGGGAAGGTCTATTACAAGAGGTCATAGAATGTAAAATGGAAGGAAAAAGAGGCAGGGGCAGGCCGAGATTAGGTATGTTAGATGATTTAAAGACCCACTCTTATGTGGAAATGAACAGGAAGGCGGAAGACAGAGAAGAGTGGAGGCGTTATGTACCATTGACCTGCCAATAGGCAGTGCACTAAGAGAAAGATGATATCAATTAGGGCCAAATGCAAGGAAATCTGGACATACATATTATCTAATCTAGCTTGACCAAAAGGAGAGTACTTTTTTGCATGTAGGATTACATGTATATTCTTCATTTCACCAAAACATGACAGTAAACTCAGCAGGAAAACAAACAAACAATATACCACCTACAAAAACAGCAGAATGATCCTCAGTGCAATAATAAACATTGCATAGCTGTGTTTGCTGTTGCATGTATAGCAATGCGTATGTATAATACAAATTAAAATCTTAATAGTGTGCATATTGTTTCAGTCCTAATTTACCCATTATAGCTACGATTAAAATTTTACCAGAATTTTACTTTCAAAATATAACCGCAACCTAAAACGAGTCACTGCTTGTGAATCTTGAATCTGAATATTTAATGTAGGTATAAATGAGAATATGCATATGACCTTGCCTATGCCATATTCTGCCTCTTATTTATGAAATACATGATATTTTAGCAAGTATGCCTAGGATAGTTCAGTTGAACTATTAACGGTTATTTTACTTTATGGATCTATATATTTAGCTGTTTTAGGCCTATCGCCATAATCTTCATCATCGTCATCATTAGCATCGTCATCTCTTCTTCTTCTCCTTCTTTCTTTGAATCTCAGTTTATTTAACTAGGATCGCAATTAGAAAATTGTATAGCAGAATGCCTCAATATCGTAGTGGTTAGAGGTGTATATTACGTCTTGAATTTATATATGACACACCTAGGCTTTTAAGTGAATTGAACTCTCGTGTATTCGAATCATGTCCGCGCTGATCTGAGAGTAAAATTTCGGACATTCACTGGACTGACTACACGGTAAATGGAATAAATATTACCTAACTAATTAAATATGTGGTATTATAAGTGATAAATGGCAACGTAAGCCAACTTGATCATTTCACTATAATGTGCATTATTATGTGTTATTAGCGATTTTTGACACAAGGCGCTCACCAAACTTATGCCTTTTCTGCCGCTGGTTTGAATCATAGGGCTTTGTCGCCCTTTACGACGCGTGCAGTCCGCTGTTATTCTATATTTCTTAACCCGGACACAATACGGAAATTTTAATACAATTATTTTCCTTGTTAATTAGATTCGCCTTATTTGGTGCGTAGCCTACCTCGTCTACTAAATAAGTTGTTTCACTCAGATCTATGATAGTGCAGCTTAACGTAGGCCTGTATAAAATGGACGTTTTGACTATTTGATCTATATATACATGTATGTATGTTTGTATGCATGCATGTATGTATGTATGTATGTATGTATGTATGTATGTATGTATGTATGTATGTATGGTATGTATGTATGTATGTATGTATGTATGTATGTATGTATGTATGTATGTATGTATGTATGTATGTATGTATGTATGTATGTATGTATGTATGTATGTATGTATGTATGTATGTATGTATGTATGTATGTATGTATGTATGTATGTATGTATGTATGTATGTATGTATGTATGTATGTATGTATGTATGTATGTATGTATGTATGTATGTATGCATCCTAGTCTCGCCCGTCACTGACATCGATTGCGACTTAGGAAACTGACGTTAACATTGGCCTTACCGTACTTACCGTTGCTGCTTTTTGTGCGCTATTATAGAAAATCTACTCGGATTTTTGCAACCTAACATAGGCCTATATGGACCTAGAAATGCATTTTTAAAATTGTAATATACATTTGTAATTTACCATAGCCTTTCTATATACGCACTAACGTTTTGACTATACGCACGAGCTGTGTTAGATAGAATCAAGTTGAATTTTAAAAGGGATGGATCAGAATGGCTCCTGTCGATTCTAAACACAAACAATTGTACAGAGAATGATTTATGGCGCCGCCTGTCGGGCTTTCTCATGCAATTTTCTCTGTTTTCATTATCTCTGCATTTCTCTTCTCTCTCTCTCTTTCTCTCTATCTCTCTCTCGTATCATCTTTTTTTTCTCTCTCTCTTTCTCTCTCTCTCTCTCTATATATATATGTATATATATATATATATATATATATATATATCTAGATATATATAGATATATATATCTATAGATATAATATATATGTGTGTGTGTATATTATATATAATATATAAGATATATAGATATATATTTATATATAGTATATATACAGTATATATATATATATATATATATATATATATATATAGAGTGAGAAAGAGAGAGAGAGAGAGAGAGAGAGAGAGAGAGAGAGAGAGAGAGGAGGGAGGGCCTACATCGCACTTTCTCACTCTATTTTCGATACGAATAAGAGACAATTTAGCTTTAATTGTGATATTGTTAAATAATATTCATCACTAACATGTTATTCGGTATTGAATCAGTTCTAGTATCGTAAAAGTATATTAGCTCAATCGCAGACTATATTGAATAAATTATTATAAATTAAAATTATTAATTATTAATATTATTATTAATATTATTATTATTATTATTAATATTATTATTATTTTTAATATTATTATTATTAATATTAATTATTAATATTATGAATTAAAATTATTGATTTTGATGTGATATGTTCAAACTAAATGCGTTTGGAAATGTCTTTATATCATTCGTTGCATCAGTTTTTATGTTCCATAGAATATTTTACTTGAATCATGGCAGAAAACTGGAACTAAAGTCATGTATTTTAGATGTGAAATTGGTAGGGCTAGGGTACATTTTACATCTAATATTATGCGCCAAAAGTGTATACCAGATGGAGTGAGAAAAGGAGAGTTCAAAATGTATCATTATATTTATAATTTTGAAGTGTAATTTCAGTTAATATATTGTATAATTATTGGTTTGCATCTTGTGCGTATGTAAGTAAAAGCTTGGAACTTTAACAAAAACATCTATAGGATAGTCCTTTAATATTGCAAATTTCATAAATCTTATGCGAATGATATGGAATTGATGTTCATCTATTGCATTGAAAACATAAAGTGTACGGTATGTTAAACGGGCTTGAAATTCTTGGATAGGCCTACAATCTTCACGGCACTCTACAGCATCCAAGACGCGATCCTAGCTGGTATGGCTTAGAGAATAATAGTGGCATTTTGGTACGAGACGAACGTTAAACGATGTTTTACAGGATCAGTTTAATTTTGTTGTCAATTTTAGTTTAATTTTCAGTGTCAGTCAATCTATTAGGCCCATACTTTTGTATTTAAAAGGGAAGATTCGTTTGCTAAAAATAGCTCCAAAATATGCTTGGTTTCCAGATGTCACACCGGATATTAAGCATGCTATTATTCATTTATTTCAGATAAATAAAACTCAATTTCTCGCCGTTTTATTTCGATACAAACCAGGCGAGTAGCAATTATTCTCAGGAATAAAAGAATTCAAACTGCCCAGCAATCGATCAACGTTCAAATGAGATGTAAAGGATGAATTAACAGATCTTACACGTTCATTGACAATGAGTTATTACCCCACTGACAGAGCGGATATGGACTCGTCTAACAGTTTGTACCTTGCCGATCCTTTCTCGCCCTATCCATCGGTCGATCCCACTCTCTCCGTGGGAGGGGTGTACCACCGGCAGTTCAGACAACAATACCAGGAGAGACACGATGATACGGACGTCCCTGTCAGGTCTAGACTGGGATACGATGCTCTGGAGTCAGCGGGGTACCCATCACACGAAGAGCTCGTCAGTCAGGCAGCTTTCATACACCAGCAACAGCAGCAGATGGGTGGCCTAGGCAACATGCCATACTTTGATACTCCAGAAGATTGCTACAAAATGCTCCAGCAGCAACAGTCGAATCCATTCCAAACGTCTATCAGAAGATCTCGTGAGAATCCGCTTTCAAGACCAGGGGATGATTTTAAACGTGAAGCCGCCGGCAGGCCGTTCTTTGCAGACCAGGCTCTACTATCATACGGTTCTGATTCTTCCGGACCGCCTCCACTCTCTCCAGTTTCCATATCTTCCATCACCACAGCCACGCCCACTTCCTCTGCAATGAACCTATCGTCGTCACGTGACCACGAGATGCGTCACTCAGATCTCATTCACCATCGCAACCACCACCAGCAACAACAGCACCTGCAGGGTGACTTCTACCACCAGCCAACCTCTTTGAAATCCTCTCCAGAAATGCCGAACTTGAGCGAGTCCGGGTCAAATAGGTTTGATTCTGGAGTCGGAGGCAAGCAAGGAGTAGCGATGGAAAATGGCAAGCAAATCGATTCGCGAATTAAAGCCGGAATTGAAAATATTTCCTCTTTTTCGTCGGTTGGTAAACTTGACCCGCAGACAGCTCCGGGAAAGGAGATTAATTCTTCTAATGAAAAAGACGGCAATCGCAAAAATAGCAATGCAAAACATTTGGGACAGGGTTTTCCCGTCGGTCCCACTAGTCTTTTATTCAAAGATGTCACCAGTTCACTAATGACAAATGACAACGGGATAGGAATGGAGTTACAGGGATTACCATCCCACATGTCTGAATCTGGAGCGAAAATCGGAAATGATATAGGACGCAATGATTCAAAGACTCTGAGCGAAGACGAAGAGAATAGTGGCGATGATGATGATATGGATCATATGGATGGGGAGGATGGAGATGGGAAGGGATTTGGGATGACTGAAGGATCGTCCAGCGGTTCAGCGTCAGGTACTGGAGCCCAGGCTAACGTTCCCCCCATGTTCCCATGGATGAGATCTCATTTTGGTAAGATTTTATTTATATTTTACTTGATAGCTGAAAACGTTTACTTCTCGGAACCGCGGAGCTTTTAACTTTGAACTGTAGTTTGAGTTATACTTTAGCGATGTTACTGAAAAAAACACAGAGCTAAAACTCGCTTCAAAACCTGGTCAATAGTAGAAAGAATGAGAGTAAAAATTCTCTGCTTTCTACCGGCCCAGGCAAATCATCAAAACTTTAATTGAATCTAAAATGTGTAATCATTTCCTGAAATAATTTTTCTGTTAAAGGCCACGACAGTGTCATTCAGTCTTAAACCGCCAATGTTCACTCCTCTTAAAATTGTGATTTATGTTGTCAGGGATAAAAATCTATTGCCGTGGACAATATCATAAAGCCAATTGTAATTGTTATTGTTATTGTTGACCCGTATTGTGTTCGGGTTGCTAAAGTATAGACCAATGGTTTACTGCACGCTTCGTAAAAAGCGATAAAGCGCTAAGATACAACCAACATCAGAACGGGCATTCGATTGGTTAGCGCTTACGCTCTAGCATTTGTTACAAAATTTTCTAATCCTTACCCTACTTAAATTAGAATTCAAGGGAAGATGATGATGAGTAATTGTTAAATTGATAATTAAATTTAATAAGGCCTTATTAAATGTCGAGTAGTAACCATTTCTTAAGCTAAACATTGAAATCCGCTTTAGTATTTATATACATGTCATGTCGTGTCACGTGATCGTTAAAGGGTAGGTTCAAGCCAAATATTTCGCTATTATGTTCCGCCATAAAACTCTATTATTCGCCATTTCCTCGATATTCAAGTATTCAATTTTTTTTTCTTGTGTTCTTCCATAAATTCTGATTATATTTTGCTTCAATAAATAACGACATCTGTCTGTAATATACATGCACATATATGATAAGCAGCATTGGGACACTCTGTCTCATACCAACGGCAATGAATTTCGACAATATTGAATGATTAATTTGGAAATCTTTTCCTATCTCAATTTTTCAGGCGTAAGCTGTTGCTAAATCCCCCATAAATAACAGGATAGAATATCCGGGAGAATATATAATCAGTTAAATGGATTGATTGGAGCGTCATCTACAAATCCTGGATTAGGATCTACCACGTTAATGCTTGTATTATCGCTAGGCCGTAAATTATCCCAATAGAGATAAAGTACGTGTTAGAAACCATATCCTGTTAATCATGTTCCGGAGAATCTTGGGAAATACCGCAAATCCATTCAAGCCATGCGGACGATGCGGTATCTAATGTAAGATACCGCATCCGCGCATCATCCGCAGACCAGAGCCTGGTCTGCAAAGAACGTCCTGCCAGCGGCTTCACGTTTAAAATCATCCCCTGGTCTTGAAAGCAGATTCTCACGAGATCTTCTGATGCGGTATCTAGTGTAAGATACCGCATCGTACCGTTATATAAGATTTGCATTACTAGAAATTTAACTTCTGGTTCCTATCATTGGGTTACTTTCAAACAAGATATGACCAAGATTTGAAACATTGACTTCTTGATTTCCACACCTAAAATAGTACGGTACTTCTAACTCATTGGCTATTTGATCAACCATCAGGAACCAATAATATGTGGAACTGTAGCGTTTTCTTTATCAAACAAACAATCAATCAATCAACAAATCAGTAAAAATCAATCATTTTAATCAAACTATCAATCAATAAGACTTCAATGTCATGTTCTCACCATAAGGCAATGTCAGGGACGTCTCTAGCAGACACTGCATCAACGTACACCAAATCAAAACACGATGACGACTGAGTTTATAAAGACGACCAGAGAAAGCGTAAAATCCCACTATCTTTATCCATAATCCCACTTTCAACTAGAAATCAATAATTTATAAAAACACAATATACACTGTTTAAAAGGTAGTTATAATAATGATCGTACGTAATGACATTTATCCGTTCATTTAGCTTAGTCCAGTCTAGTTCAGTTTATCTCAGCTTAGTTCAGCTTAGTCTAGTTTTTTCAGCTTAGTTCACCTTAGTTTAGTTTAGTTACGATTAGTTTAGTTTAGTTCAGTTTAGTTTTAGTTTAGCGTTAGTTTCATCACTTCCAAATAAATATATGACTGGTGAATCAGGTAACTGAATCCTAAATCATATCATTAGTAGTTGGCAATCCAATAGATTACGTCAATGGATTAACTAGTAGAAGCAACACCAGCTGGAGCTCATACTGTCAGTCAGGTTAAAGCTGGAGCATGTTAGCATTACGCTAGGCTCCAGTAGGCTCTGCTATACTGGTGCTTCAGGTTAAAGCTGGAGCATGTTAGCATTTAGCTAGGCTTCAGTACAGAGCATTGAACTAGGCTCCAGTAGGTTTTTGTTATACTGGTGCTTCAGGTTAAAGCTGGAGTATGTTAACATTGGGCTAGGCTCCAGTAGGCTAAGCTATGCTGGTGCGTCAGGTTAATGCTCTAGCATGTTAGCATTGAGCTACGCTCCAGTAAGCACTGTTATGCTGGTGCTTCAGGTTAAAGCTGGAACATGTTAGCATTGAGCTAGGTTCCATTATAGAGCATTGATCAAGGCTCCAATATATAGGCTCTTCTATACTGGTGCTCCAGGATAAAGCTGGGGCATGCTAACATTGAGCTAGGCTCCAGTAGGCTCTGCTATATTGGTGGTCGGTGTGTCCGTGAAAAATCGATCAATAAGGTGATGCGAAGAAAATTCGATCAATAATAGTGCTGCTCTGTCTTGCTTGAGATACCGCTTTTTAACGTCGTCTGTCTGTTAGTCAGTCTCTCTCTCTCTCACTCACTCTCACTCACTCTCTCTCTCTCTCTCTCTCTCTCTGTAAGTCTGTATGCCTTCGTGCTTTTGTGTTATTGTCTATTGTTTAATACTCTATATCTAGCCGAGGCATATCAATGCTTTAAACAAATTACATACAATGCAGTTTATTATGTAATTGTATGTAATTTTACTATAACTTTACACCAATTAAGATAATAAATGTTCCATAGAAAAAAACCAATAAACGCTAAGTATTTCAAAGTTAGAAAATGGAGGCAGAATCTAACCAATGAAAATAATAGAGAGATTAAAATGGGTTATGAATTAGACACTATAGGCAGTGATTGTGTTAAAAGTTTTTAAATTTCTTTAAAGCAATTATGTTTTGAGTTATTTTTAATATTTGGAACGAGATCCCTCTCTATTGCTATATGTCTCTCTCTCTTTCCCTCTCTCTCTCTCTCTCTCTCTCTCTCTCTCTCTCTCTCTCTCTCTCTATTTACATTTATCTGTCCTAGGCTATTTTCTTTTTTCTCATCGAGATTTTCACTTGTGTGGCACTCTAAACAACCTCCTCATCGTCTAAATCCCTCGCATGGCTGAGAGCTGTAGCATTCTCAAGAGAATTCTATCAGACCTTAGCCCTCTTCCACCTAGTCTACCTACCCCCGCCCCCCCCCTCCCACCTGCCAAACTTTTATTTCTTGGCTCCATTGTTGCATTTTCTTATTCATATTTCCTATTCAGGTACATGGAGATCTGAATCTCTGATCTCTGATCTCCGAAAGCTTCAATCTTTGACTGTATGTGTTCTTTATATAGATCATTATCTAGCAGATTTTTCAGGTTGCGGTGGACTCTACTTCAAGTTCAGTAGCACTCAGCTTCTTTTTTAGACTACTCGACACTAGCGTGCAAAAGTGATCAAACTGAATTGTAATTGCAGTTTTCACTCGAATGCCGGTAATTCTTTACTACTGAATCAATATTTAGATAAATACAAATATGAGTTTTTTAGTCCCATATTTTGAAATGTAGGTTTAACATCAAGGTCTCAATAAAAAATACAAGCCAAACGTTCAAATATCTAAGGAGCAATAGGTAGAGAATTCAGCATGTATTTAAGTTCTGCCAGAGTAGAATATCACTGCCATTTCAAATTGTATATCGTTAATATGTAGTCCATATTAATATCAAATATGGGTGTTTATTTACAAATATAATTTACACTACCACAGCTAAAATAAGTAAATTATACGTTGAATAAATCACCTGTTGACCTTATTTCCGATTTGTACACTAACTACAATCATTAGGCCTATCATCATCTTCCAATGGCTCCCAGTTTAACTAGGGCCAGAATACAGCAATAACTACAATTACGAGCGAAAAATACTCACAAGATTTAGTTTCAAGGGGGGACTTTATTTATATGGAAATATTTTGTTGGACTACAAGCGACTCAAGCGCCATCTCATTAACTCTGTCATAAAACTCTGAACTGCTACGAGCACATCAGACATTGCATCCTGTAATTATGCTTATGATTTGACAGTTGCAAAACGAAAATTCATAAAATTAAACTAGCTCTACAACGAGCACACCATTGATTAATCAGAAATGATATCCTATATTTTATCTCATACCGAGACTAAGAGACTATGAGTTTAATTGGTTGACGAGCAGTGGTTTAGTATGGCGGGGAAAATGATGATGTGAGCCTTTATTTTATCAGTTGATTTGAACTATATGTTAGTAATGCGGGTGACTGCTGTAGCAGATTGAGAGAATCATTTCATATCTAGGCTAGGTCCTATTTGGTTGATTGGTTGACGAACATTTGTGTAGTGGGGCGGCGAGGCTGGGAATGGAGTCCCCCCACTTTTTTCCAGAAGGATAACGCTTTCCACCTATTCTGCTCAAATCTATGTAAAAATCTTATCACTGACTCACTTCATCAGTGTACCTGCACATGTTTTAAAATTATGTTTCAAATTAACCTTTAATATCCCGAGTGTCTTCTCACGTCAGTTCCTCGTAAAAGTGTGACGATTCATTGTCAAGGTTGAATGATAGGCTATAGACAATAGGAAACAAGTAAATGGACAATAGAAGGTGAAGGCCGGACGCAATTTGTTGACACACAAGGGCTGTTTTTGAATTGTCGATCCTAGCAGTTTGATATTAAGAGCACAAAATAATCGTTTTCAATGTGTTTCTTTCTTATTAGTAGACAGAAAATGGTAAAACGCTTCGCAGCCGTATGTAACCATCAGCTTCTACGGGGTAAATATCAATATAAATGTCAATTTAAGGAACATTTTATAATTTTTCCTGTATTTATCATTGTGTTCAATGCATTATTTATCTAAAAGCCACGGTAGGCTGTAGCGTCGAGTAACGTAGGCCTAATGACTTCTAAGCCCAATTGTTTGCAGTAATTTTAAAATTGTTTCTGTATCTTGCTAAACTACATTAATTTTCAATTTATAAAACTAATTTTATAGATTTTCAGATGTAATTTATTACGTGCAACTAGCAAGAGTTTTATTTTCAGAAGCGCAAAAAGCATGTTAAATGATTTTTGATTATGATGATTAACTATGATTTAACTATGATTTTTTTCGGGGAAATCTTGGGGGATTCTGCTTATGATGAGGTGGGCCCCTATGCCTTCCTCAGCTTCGACTAACATTTACTGGGCAGGGGCGTCGTTCCCGGAAAAAACAATCCTGTTTACCCGTATTTTGTATCATTAACACTAAATAGCTTGTGCTAGATTTAACTTACAAATTTCTCAAAAGTATTTTCCTTTCTTAATTCATTATTCTTTTTGCCAAAGACTTAAATTATTAATTTAATTTATCATTCTTTATTATTTTGTCTATACTAGTCGTATACTATTCAGTCCTATCCTAGTTCTCGTCTATGCGCAAAATCCGTCAGGGTTCTGGGCATTTGTCAGTTCAGCTACATAGCTAGCATTGCAGAACTGACAAAGCAATTATTTTCAAAGAAATAAATAATACCGATTCCTTAGAAATGATATTCCGTCAGACTGTGTGATAGAATAAATTTCTTAGACGCCTCAGCTGTAGTCTTTCTTTTTCAGTTTGTAAGCAAACTGTAAGTCCTTTGGCTTTCGTTCGTATCACCGTGCGTTTCATCTTTAAAAAATTCCAGTGGCAGGGTAAAATTTAAACTGCATACATACAGATCCACAGTCGCAAACTTAACAGATGAACTATTCACTAGCAATGCCCATTCTCATGCTCATGCTCATGTACAGATTCAAGGCATCGGCACTTCAGCAGAACCTCATTTTAAGATAGAGTTACTAGATCAGCTGGTAATCATCTAGTCAATTAGTCTGCTGGAAACTGCGCTCGAGTGTAACCTGATATTAAAAATAAACATAGATATGTTATCACTCGCCAGATGTCACTGGCTGAAGGCCGCCGCTCTGCATTGTTAGTGAATTCTACCCCCCCCCCCCGCCCCTCCGTACTCTCCCACCTCTCACACTACTTGCTTTCACTCATTTTCCAACCTTCCAAACTCATGCCATCAGGGTTGAAAGCGGTTCATTTTAGGTTGAACATCTCTATGAAGTTAATGGAAGTTTTATGTTACTAAGAGATAGAAAACTATACTTATCGATCGATCTTACTGCTGTGCAGACTTAGAACTGTTATAACGGTGTCTCGATGGCAAAAATCAAAAAGGCACCATCGATAGACAAAAATTAAAAAGGCACCAAAAACTATTCTAAAACTTGCTCTAAAACTATTCGTATCTTGACTAGAAAATTTAAAAAGAAAATATCTCATATGTTTATTGAAGTGTAATGGCATCAACTTGGCGTTCTGTGGAATGCTCGTTATGTTTGACGACAACGGGATAAATAAATTTACTGAGAAGGAGAGAGAGAAAGAGAGAGAAAGAGAGAGAGAGAGAGAGAGGGGAAGAGAGAAAGAGAGATAGAGAGAGAGATAGACAGAGAAAGAGAGAGAGAGATAGAGAGAGAAAGAGAGAGAGAGAGTTTTGTTACAAACCAGTGGTGATTATAATAAACTATTCCTTTTATTTCCATAATCAATCTGACAAATCGCAGACCGTAACAATATGACAGACAACATAGCAATGCATCAGATACAGGCAGAAAATCAAAAATACAAGATTGAAAATAGTAGGTTAACATTAAAAAATACTGACCAAGGCAAACTTATCCTACTTTAAGAGTTCTAAAGTCACATATAGCTATCTAAGCATTATTAAACAGTAGTAGAAAACAATTTCAGAAGTTTAAAAATAAACGGGTGGGCATTGTAAGGTAAAAGTTAATAATTTCTAGCATCTTCAAGTATAATACGGGTAATAAAGTTCTTGTCACTTAAACTATTTCGTTTAGTAGGAAGTGTGAAATTTCTACCGGCAACGTTTCTTCTAGTTAGATATGGGTGATAGGCAAGTGGAGGCAAAAGCGGGGTAAGTAGATGGGCGCTATCACTATGTACATTATTAAAAAGTTTATAATCAGCTGAAGCACACAAATCTCCAAAACTGGATTCCAAGTTGCAGAAATTTGCCTTTTTTGCTCGTCTCAAAAAAGCTTCAAGCCTCTTTCTATCTTCCGCAGTGGTAAAACCCCACCAGAATTGGGATGCGTAGAGAAGCCTATTTAATATAGATGCTAGAAATACTCTCTGAATGAGTTCGTTGGATAGTCCTTTAGTGCGTAGACTATACAAAGCAAAAATATTGCTGGAACTTGAGGATAAGAGATTATTTATGTGAGTAGAAAAAGAAAAATTGGAGGAAATTGTAACACCCAAACATTTCATATATGACACGCGTTCTATGCCTTCAAGATGAGGGGCTGCAGAAGCCTGCCTCTTATTATTTGGGGAGTGAAATATAATTTCTTTAGATTTTATTCTATTTAATTTTAGATTGTTAATTTTGGCCCAATCTTCAATATGGGTAAGTTCGACTTCTGCTAGATGAATATTGGATGCAGGCACAATTAAGTATGTGTCGTCAGCATATTTAAGTAGCGCGTTTGATTTACTCAAAGTCTTGAGATCTGATGCAGTAACAACGAAAGCAGGAGGTCCAATGGCAGAGCCTTCAACTACACTAGCATTAATTGTTGCACAAGAAGAAGTATGACCGTCAAAAACTGTCTGATGTGAGCGATTAGATAAAAAACTAGCAATCCATTTCGTTACATGGCTTGGTATGTCTAGTGAGCTAAATTTATCAAGCATGTGCGAATGTCTGACAGTGTCAAAAGCTTTACTAAAATCTAGAGCAATCACTCTGACAAAAGGTTGTGATTCTAGTAGTGAACATATAGTATGAAATAGGAATATAAGAGCAGCAGTAGTAGATCCAGTAGGGTGAAAATTGGTTAGTAAAATCAAGATGAGAGGGTGGTGATGAAAATGCTCGATATGTTTATTATGTAGGTCAACTCGAAGCAGGCAGAGGTTGTATATAATTTATCATTGTCAAACTAATAGGACACGGTTTTACATGTATATGAGGGAGTACCCTTGCTAAAGTAACGTTAAAGTTGTAAATAAAAATGCATTAAACGACTAATGTAGCAATGACATGTTTAATAAGTTTTTATCACGAAAGTTTTAATTACTTACTTAAAGTAAAAAGCTCCCTTTCAGGACAAAAAGTATACAACTAGGCTTCAGGCTCGAACTCTTTCAATGTCTCATATATAGGCCTATCTAATCTAAAGACTAATACTAATACTAAAGACTAATCCGATATTTTTCTCGCTTTAGATATTGGTATTGTTGTTTATACATTTTGTGTTGCTCGTGCATTTGGTGTCTTGAGGAAATAAATATATTAATTATCTATCATTTTATTTTGCGGTATGCTTCTTATTTAGTGATGGCGTTTAAGCTATTTTAGTTTAGCCTTCTATTGACATTGTTTTAACCAGACTTAACAGAATAACGTCTGTAACAGCACTCAATGCTTCACAGTAGTTCAAGCTGCAGTTCTCCCAAGCAAAGAAGCTCACAGCTAAAGTCTATCACATTAATCTTATCTTTCATACGGAATAATCCCTTTAAGCGAGTTGATGAAACATAGATTTGAGAATAAAGATACATTGTGCACACGGTAGATTTATGGTTGTCGCTAGGTAATCATAAAGAGCTGGAGCCAGTAGCGATATCGGTAAGATATTCGACCGCGGATCAGTTTGTGCACGGTTCAATTCCTGGGCTCGCGCGTTACTGACATCGCTTTCGAGTGAGGAATCTGACGTTAATATTGGCTTTACAAGCTTTAGGTAATCCTATCTAAAGTCTGAAACCTAAACTTCTTGCGTAACGGCAGGTCCATCATCACACGAGGATGACGATGATGACGGTTTATCTAAACTATGCAATGAATGAGTATATAATGTGAGTCTATGCATTCTCTAAACTCACTGGCTCAATTGGGTTAGTTAGCCTATATTCAAATAATTATGGGTGAGCGTGATGGCTTAACATTTTGACTAAACTTAATTAGACTATAGTGGTTTAGAAAGGCAAGACACTTGTTGCAGCAGTCAGAATTATAACTTTATATCTCATCATAAAAGAATTGTAAAAGAAAGCGCCAAATTAATTCTATCTAAATGGCTTGGCTAATTGTATCCAATTGGTTTGGATAATTCCCAAACTAATTACTTATATATCTAATTAGATTGGGAATAGAACTCGCCTCTTTGATACTTCTCTTCCAAAGCAAGAAGTTAGTTTAAAGACAAAAGTTGTAGAATTTAGAGATAAAATTGAGAAAATCGGGTTACAAAAGAGTTCCTGAAGGCCATAAATTGGCGCATTACTGTTATCTAAACATTTCTAATAGCTGAAAGAGAGCATGTGTGCCTCTGAGCCAGACGTAAGCCAATCTCAGATAGTATTGTATCCACTGGTGCTCAGAGAGTTGCCTCAGAGATATTCTACTGACAGAGCAGCTGCTGTAGCTGTGTCCACATACTAGCATTCCACTGCGCTACTTCCCCAGTCTTCCAATATCCGCCTTCATTCCGCTTAGTTCACATGACGACCATATGTTATAAATTGTTCGATATACCACCTCTGAAAAGATACAACGCATTTATCATGCGCAAAACTCATTTCGTCTCGCCTGTCCAACATAGTATAGAAGCCACGAAATGAAAACTTTGGTCATATTGTTGATAAGATTTAAACGCTCTCGCTGTCATTGAAATGATGATCGTATTGTACTTAGCTTCGAATCAGTTTTATAACGAGTTTAGAAAAGTTATAAATAGAGTGTAGAGTTTGTGTAGATTTACTAACATTGTTGCTTGATTTGCAGGAATTTATTAAAGATGATTCATGGAGTAATAAGTCATTCTTTGGGTCCAAAATTCTACGTATACATGTATAAAATGTAATGCTTTTAAGCATTTATTACAGTAGGCATACTCGGGATTCTGATCGACCGGTATCCATGTTTCAAATATTGTACCTGAAAAACATTCAGTTTTCGGAAATATCTGGACGCATATTTTTAGTTCAAAAAACTAAAGCGACTATTTTTGAATTAATTAAATACATTTATTAAGCCACATTTTCCAAAACTTCATTGTTGATAATCTTGAGGCCAAGTACATAATCCACTAATTTGATGTCGTATATGTTAATTACTCATACACTCATGTGTTTAAATCTTTAATAATAAATATTTACTGGAACATTCCATGTTTGCGTAACATAGACATATTTCTTCAGTCAGTGACGAATATTACATTCGTCTAAGCCGCTATACGTGTACAAAGTTGCACAAATGAGACTTCCATCATCGTTGAGACTGTTAATTGGTTTTCATTGTTCAGCGCACGTCTAGAACAGGGCCTGCCTTGTGATACATCAAACCAGCCCCAGCTGTTGTGAGCCAGTCAGGGAGTCAGGTGGGACCATTGGGGCCCTGGGGGGGGGGGAGCGGGAACAGCTGCTACTCAATACCAACTTTTCTCTGTCTCTCAATTGTGTTTTGCTTTCTCTAGTTCTCGCTTTCGATACAATTCTGTCATGCCTGATAGTAAAAACTAAAAAGCGCTAAAGCTAAGTTTACCAATTGTTTTCTGCTCGAATGGCGGCTTGACAGTGACAGGGAGAGCACTGAATTTGAACCGAACAATTGCCGATCCGCTGTCCAACAACTTGCCAACATGCCACCGGCTCTGCCCTAGCGAGAATATTTTAAAGTATGTCTGAATTTTATCACGCAGCTGATTTTTTTAAGATTATAAACGAGCAGTGTTTTTTTCCTATCCGGCAAATTGTCTATTCTCTCTCTCTCTCTCTTAGTGCACTGGCAGGTCCATGGTATATAACGCCTCCACTCTTCTCTGTCTTCCGCTTTCCTCCTCATTTTCACATATGAGTAGGTCTTTAAATCATCTAACATATCTAATCTCGGCCTGCCCCTGCCTCTTTCCCCTTCCATTCTACCTTCTATGTCATCTATGACCTCCATTAATAGACCTTCCCCCCTTTGGATGTGTCCTATCCAATTCTTCTTCCTATTTCTTAATACATGGTCTATTATGATGTACCTAATCGTATTTTACTATTTTAACGTGTGTTTTAACGTATTTTTTAAAATACGTTAAAACACACTTTGACATTTATTACACTTGTCACACATCATACAGTCACATACTCGTGATACAGTGACGATATCTTACCGACATCGCCACTAACTGGAGCCAGTGGCGACGTCGGTAAGATATTCGACCGCGGATCAATATGTGCGAGATTCAAATCCTGAGCTCGCCCGTCACTGACATAACTTTTAGTAGAGGAAACTGACGTTAACATTAGCTTTTTTATCACAGAGATTAATTCGCGCTCATTGCAGCTACCAGAACACAAAGCACGCCGCAGCGAGCCAGCCCCTACTAGAAATTCCAGTGTCATTGTGTACTAGCGGTAGTATACTCCCTGTGATGACCACATTTATACTTTCTATCCCCCTCCCCCACCCATAAACAGCCTGCCTCTGCTATCCTATTCCGATCACACTCCACACTCTACCACTGATAAAAACCGGCCTTGACTGATAGCGCTTTTCCCTGACACTCGGATATTTGGCCTATATTCCGGACCAGTGATATACAGCTCGTAGCTAACTGGGTCAGCGCGATACACTGAGCATGCGCACTGCTCAGCTTCTTTGTGTACAACACTAGCAGGAAATAGTTTTCTCTTTTTCTTTCTCTCGCCGCACTCAGTCCCTAGTGATTTATTCGCTGTGGATTGACAGCCAAGCTTTCTAGCCTGACACAGGCTGGCAGGCCGGCTGCCTGAAAACTTTCTCAAGCCGTTACAAAGGGTCGTGACCTATATTATGAATAGTACCCTAGCTCTCTCCACTCTGTACGATACAGGCCTCTGGGCGTTTTTGAATTTTTGGTTGTGCTAACAGCGCATATGGGGCCATTGTCTTGTTCAGTGTTCATCGTAGTTTCCGTGGAAGCAGCTGCTACATTGTATTGATTAGTTAGTCGGAAAGTGCTATGTAAGAGTTTTTCGCGTGACGATTTACTATTTTTCATTTCTTTCGCACTAAATAGGTGGGGAATTTACGACGACAGTTCGGTTTTAGAATCTAAATGGAGATTCATATATCTTCGGGCTTTGACGTTTGTGTGTTAAATCAATGCGGTGTATCTAGAACTGTATCAGTTCAATGACCCAGTTAGTAAAAACAAGAGGTTAGGAGTTTGAATAAGAGTTCAACTGACGACTAGCGTTGTGTGAAAACAGACGTTAAATTTTGTCAAGGTGAGCTGAAAATCATATTTCTCTATCATATTAGGTCTTATCAGAATCAAAATCCTTCAAAATTCGAATGAAGTGTGGATTTCAGTAATATATTAAATAGGCTTTGTAATTTTTCAAAATAGTTTGGCAGAAGTATAAATCTAACTATATGATTAATTATTTGGCATCGTAATATCTCGAGAGAAAATTAAAAGATAATCCCAATTACTGTAGAATGTATAATCCTGATCTTTATACATTTTTCATTTCATAACTAAAAAATGGTAAAATTAAATATAGAAATTGGCATTTTTGAAAGTATGATTTTCATGAAATAATAGAAAAGGTTTCCTCAGTCGAAATGATACCAGTGTCCGCCGAATTTATGTAGTGGCTTAGATATAATATGGGAAAATGCGTATTTTGTTGTATTTACATATACTCTACATTATAGTTTGCTTTTATTGCCAGTCATTTATCGTAAGTCATTTTTGTAGCAACCTTAAAAAGTCCTTGTGCTAATACCAGTTGGGTGGAAGAATGGTTAGCACGCTTCCCTGGGAAGCAGGAGGCCATCAGTCAGACTCCCAGCTCGACAGTATCTAGTATCCCTTGTGATATGGAAACAGATGTCAAACATAGCTTCGGCCTCCAGCTTTTCAATTATTTTAATAGTTTCTATTTAATTAAAATTCACCTTTCTTATTTCTTTCTTAGAACTTTCTTTGTTTCTCCTGATTTTATGACTTATGAGCTACAGTACTCCTTAATAATAATAAAAATTATATATATATATATATATATATATATATATCGCATTTTAAGTCTATCACTTTTATTTCTCGCGCCTAAGCTAGTTTTAGTCCATTTACTTCTTACCAGTTCGGTAAAATAACAATAATTTATTCTGTGACATGTCTGGCCGACCGAGAATAGAACCCATGAGCTTTCTACTCCCCTCTGGATCATTAAAAATTCAAGACGTCATCTGACGGATGCTCTACGTACAGATATATTTGGACACAGAAGGCCTGTGTCCACAATAAACCACAACTGTATTGTTCTTATACCGCGTAAACGTAGATTTAGTTTTCAGACATTCGCAGTGCGGCTAGTGCTACTCTATTGTGGTTAGATTGTCTCGTACGAGTCGCATTGCCGTGTAAACATCCTGAGTGAGATATAATTGAGTGCGGTTATTGGTTGTGTATTGAATTACAATTCAGCGCTCAAGCTGTTACAGCTAATGCTGCAGAAGCTGTTACAGCTAATGCTGCAGAAGCTGTTACAGCTAATGTTGCAGAAGCTGTTACAGCTAATGCTGCAGAAGCTGTTACAGCTAATGCTGCAAAAGCTGATACAGCTACAGATGTAGACGCTATTCACATGATACAACTGCTGCTGAAGCTACTGATATATCTGCTTCTGCAGATTCTAAATACATGATATAGTTGCTGCTGCATCTACTGATACAGCTGCTGATGCAAATGCTCTACAACAGCAGCATCTACTCATGTAGATGGTGCTGCAAGGAACAAGAAAACCGATAACTGTACCGTGACGTGAAGAACCGACCACACGCTGATGCATGAAAATAGAATATATTTACAAAGTTTCCATTCTTAGTTTCTATTTTTGTTGTTTTCATATTTCCTCCTTTCTCTCCGTGATTATTAGTAGTCGTTATCTTTGACACGACTGACTGATAATGAGATTGATTGATTGATTGATTGATTGATGCTGAAATTTATTGTTTGCGCAGGTCTAAGTAGAAAACGAGGACGCCAGACCTACACCAGGTTCCAGACTCTTGAGCTTGAGAAGGAATTTCACTTCAACAAATATCTGACGAGAAGACGTCGCATCGAGATCTCCCATCAGCTGTGCTTGACCGAGAGACAGGTCAAGATCTGGTTCCAAAACAGGCGCATGAAGTGGAAAAAAGAAACCCGATAGCTGTTCCGTGACATGAAGAGTCGACCACACGCTGACTGTGAGGTCAGTTATGTCACACTAGTGGGTATGCTTGTGTTATAACTAACTATAAATGAGCGATGATGTTGTATAGTGGTTGAAGTCTATGTGTGATTCAGTTCTAATTCGACACGGTAATTTGTTTTTGGGGATTTTGGGGAGAACTTGCAGAAGTTAATTTTAGCAAATAAGTACAATGAACAGCAGTGTAGTGGACTGCTAATCCACTTTGAATTCCACAGCTTATAATTAGTAGTTTATAGCTTGCCCCAGAAAACCTGACGACAACTTGGGTTCTTACAAACCGCATTAGCAACATTAATTAATATTATAATAATCAATCAAAACTGTAATCTTTACTACTTTTAACATTTTTACTTGATAAATTATATTTTAAACAAATCTACCCCTTTCAAATATTATTGGAGAGAGACTCACAGTATCGCCTGTTTATAATCAAATTATTTGCTACCTCTCTCTGCCCCAGAGAGCTGCCTCGTAATGATGTTAAAATTGACTTTCTCAATCTCACCTTTGCATTTCAAATGTGCAAAAACTGAGCATAAAGTTGAAAAAATTACGTGAGAATTTATATTACAGAATAAAATGTTTTGTTTTTATTGAGTAAGTCTACTAGAATATTCGTGCAATATATTAATTAGGTGAACTCTATGTTTTTGTGCATTTGTACAAATCCTGTATTTAAAATATTAAATATGTCGTGTATAGTTGTGTATTTATGTACTGCAGTAGGGTACCATGTAGACAATCATTATTGTTGTAGTATATATCTTTACAGTGTATTCTGGTTAATTGCGGCAGTCAGGTTTATTCGGATTTCGTGCAGATGATCAAATAAGTTAAGCTATTTAGCTTTATTTCAAGTAAATTAATAGATTAAAAGTTCAGATTTACTTAAATCTACTTCATTCTTTCCTCTGCCTATTTGCATTCAAGAAAGAAGTTCCTTGTTTGAAACGTGACACATAGGAATATTTAATTTATATAGACTTATATTTGGACAACTTTTTTGTTATTGAGATTCTTTTGGGGTAATTATTTGAGAATTATATTCGTATTAATATTCAAACACTTTAAATTCTTTAGCATGCACCTATTAATATTGACTGCAAACTTCATAGCACGTCATTTGTTACTTCTAAACGTAGCTGATGACAATAACAATACTACCTCTGTCAGTTTAAAGCTGGTAAAGCTTATGTTAACGTCAGCTTTCTCACTTGAAAGCGATGTCAGTAACGGGCGAGCTCTGGATTTGAACCCCCCACTTATTGATCCGCCATTGAATATCATACCGAGATTTGGTTGACGATTTAATAATATATCATTTAGAAGATGTGGATGCCCACGAATGTTTTATTGTTTTTGTTTATTTTATTTTTTACCGGTTTATTCTCTGCTTGAAAAATCATAATAAATTACACTTTGTAATTCTCGGGCGACTAGACCAGATATGAACGAAAGTCGCTGGTGAAGATTATTCACTTGTAACAAGTTAAGTGGACTAGGGTACTAAAGAAGTAGCCAGAGAACCTAGGGATTGATATCTTTCTACACGTGAATCTGTAAATTTGCTTTATTTTCTGCGAAAATGTTGTATTTTCTCTTTGGAAATACGCCAATAAATTGATCCTTAGGCCTCTATAGGTTTGGCTTCAGATTTCAATCTGTAAGCTTATACGATTTATCTGGCTTTTCTTCTATGGTCGTCAAGTGTTCAAAGAAATTTTTATCTTTATAGTACCTCATGTTGTCGAGAGTTGCAAGAACTATAAATCTATTTTCCTGTGTAGTATTTTATATTCTATTACGCATTTGCATGGCATTCTACATTACGATGGTTTCCTTTATGTTCAGGGTAAATCAATTCTCTAGGATCAAGTTATGGTAAGCATTTTAATAAATCAAACTTCTCGACAGTCTCCTTCAAAAGAAGTATTGCTTATTTAAATGTCTGAATCATTAACCTATTGTTACTGTGAACGAAAGGTTTTTCAGACTTATGATAAGGGCTTTAGTTGCAAATTCAAATATCCGTACACTGATGCATGCACTTTTGACATCATTTTTCGATTTAAATGCTAAATGATACGTTAATATACACAGGAACATAATTGTATTCTGCAGTTGCTGTACTTTTTCGCAATCATTACCCACTATATTAAAATCAATCTTTCAAGACCAAACTTCTATATGGCAAGGGTAAATTCTTTACAATTTTCTTACATTTTACAAGTTCGTATTTAATTGTACTGTTATTGTCTATTCTCTATTATGCATGTATGCATGTTTGTCGTTCTAGAGTGAAATTGCGAATTATCTTTCTCCTCATTATTGTTAAGTAACGGGTTAGAGAATTTTTGTACATTTAATTTTATAAGCGCATTTAGGCAAACGTTAAATTTAAATTCAATATATTACAGTAATGTCTACCTGCACAATTGCTTCGACGAAAAAGCTGGTTAAGCAGAGTTCTAGAGTTCAATTGATTTACCCTTTTAGAGCTTAATCGAGTTGCTGCATTGAGCAAGTAAGAATTTGTACTAGGACACTTTCATCTCACATCATTCCAAAGTATATGAATGGCAACAAACAAAAAAACAGGTGTCGCATTGTTATATGAAAAATACGATTATTTGAAATGTTCTTTTTCTGAGACACTAAAATAACAACGTGATAAGAGTCAAATTACGTCCTTTACTTAGCGCAAGGTAATGTCTGTAAGCGATCATCAAATCTTCTAAATCAATCAATCAAACGTTACCTCAGTAGCCGTTAAAATATTTTCTGGTAACATTTTTTTTAATGACTGTAGCTCGAGTTGGCCGTCATTTTGACGAGAAGCCTTCTGTATTCAGAATCCTGACATTGCACACACCTCAATCTATAAGTATCTAAACTTTAAACAATCATGGTTACACTTGCTGATTCTGTCTCAATAATTCCAGCATTCAATTCTCATTCGATCCTAGCTTGACTCGATCCTAGCTTGACATAATTCAGCTAAGTGGCTTGTGGTTTGAAGGCTGTAACAGCTTGAGCTAGCATTTGTGACGGTAGCTCGAGTGTGTAGGGTATTTTTGAAGAGATCCCTTGTTCTTCTGAAACTGACGTTAAACACACTACATCCTATCTGCATCTAAGCTATACGTTTGTTTCAAGTTATTTTTACTGAGAACTTATAAAATACTTAAAATTGGCAGGTTGTTAATCGTCTAATTAATAATAATAATAATAAAGGTTTAACGTCCTTTTCCTTACAGAAGGATGATGTCAGGGGCGTCCCCCATCACATGTCACTACAAATCGATTCACCCCAAACGATCTGAAAAACACGTGCTGAAGTACCTGTACATGTAATTAGGGTCTAACACGAAAAGCTTGAAAAATTGACTCCTTGTGTAATCTTGTCTACTCATCTACAAAAATGTGGTCGCATGACAGGTAAAGCTAAAGCTGGTAAAGCTAAGGTTAACGTCAGTTTCCTCACTCGAATGCGATGTCAGTGACGGGCGAGCCCAGTATTTGAACCCCGCACCTACTGATCCGCGGTCGAGTATCTTACCGACTTCCCCACAGGCTCCAGCCAGTGATATCATAAAAGGCAATATTATTAATTTATTATCATATGCGCTTAACTTAATTCATACTGCTGTAGAATATTTACTATTCGCTGTGTAGATGGTATGAGAAATTTACTGTTTAATATGTTATGCATTTACTGTAGATTACTACAGGTCATAAGGCATTTATTTAGGCTACAAGACATTAATCAATTCTGTGTTGAGTAGAGCAGCTTTGAAACACGTCTTTTTTCATCTGTGAACTGTTCTAGTCATACGCAATGCGAGGGTAAATCTTAGCTACTTCTTAGATCTCTTTACATACAAGTACTGTCTGCTTGTTTATTCTTGCGTATTGCTAATTGGCTAATTGTGATGCTGGGTGCATCATTAAGCGAAATGATTCTGCCTTGGAGATCGCTAATCAGTAGGAATTGCAGCCAATAGCAAGCTGCTTTACTCTTACTGCTAATAAAGACTGACTAAACAGGTCCATTTTTAATATTTTCGGAAGACTATAACAACTTGAAGAGTTGGAAGGTCCAAGGCAACTCCATCTAATGATTACGGCTGGAGAGTGTTAATTATATATATATATACATATATATATATATATATATATATATATATATTATATATATATATATATATATATATATATATATATATATAGATATATATATATATATATAATATATATATATATATATAGGCCTCATACATTTCTAATGTTCTTCATCGCATTCAAGTGTGAGTGTTGAGTTTTCAATGATCAATTAAGGTGAATGTCTTCTGAGATAATAAGTTTAAAAATGTAACTTTTTCTTCTCTAAATGCCGTCCGTGCCTGTTCCAAGCCTGGGCGGTCAAGGTCATATTTCTCCATATGAAAATATAACTAGGCGCAACTAATCCTAAATGAGCCTACGCTGTTCATTTCATATTTTCTTAGAAATATTTATTTATTAAATTGTTAAAATGAACTAAATTATTCATGAACTAAATTATTTGTTTGTCTATTACATGTTCTAATATTGTTATATGCATTTTATATGGTTAGTTGCAAATTGTCTGTGTTAGTGTAAATCGAACATTTGTAGAATACTCATGAATTTTTCATTATGTACATGTATTTTAAACTGTTTTCCTTCGTATGGGACTTAATTGCAAAGACATTGTCGTAAAATAAATAACCTTCTGATGCAATTAAGATCAGTTTCCAAAATTTGTCAGTTAACTGGAGACAGAGAAATGGAGTCTTGCTGACTATACCCCTTTTGTTATTCATTAATATCCAAGAGAAAGTCTTCTATCTTCCTTATTGGACTACGAATTTGCGCTGGATGATTCTTTTCTATAATGGATCGTTTTAAAGCGTGTCTGCAACAATAATAACAACTCGATGCCCATTTGAGCAGTTCTGCACAGAATGACTCTTTAAATTCCTCACTGGAGTGTAATCGCCTACATGCCGATCAAAGTTGTAAAGCCAATGTTAACGTCAGTTTTATCTCTCGAAAGCGATATCAGTGACGGGCTAGCTCAGGATTTGAACCCACACATACTGATCCGCGGTTGGATGTCTTACCGACGTCGCCGACATCTTTTCTCCCTGCTAGTCTTCAATATTGGCATTAAAGCCTTACTTAAGGCACATTATATTAGGGCACTTTATCTACTTGAATCTTACCTTTTTATCTCATCTTCGGTAACCAAAGAGTGCCCTAATTGTATTTAAATTGAAGTTAAATTAATTCATAACCAGACATATCAGCATCCCTTTCATTTGTTTAACCTGCAGAATTCGGCAGATCTGAAATGCGTTAGTTTCGATTACATTTATAGAATTGAGACATTTTTTCAGTTATTTTATTTTTTAGCTTAACATTTGTCTGGGTATAAGAGATTATTAAAATTCATGAATATCATTTATTTATTAAAATAAGTTTGCTATTTATGTGAAATATTGCTTTTGACTATCTCTCTCTCTCTCTAGTGCACTGCCTACTTGCAGGTCCATGGTATATAATGTGTTTGTGACTAAATTCTGTTGCTATTACAACTTATTGAATTTATCGCTCTTCCCAGTTCCATCCCATTGTAAGTAACCCCGAATCCATTGACTAATTCAACTAATTTAGTCTTATTGTGTGTTCTGTAGATTTTTAGCATAATATTTAAATTGCGTCGGATAAATTGTTTAAGGTCATTCGACTAAAACATTTGTACATATCAATGTGTAAGTCGATTAATATAAATAGAATGAGTATGCGAACAATTACTTTGTCTGTGTTTGTGTTAATTGTCCTAACATTGTTAAAAATACACATTATCCTCTCTCCCTCTCTCTCTCTCTGTCTCTTTCTCTCTCTCTCTCTCTCTTTCTCTCTTTCTTAGTGTACTGCCTACTGGCAAGTCCATTATGTATAACGCCTCCACCCTTCTATGCCTTTTGTTTTCCTCCTCATGTACATTTTCTTAGCGGATACTCATCCAGGTTTCCAGCTTCTCAAGAAGAATGAAGAAAATAGTTTCAATGGCGCTAAAATATTTACTTTGAGATCTCTTTTTCGTTCCAGCTAGAGGCAGTTAAACTTCTAATGAACTGTAAGCTTAGTTTAGCGCTTCAGAGCTTAGCGTTGGACTGATCCACCAGTCAGGAGATGACTACAATTGAACCTGGACCTCTGCTTGGTTTCTTCATTTCATCATCTTGCAACGGAATGGGTTGGGCAGTCGGCGATATGGTCATTATGCTTCTGAGTTTGGTGTTAAACATATTCTTGTTAGATGACTCTTAAGTGAAAACCCGTGTCACAGAGAGATTTATGCTTCTGATATTAATTCTTGTCGAATACAGACACAGCGACAGAAGTTACTTGAGTTGTCTCGAAGAAAAGCTTTCTGCTTCTGATCTTAACGGCAAGACATACCTGTTCCTCTGGACGACAGCTGCAGCTGGGTCGGTTACCCTGTAGAACCGAGCTTGTGTGTGAATTGATATCACAAGCCTAGTTTACAGTGTAACTGAACCGCTGTATTAACATCCGAAAATGAATTCAACAAGTCTTTCATTAGCACCCTGGAGTAATTAATGCTGGAGTACTCGCTACGAAGACTACGGACATATCTGATGAAGCCAATGAAAATATAAGTATTCAATGTGTAGGTCTATCAGTTAATTTAGTTTAGACTATTTTAAGTAGCCTGCAGCTTCGTCTGTTGTCATCGTTTTGGTTCTGTTGTCGAAGATCCGTTTAACTTTGATAAAAAACGTTATTATACTTAATGGCTTCAAATATTAAGTTTAAGCACTGAAAAGCCGGTATTTCATATTAATTACTGTTTCTAATTATTTACTTATATCCTGCACTGACACTTTAATAAATTATTATTATTTCTAGAAGTAATTCAGAAAGTAATAAAGGATCATTTATTCGTTAGTGGAATTCTTGTTCATCTAATCAAGATAATATTAACTTGATCTTCGACTCAATTTGCTGCAAACCAATTTGTATAACTTAGTCATATGATTTATTCTTGCTGTATCAAGTCAATCATTGCTGCAGTTTTGCGATATCCAGTCACCATAATTTCATTGATTCATCTTTCAAACTCTTAACTCATTCGTCAATATCTTGATTTATTCCATGCAATCAAATGTTTTAAAGTCATATTGATTATAGATCTCTCTCAGTATTCGTCCTCTCTATGTGCAACGCCTTTTAAACTGAAAACTACTTCATTTCATCGCAATACAGATCCAATTTCTGTTTAGGTAAGATAATAAAACCTCCCTATTTCTCGGTTGTGAATTCACTTATTCCACCAAATGTCAATGTAGTTTTCCTGAGTTGAATTATTCACAAATAAAAATCAGATTATTATTATTATTATTATTATTGATAATAAAATCTTATATAGTAGTGTCATGATCGAAATCAATCTTCGAGAATACTTTACAGAAAGAGTTTGATTATAGTAATTACTGCAACTTAATAAAGATTCAATTAAAATTTAACGTATGAATTGAAAAATATCGTACAGCATCTAGCATTAGATATATAATATTACAAGCATGATTTGTTTTTTTATAAAGCCAAGAGGATTGCATATGACGATTACGAAATGAAACCAACACAAGAAACTTAACCTAGATGTCGAAGAACCCTTTATCTCTTAGTACCTACAACAGCGGGAATTAGCGCACTTGGTTTAGTTGCGCGTCAATTATCGAAGTTAAGCTACATCGGCCTCGGTTAGTACTTTGTGGGTGACCACCTTGGAAGACCGAGTGTTGACAGCTTTGTAGGAAACAATCCCAAGGTGATGGAAGGTTATGCTTAAAACGCCGACGGCTGAAGTTGGTGCGCCATCAAAAGGCAGCGATTACTAATAACTGTGGATAAGACGAAGGAAATGGGTCTTAAACAAGCACCTGTGCTACTTGACCCAGTGTTGCGTTATGTACGTTATCATCTCATCTGAGTCACTCATTTTCTTTGATTTTGTTCCGGTAAGTAGGTTATTTGACACCAAACCAAACCGATGTTGAATCCGCATGTTGGACCTATCAGCAGGATTACAGGCTCTCTGGAAACGCTGATCTGATATCAGTATCTTTCTACATAAAACTTTAATGAGATCTAAAGCTGGAGGTACGACAGTCATCGATCACTCTCAGGATTCCTTCATGCGATAAGTTACGAGAGAGGCCGGTAGCTTAGGCTTGCAGCAACATCATACCTAAATAATTGTATATGCTAATGATACATCTAAATATAAAAATGCTTTAGTATACTAATAATTATCATTGAAATAGATGTTAATATGAGTTAGAATCATAATATACAGAGTTATACGTACACAATAAATTGGTAATGAAAGTATTCTAATTAAAATGACTTGAAATAAAACAAAAAAGACGAAACTTATGACAAGGCTGTCTCATGATATTTATTAATGAATAAAAGTTGATCAGAATATTGGTTTATTATCCTATTTTGCCTCCTACAGTTTTCTTCGAGTGTTTTGTGAATAATAATAAAGGTTTAACGTCCGTTTCCTCGTACAAGGATGATGTCAGGGACGTGTTAAGTGCCAGGTTCAAGATACATCTTAATACTCTGAGTCTACGTTCAAGTTCAGCATTCATTGACCAAACAATTAATCCCATTACAAAGTCAGAATTAACCAAACCTTAACGTAGACTTTAAAACAAAAGATCTAGCTACAAATATGGCAGAGTTTGTTTATCATTGCCCTACTCAGCTTCTCTCTTCGTTGTTCACTTCAAGGCTTGCCTATTCTGTATTGCCACGGATACATTAAGAAAATTAGAGAAAATAATTACAAGTATAATGCTATGCCAAGTTTAACGTCAGCTTCTTGTCTGGAAAGACTGTAAGTGACTAGCGTTGAATTTGAACTCTGCACCTACTGATCCGCAGCCTATGCCTAACCTTAGTTGCTGCTGATTCTGTCCTCCAATTAACACCTTTAATTGTAATTAATTGTACAAAATAATTTTAATTATTTTTAGTTATAATTTCATTAATTTATAGTAAATCTATACACTTCTTGTGTCCGGGTGGCTGAAGAATAAACCAAACATGGATTGAACTTGTCGTAAATGACTACAAAACACCAAGTAAGACCCAAATCAACGTCAGACAGGGCATTCGGTTAGTGAGCGTCTATAGGCTCCAGAAATTGGTGCGATTATTTTAAACGAATTAATAATAGGTCTATTCGCAACAAGACCCTAGTTAATCTAACATTCAAAGGATGATGATGACGATGATGGTGGTGATGATTTGCAGCAAATCATGCCACAAAATCAACGTTAGAAATTCATTGCACCTATGATGAATTTAACTGTAATTATTACTTACAGAAACACATACAGCTTTGCTTCATTTATT
Organism: Enchytraeus crypticus; assembly: GCA_905160935.1. Classification (NCBI taxonomy): domain Eukaryota; kingdom Metazoa; phylum Annelida; class Clitellata; order Enchytraeida; family Enchytraeidae; genus Enchytraeus; species Enchytraeus crypticus. The sequence continues at coordinate 32,016 of CAJHZI010000322.1, forward strand.
TGCATCTCAAAAGTCGTTCGGCGACAAGTGAGCTACGGATTGCGAACTACGAACCTAAAGATGAACAGCCCGATTAGATAACTATTAGGCCTTTCTATGATCAATCAATAGCTATTTCCTACAATATAATGGTATATCATAAGCAGCAAATAAAAGAGAATTACTTTGTAGAGACTAAAGTCCTCCCCAGTAGGCTCTATATTAAATTATATACTTACGAGGAGTAACTAATATTAAAATTTTGAAAATATAAACATAAAATACCATTCTACTGTAAGATAAATATAAAAATAGAACTAAGTAACTGAGGAGTGATTTGATTAGGAGTTCACTTCTATCAAAGAATGATAGCAATGTCTAGTCACTGGGGCTCTAATCTGACTTAATGATACGTAAATGTTATTAATTTAGGTTGTTTTCTACCTGCTCTGATGAGGGCAGTATTGGTGGGGGGCGGGGGGTAAATTGAAGAGATGAGATTGATGTGACTCCAGTTTAAATGCTAAACGTTTGAAATCCCATCACGTCAGTGGAGCAATGATTGAGAGCCTCAGGGATAACTAATCTCCTTACCACATCCGCTAGTCTGGTAGGGGAGGGGGAATGATAAAAAATTAGGTGGGTGGGAGAAAATAATTGCTACATTATGAAATTTTAGGCCCCAATTGCATGGGAAAAAATTAATGTTGTTTTAATGTAGACAGCGTCTGAAACGGATGAAATAGCCAGAGAAATTTCATTATTATTCTTTTTGTAATTATTTGAGTCTAAACTTGAACCCTCTATTTCGATCTTATTTTTAGATTTAAAAATACGGAATAATGCAGAGCTTAAAAACATATTTTATCATACGTATCACTTCTATTAATTACCTGGCATATACGTAAAAATTATAACTGTAACAATTACTGTCTGATTGTCGAATAAAGTATTGACTAAGTGTTTGGTTACGGTATTGATTAAGTCTTTAGTTAAAATTATAATTTGACCTATACCTTTGGATATTTATTTTGAATCCAGACAAAATGCAAATAAAACAGAATGTAGGGACCTACTAAATCTATACTTATAATTTAATTTATGAGATATTTTGTGAAAAACCTAGCGTAAAAATTTCCAGTTAGATACGAAACAGGCCTAAAAAGATAAACTAATCAACAACTAACGAAATCAAATAGCTAATATGAAAAGTTTTGTAGATGCCAAAGCTATGAAAAGACGCCGGTTTGGTAGGATTTGTTTTAATTATCAACTATTAAATTTGCCTCAGATATTTCAATACTAAAGCTCTTGGCAATTAAATAATATTATAATTATTGATTTGAAAAATCCGAACCTAATTTGTAAGTAGTGCCCTACAAGTATAAGTTGAAATGTTTATAATTGACTAATTCAGTATCTGATTTTACAAGTCCTTTAGGAGAGTTTGCTGTTTTCGATTGATATACTGTATATCTATACTTTGCAGCACATCGTTGAAGATGATTTCGGAAAGAATTAAGCAAACAGGATATAACAGTCTCTGACCTACTGTGTAATGATGGAATGCGGAGGTACTTTCTACATCGATGCGACAATGCATTGATAGCGTGACAGGAAGTCATATGGACTCATTGCTTTAATTCACGGAGAAGATACGATTGGAGATAATGAAGGGTAATTTAGGGGCTTCATCCTGCAATGGGCCTTCAATTACTTGGCTATTATATCAGGCGATGAAATTGAGCAAAGATTTATCTTTCTGCTCATGAACTGTTAGAGTATAAAAATTTAACGATAAATTACAGAAAATGGGGCATCGTTGTTTATTTTGTCCAATGACAGTTTATGAAAGATGTAAATTTAATATAGGAAATTCGGCATACTAATACATGTTACTAAACATAAAAAGTTTAATATTAACAAAACATATACAATAAATATACAATATAATAATAAAAACAATTCGAGTGCCACTGTCGTCCATGACAACATCGAGCACTATTAAGCCAATTCCAAGTCAGTGACCAAAAGGAAAATCCATAACGGTACATAATCCAAAAGATCAGTCCAAATATATGAAATACAAAGAAGTATAGAAGACAAAGACCTATAAATATACAATAAAAAATAAACATAAACTATCAATAAACTATCGCTAACAATAATGTATCAATACACATAATATCTCAAATCGTATTATCCCCATCATTTCTAATCAGAGTATCAAAAATTTAATGTATCAAATAAAGTTAGACCGAACCAGACCTATACCACCGAACCAGACCAGATCTATATACACTCGCTTGGAAGTTGTATCATAAAAATACGCCATCTTGTGATCAGAGCATGTTGAGCGTCGACACTATAGTGAAACACTTTGCGAGCAGTCTTAATGAACTTTGATTTGTTTAAAACTTTTGGCGACATAAAGTCGGAGACCCTTGAAGCAAACATCAGGATCTTCACTGAGTTTCCATTTTGTTAACAGAGCGCTTTATGCGACTCTCAATTTATCCTTCCGTTTCGTAGAAACGACACGAGACAGTATGAAAAGAAAATTAGCAATTGAAATGACAAAAGTATCAAATAGGCCTACGCCATAAGCAGAAAAAAATAAATGAATAATAGACATGAAATTTTATAATGTAGGGCCTATGTATTCGCAATGCACGAATTGCGAAATAGAGGAGATAACTGTTCAGGATGAACTGTAATATGTCCTCACATTTCATCAAATAGGTCATAAATTTGAATATTCTATTAATAATTTTGTCAATTTGCTGGTATACATTGGCAACCTCTTATTAATTATTTCACTTTTTCTCACAAGTGCAAAAACTAAAAATATATGGTTAACTACTTTAATATTTTGTTAATAATAAATGTAGACCATATATAGTCAACTACAGCTGTTTAGTTACAATCAATTTTACCCTAGAGGAATTGAAATCATGTCTAATCGGTCTATCACAAAATTAAAGTCAAAGATAAAGCGTGAAATTATACCGTAACAAGATAAATTAAGCGTTTAAATATATTTATTCTGAAGAAATGAGTTTTGAAATGTAAATTTTGTTTTAATTTATACTTACATTTTATGCTTTATACGGATTACTGAAAAATGAGCAAGCCTTACACTGCACCTGTCGCAAAAGACGACTAAAACTGAACAAACAATAACTGAAGAAGGCAAATGGAAACCGCCTCTGAAGTGATAATTTCCAAGCTTCATAATTAATCGAAGTGTAGATAGAGTGTAGAGATTTATGAAAGAATTGACGTGGCGATCGATGGAGTGCTTATATATACATAGACAATATATACAAATATATATATATATATATATATATATATATATATATATATGTATATATACATAAAACCAGCCTACTGGGATAATACTGTAGAGATAGATCAATTTTGTGAGCTTATGCACAATGGTCGAATTTAAACGCACATTTCAAAACACCGGAATTAATGAGATTCAATGAGTGAGTGTGACTTTGCAAATTTTAGACAAGAGAGATTTAAGGAGAAAACAGTGACGACTTGTTGGAAGAGATCTGGAGTTCTGAGATTAGAAAGCTTAATTAAATTATCGATCGCATAGGAGGAGGCAAATCAAGCAATCAATCAAGCGTCAGTATTTACGCTGTCGCAGCGTCCAGAATGTAATTAATCGTTTGCAGAATACCTTAACTATTTCTCGAATTATTGTTATACATATTTCGGTAGAATGTGTCATTAAAAATACGGATTTAAATTGCGATTGAATTGAATGATGCACTTATAAGTGCATCATTCAATTCAATCTCACCCGTCACTGATATGCTCTTCTCGTATACTAGTTTTGTTCAATCATGCATATAATTGACTACATAGTTCTACAATGGTTTAGTGCATAGAGATAAATTCATTTATTATTATAATCATTGTTAATCAGAGATAGAAAGGAAGTCAAAGAAACGTGTGTATCTCTTTGCAAATTCGTAATTGCACAATTTGAAACTGCCCGTACATGTATAGGCTATTAATAACTGCCGATTAATTTAGATATTGAGGAAAATGAGACTAATTTATATATCTACAATGAGACACTAAATAAAGAGCATCGTCGGTTAAAGGTATGCAATACCTCAGACACATTAACGTAAATATAAACAGTAAATCTATGGTTAATCTTCCAGATTTCTAAACATTTAATCAATTGAAAGTTCAACTCGGGATTAGCAAAGTGCTACATGTTTTAGTATCTCTACGTAATGCGTAAGCACGTTAGATAATGGCATGAAGGTTCAAATGCCGTCCCTAAGGTCCTGGGATAAATTCCAGATAGACCTGATCAAAGATTATAATCTCAGGCATTCACCATTCAAGGTACTCCGGTACATCTGACGTCTTGAAGAGGAGCCATTCAAGCTGCTGACCTTAACGTTAAACCCATATTTAAATAAATACATAAATATGTGCATTTAACCTACTACCGGTCATATAAGCATTTTTCATGAGATAAAGCTAAAGCTGGAAAAGCTAATGTTAACGTCAGTTTCCTCACTCGAAAGCGATATCAGTGACGGACGAGCGCATGCTTTGAACCCCACACCTACTGATCCGCTATCGAACATGTTCCTCTTAGGCAGAGGACATCATTTACTGTTCTACTCATTTTCAAGAGATCTTTCTGGCCTACGAGTGTCATCCTTTTCCCTCCCTCACCGTTACACCCTAGCGAGCTCTCGCCCTCCCTCCTACTGAATTCTATCCGAATAATGTAACATGCACATGTAGCGGTCAGCGGTTACGTGGTCAGGGGTTAGACGGAAATGTATGATGGATCACTCAGCCCCGGGGACTTACAAGACATCCGTACGTGATCCGAGGAGAAAAGTAAAAAGAAGAATTTATAAGAGAAAGTTCTTCCAACTGAAAGCAATAAATTATCGACCACTGATCTGCGCCTGGAGCTCTGAAGCAGACTAAATTTAGAAGTGCCTCTAAGCAAGTACCGGTAGATGGTCGAATGGGTAGCTGCTTCTCTGTGAAGCAGGAGGCTATCAGTTTGAATCCATGTCGGACAGTTTCTGACAATATCTCCTGTGACAGGCAAACAGACGTTAAACATAGTTGCACATGTAGCGACTAAAGAATAAGCTTTACAGCGTTTGCAGTACGAAGCCATGAGAAACTTACATTAATTTAAATAATTGATGTAATTTTTAAATACTCAATGGATTAAAAGATGATTAAAATTAAATCGTCATTTTAATTATTTCTCGAGCGTTTTACGGATATCAGAGACGGGCGAGCCTTCAAATTGAACTTAGAATCTGAATCGACTGATCCGTAATTTGAATCCTAAGCCTCATTAGAAGTGGATTAAACTTTTTTGTTTATTGTTTTATTTCTTTCATGCAATCTTCAGATATTGTTCACTAAATAACATTTTCACCTATACAAAATTTGTGCACAAGCTATGTTTCTACAAAGAAATAAAAATTAAGAGATAAATTTATGATGCATTTTTAGAAGTAGAATGCTTGAAATTAATAGTCTGTGAATACAACTCTAAAGATCAGCTTAGACTTTTTTAATGCCGAAAAGATTTCCGTTGAAATAATTTTAATAATAATAAACTTAAAACAGATTAAGACTTTATTATAACATCAGGCACTCGACCTCGTTAACCACATAAAATATTAGTCAAAGAAGACAACAAAATAGTGACTATACATGAATCATGTGAATGGAATACGCCAAATTTAACGCTTTGTGAAACTTAGCTTAAAGGTTAACTGTAATAAAATATTGAATATAGTTAACCATTCAATAGGGCCTATTTCCTCCGATGAAGAAAATACGTTAAATTAATTGACAACAAAGGGTGAGTTTCTATTTACGCCTGGGGTATTAAATTAAATTCAAGAGAATATGACACAACGAGATAACAACAATTACAATGCTACTGTCGCCTATGACAACATCGAGCGTAATTGAGTCAAATCCAAGCCGGTGAGCAAAAAGGTCGAAAACGATTCAAAACATGAAAGTCAGCAATGAAACACCAACATAAAGATGTATAGAGGCAAGGTGAATATAACAGATTGATCAAAGGAAGAAATACGCAGAGAGATTCAGCGAGATTCAGAGAGAGAGAGAGAGAGAGAGAGAGAGAGAGAAAGAGAGAGAGAGAGAGAGAGAGAGAGAGAAAGAAAGCGAATGGGAGTGGTGGAAGTAGCGGTGTTGGAAATGGTAGTGGAATCTTAAAGAATTAAATGCATGAAATCCCCTTTGGACCGATCCATTGCCGTAGATTGGATCCCAGGATCAGACGTTTCCAAGGTAACGATTGATTCATTTATTCCTCTCCTCCAATTCCCTGCCATCCCACATAAAATCCCTGCCCACTTATAAGTTGCCTGGTTGATTATTGTCCTACCCACTAAAATATCATTTATTATACTAGCCATTTTAATACTACATTACATATAAAGAAATTTTAACTCGAATACATTTTCTTTTGTTAACTGAGCTTAATATATGTAAATTTAAACAATAATTCAACCTATATTGTCCATAGGTGTTCTGCTTATGCCGAAATTGAAATAATATGTCAGTTGTATATTTTTCATTTTATATAGGCCTACTTTAATGTGAAGCAAATGAATCATTATTGCTTAAGCATTCAATAACCCTGAAGCCCATTAGTATGCTTATATATAGGCTAATTTGTTTAAATAGTTGATATCAGTCTGTCTTTAATTTAAATTTAATTCATTTGTAAATCATTTCACCTTGTTTGGAAAAGTTTAAAATTGTAGATTTTACAAATTTAATCAACTCGGTCCCAATTTTTAAAAGATTATAATTATGTAACTGTTTAAAATAATTAAATTTTTCGAAAACTATTCACTTTAAAACTGGCTGAATCAAGCATAATTGTAAAATCAAAGCTAAATAACATTGTAGCCAACGCAACTTTACGGTTTAACTAGCAATTGTTTTATCTTAATAAATCTTCCAGTGTTGAATACGGGTCACTGGCGAATAGACCAAACGTATGCTGCACGTGCATTAAGATGCTACTAAACAGGTTGCAGCAGACGAAGGGAAACCGTATTTGAAACTACATTCTTCCCAATTTACATTAAATTGTAAAATATGGCTCTCCAGTAATCCATCTTCGTTTGTAGATGGAAAACATGTTGATCGATGGAGTGCTCATTACTAAGCGTGACAGCAGGCTGAATAAGAATATATACCTTGAATATGCCACTTTCAGTAAGTTAGAAAATCAGAGAAATATTTTAAAATCCATTTTCTAGTATTATAATTACGGAAGTAATCTGTGAGAAAAAAACTGCATGAACTGGTGAATTCGAATGGAATAAGGTCAGCATGAAATCTATCATTGGTGGTTGACCGCCTGCCACGTATTGTTTAGATCAGATTGGTGCGCAGGCACAGTGATAAAGGCGAGTGGCCGATAAGAGAGGCGACAATATGCCAACAACAGTTACATACGATATCCTCAACCGTTTAATCTCCACTCAGGGATATGTACCAAACTGCTGCGTAATCTGTGGGTTAGAGTTGTAATAAATTTTACTCAGACTTTATGACGTCAGAGTTCACTTGTAGGAATTTGTGCTACCAACTGTGCTACAAATGTGATTAATTGATTATGGAGATATGATTTGAAATTTCCAAAGTTTAAAATAAAAATTTTAGGATCTTCTAGAAACATACGAAAACTAAGATAAAATAAGACTATATGATGCATCGGATGAGGCTTAGTTGGTATATCTACATGTATTGCATCAAAATATTTGACTACGACTAATGCATATTTTATTAAATGCTAGTTGCAAATCCAATATTATTTGTGGGTTTTTCTCCTGAAATAAACCAACTGTAGGCCTACATGTATACATGATCATTATAAAATTAAGAATTAATATGATTTCCATTAATTAGGCCTATATAGGCAAAGCATTTGAGCATCTGTGTGCCGACAGGTGCTGGCGTGCTTTTAGAATATTGCAAAAACGTCATGCAAGTTTTCAACAGATTGCATTTAAAAATATTTGGTAATATAAAAGTACTTACCGACCACTCGCGAGAATTACATGACATGATTATCATGTCTTAAGTGTTACATTTATATTTAGAACAAAATTCGACATTTATAAGCGTTAAAGTTCGGTATATGCCTATGGTACGCCTGTTTTAGTTACTTTTACATGTCGTCATGCCTTACGAATCATTTAATCATCAATGAATAACTACTGCCGATGCAGGCTATACTAGAAATGAGAGCTAAAGACCCGGCATCTGTAGCATCATGTATTTATAAGTCTCAGAGACCAGGCACCCTTCCAAGCAACTCTATCTGCCCAATAGCCCATGGTCTAGCTGTGAGAGGTGCCTTCAGTCTAAAGTTCATCGACGACATCGAGAGATCGTTTAGATTTCCTGAACATAAATTCTGTCTGGGTAGAAGACATGTGTTTAATTTAGTAGAACAAAGTGCCTGAGATCTGAAGTTAAATCTAAGCTGTATAAAATGAAGTACAAAGACAAGCAACTCGGATGGGCATATACAAATTACATAATAAGTAATTTTTTGTAGTATGCCATTTATACTAACATACAAGACAGGGTGTATATACTGTACATAATTAATATAACAATAGGCTAATATAGGCCTACTTGTACACACACACACACACACACACACACACACACACACATATATATATATATATATATATATATATATATATATATATATATATATATATATATATATATATATATATTTGTATACATATATATATATATATATATATATATATGTTTAAGCTTATTATGGATTATGTAAAAGAAAAAGAAATTTAACATATACAATGCATCAGAAGAGTTTTCAGACGTACGAAATTCGAAGTCATTGGCCTCCAGCTTGCAAACTTGCTTGGAAATATGCGTGGTAATAATTAACTCAACTTTCAGTCTGTGATAATTTAGTTTACTTACAAAGAATCAAATCAAAGAGGTTAGAGATGATAAAATTCCGGAAGGAGTTGGTACACATTGACAAGGACCTGCCATTGTTCAGTACGATAGAAAGATTACTTATACTTGTGCATATGCAGGTAGGCCTACAAATGAACTTTGCATCTATTAAGATTAGCTAGCTAAAAGCTAAAGGCCATAACCTTGCATAACCTCAGTTTCCTGTCTTAAGAAATATTTTGGCATCCAAGAAACGAGAAAGCACTAGATTTGAACCCCGAGTCTACTGATCTCCGGTCGCACATCGTATCAGCCAGCCATATCAGCTCAGAGTACATGTAGTTGGCTTGGTCTAGTTATCACGAAGTAACTTATCTAACTTCAAAGTCAAAGTCAGTATAGTGTCACTTGTTTGAATTATGATCAGATCCAATACGGGTAGAATTGACACCTCATTGACTTCAAGCCTTTTCTTTTGTAGAATATTCTATTTCTGTTAATCTACAAACTTAATCAGTTCCATGGTTGTTAAACTATGGGAATGAAAATCTAGCACTTCGATTTTTGCTCTGCTGTTGTAATGCTACCGTAGGTTTGGCAAATCATTGTTTGAAAGGTTATGTTCAACATTTAGAATTTTTATTTTGTCACAACTGCGTATGTTTTAGCGAATCTTGCATTGTTTGTGAACTCAATTCTCACAAACAACACGAACACAAACACTTTATAATGAAAAAGAGAAATACAAATCACCAAGATCACTGATACATGGTTAGCCTGAACATTGACCGCTGCTATGTATTGTTGTTGACTCCTCTACTTCAACCCAGGTTGCCGTTAACAACAGTAGGCGGTGCTCATATACAATGCACAGTATTATATATTTATTAATATTATCAAAGTTGAAGAATCATTAAAGACGTAGTAACGACTACAGACTACGTAGTAACGAATTCAAAAGTGCTATCAGATTGTTGACAATTTATTATAATGAATATAATTATGACAATTTCTAAAATTTAAAGCATTCCGTTTAACAGAACGGTTTTTATAAGTCACTAGAGGGAAAAATTTAAACATATTCATACATATCACACAAAGAGGGTGAGAGAGAGATAGAGAGTGAGGGAGACAGAGAGAGAGAGAGAGACACAGCGAGAGAGAGAGAGAGGGAGTTAGAGAGGGAGAGGTAGAGATAGAGCGATAGGAAAAGAGGAAGAGATAGAGAGAGGAGGGAAAGAGAGGGAAAGAGTGAGGGAGAAAGAAAGAGAGACGGAGAGAGAGAGAGAGAGAGCAAGAGAGACATACAGAGACAGAATGAGAGCGAAAGGGAGAGAGAGAGAGACAGAGTGAGAGAGAAAGAGAACGAGAGAGAGAAATTGAGAGATTTTTAAGTTTGAGATAATTCCTGTCAACCTTTGACTGTGACTCGATACATTGTTTACATTGCTGTCAGTCACCTCCCCCCTCTCCCGCTACCATCCCCCCCCCTCCCCTACCATCTATCAGCCACTATCTAGACCCCTTCCTTCCCTCAAACATACTCCACATAAACCATTTCTCCCTGGTTTAGCGTTTATTGTTCACATCTAGTGGCTTTTCTCATCCAATTTACATACGCTTTACTTCAATGCATGATTGTACGATTTCAAATCGCTCAACTCGACCAGTTTCAGTTAACGCTATAAACATGAAGAGAAACCGATTTTTGTTTCTGTTAGTTGTCCATTTCTTCCAGTTTTCAGCTATCAGCTTTGTTTGCCGTTATTGTTCAGTGTACCAAACTTTTGCATAAATCAACGAAAGTAAGTTATTGTCATAACTCGAAACGTACACTACACTGTACTACAGATATTATCCGTAAAGTTTTATCTTATGGCACTGCCTAGTGGCAGGTCCATGGCATATTACTTCACCAATTACCTCTGTTTTCAGTTGTTCCTCTTCATATCCACTTAAATAGAATTTAGAACGATTTATTTATATCCATTTAAGCTATCATTATTTTATTATTAGAGAGAGAATACCAAGAATATTTTAAAGTTTAAAGTTAAAATTGGAGTCTCCCTCGAATCTGTGAATTTTTCGAGAGATGGATGGAAATCTAAACTCGCCAATGACCTTCCTAATTGCAAATACTGAAGTCACGTGACGCCTAGATGCTATGTAAAGTTAAATCACGTGATTAGTTCTCTTCATGGTGTAGCTTACTATGGATAATCTAACTGATCAGTGCCTGGAAGTAGGCCTGGATAAATGTCAGGCCTATTTAATTAATCGCATTAATACATTCAGCATACGGAAGTTAAGGTCGTATGACAAGCATTTGCTGCATATTGGAAAACATACAGGCCTAAATGATGTGAAATTCATTTCATATTTTTAGTCTTACATTTTATTGTAGTATGTCATGGACTGCTGTATGTATGAAGTATATGAAGATGATATTAGATTTTATTCTCTGGCATTTTCACAGGATGTAACATAGGCCTATTATACGCGTATACGAAAATAATCAACAAAGAGCATAGAAATGTATAGATGACTCTGTATAATGGTTTCTTAATATCCTTCTTCTCTTTATTTCTCTTTCAGTTAATTAGGCCCTTACAATCTTTTTCGCTCGATATCTTAACTATTTCTATTTTCTATGCTGCCGCTCCATGATCATGTCCATGCATATCGTAATCTGGAATTTTTATTTATTAAGGCCTACATAGTTTCATCAGCCTACGTGTTTATCGCTATGTATTATTATTTCTATGCAGATATTTTCAGTGACAACTCCGTGTTTTGATCCTTTGGGTCAGATTATAATGGAGATTGATCATCTATGCTCTCACAGTATAAAAGCTCTCTGCGACTATATATCGTGCATGAGATCCCAAATCAATCTTCATCCACATCATTAAAATTAATCATCGGGTGCTATTATAATAGATTTTCACAACTGTTTTCATCTACTAGTTTAGGCTACTTCATTTGTTTTCTTTAAAGCTTGTACTTAAATACTTTCTTCAAGTTTATTTCAGCATAATTATTGAACTCCCCAAGTAATTTATTACATAGGCCCACATAAAGGGAACGTTTATTAATTAAAAATTTTAATATTTAACAACTTTAATATTTTCCTCGATAAATTGTAGTTTTTTTCAAATGTTTAAAAAATCTTTAATCGACGTGAGTGTTTTGATGTCTCCTTAAAGTTTAAACGCTCGGCAATCATTTGAATATTTCTCAATCGCTTATCTCATTCACTTGAGCCTTTACGCTTCACTCATAAATGTATATGCTAACGACCTATTAAAGGTTTTGCAATTGCTTGAATATTAATTTTATTTTTTATATCTAGGCCAAACTTTAAAGTAGGCCTACATGCAAATTAGCAGAAGATATAACGGTTTAAACATGCAGTATTAAAAGTGATACATATCAACGTAGTTGGTCATTTCTTTATAATGTGTGTTATTATTATTATTATATGTAAATTGCTAGTTTAAAGCTTGAAATATCTTCAGCAAAACTGTTAAAAAACTTTAATTTACATATACATAGCCTGAATAAATCGGTTTTAACGAAGGTTCTTGGCACAATAATCTTTGAGTATTTTTGGTGATGCTAAGCTAGATTTTTACCACCTATGGTATGTTGTTATACAAATGAATGGATTTTTTCCTGATTTCAAACAGCCATAGATTCTGAGCCAACTCCAATGGCGACAATCGGATGCAATATATCAGCGAGATGTATGGGATTATTGGATGAATTATTGATTGGGGCTTTGAGTGATCTAAAGCCTTCACTGGAATTACAAATGTCCATTCCACACTAAGCTGTCATAGGCAATCTGTTCGTATTTTGATTCCATTACCATCGCATTAGTATTATTGTGAATGCTTGTTTATGTAGGTCTATGTGTTTATATATAGGCCTAGAATTAGCCTAAATACAAGCATACAGGTGTGTCTATACCTAAATATGTTTAGGCCTGTCTATATACATGTATATGTACAATTATATGTATATAATTATATATATATATATATATATATATATATATATATATATATATATATTGACCTATTTGTATAGGCTATATATATACATATATATAGCCTATACATACAGGTATATATATATATGTATATATATATATATATATATATATATATATATATATATATATCTAAACAACTATATGTAACCTATATATAAGCCCCATATATGCATACATGTATAAATATATATATATATATATATATATATATATATATATATATATATATATATATATATATATCTATATATATCTATATATAGTTGGCCTATATGCATATATATGCATGGTCTACTTGTATATTATTTTATCTTTGATATAGACATGTAGGCCCTTATTTCATTTTAAAGAAAAACTTTTTGCACTATTTTAGCCTATGCATTGAGATTTATCCTCCACGCAGCATAATTAAACGAATATTTGTTGAATTTTGTAGGCCGTCATATTTGCTCCATGCAAATAGAAAATTTGTTAAAATGAAAAATTATAGACATAGGTCTATTTGTTTATTTCATTTTCTACTCATGCCTAACTATGGTGAATATGAATAGGATTTTCAAGAAATTGTCACTAGTATAATATTACGCTTCATCTCTATTGCAGTGCATATAAATAGGCCTATTTTAATCATAATAGACCTACTAATAATAATGACATGGTAAAAGCAGTATAACAAATAGTAATATTTATGTAAAAGAGAAATAGTCAATAATAATAATATTAATAGCGCAAATAAATATCCTTATTAACTGTTTTAGTCGCAATAATGATAATAGTAACGTAATGTTAAATAGTCCTATAGGCCTAATAACTCATTATTGTTTTATTTTACAATTTATTAAGCACAAAAATATGTCCTATATAGGCCTACTATTTATACTAGTCTATATAAGCCTACGTCAATAAATTTTTATTTATCTGAATCAATTTTCCAGCCAAGTGTAGGCCTATATTTTTATGTAGACTATCTAATTTTTACCTTAAATAACTTGAACATAATTGTGTAATTATTAAACACATTAATCGTAATGTGTCCAATCATATGTGTTTAATCATACAGCATAGGCTTACTTCATATGTTGTTTGTTAAAAGGCTTGTCTTATGTGGCTTATAGAAATTTGGTGGAGCTAAGAATGACATGTAGAGCCTAATAGAGTTGCTTAAATTTATTTTGTAGCTGTATAAATCATTGGCCTTGTATTCCTACACGCAAAACTGTGGATCTAATTGGATCAATCAACAACAATCTTTGATTCGGCAATAGAAAAAAAAATTCTACAAAAATCTTTTAATTATATTTCATGCCTTTCATAATTTTGATAAATGATGTTTGCATTTCAGTTTCTTTGAAGTGAAATATGCGGCAGACAGGCTTCAACAATGTTCACAAAGACGGTCTGTTACCACCGGTAGAGGCAAATACAATGGAAGAAATTTCACTACTTGGACAAGACCAGTGGTTAAAGTTTGGAGGGACGCAGGGGACCTCTAGCTCTCATTTTTTCTGAGGTGCGTTCACCTGCTAGTGGCCCATATTGCTTTTGGACCATATTGGATAGGCCTATTATATACATGTATATTCTTTATTCACCAAACAAGTGTCAGTATTATCAGAAAGGAAAATAAGACCACAAAAAAATACAAACTGAATTAGTCAAACAAACAAAAACTATAAACATAGGAGATTTGTAAATATACATACAATTCAAGTGGGTTCGAAAAATTATGTCCATTCCCCCAGCTCTCAATTCACACTTTAACCACTGGACAAGACTTCAGAGCCGCTCTGAGATCTGAAATCTATTGTTCCTTGATTTAAATTTCGTGAAAAAGCTAATCATCTAAGATAAATTAAAGTCTTTAGAGAAAAATATAGGCCTATTCATGTTTCAGAGTAAAAGCTGGTAAAGCTAAGGTATGTTTCAGAGTAAGCGATTTCGTGTAAGTGATATCAAATATTATTTCCAATATGTGAGTACACGATTTTTCCCGAATCTTTGGGGATTTAAAATAAAAGAATATTCAACAAAAAATTTATACGTTAATATAATTAATAATTTTTCCTTCATTACCTCCTAAACGAATATTTTCGAAAGAGGAATGTTGTTCATTCATTACCTGCTAAAAATGTTTCTCTAAACCGCAGCCAGACGGCAATTTTATTAAAGCCAATCAAATTTATAACTAAATTATGAAATAACAGTTCTATATTGAAAGCTGCGGTCTAAAATTACCATTTTTTGTACGAAAAAAGTGGATTTTTATATAGATTTATAAAACGAAATCTTATAATAAACAATATAAGTTGTGTTTATAAGATTCAAAGTCATGAGAGAGACGACTCAAAGATGAATTCCTGAGAACTATAAATCCACATTTATTAATCTGGACTTGAGAAAGTAATGGAATCAGGCAGCGGAATGATGAGACTGGAGCCATGAATGATTGATTCTGGATCATTCCATGCGAAAAATTCATAAAACAACGACGTGAAGCATGGGTGATAAATTTACATTGATTTATTGTACAGCCACTTAAAGAAGATAAATATATGTACATTTCAGCTGAAAACCCCCATACGTAGACCTATACATTATTCATTCATTCATAGTCTGGTTTTAATTTACGAAAATGATATTTTACACACTAAAATGCCTGAAATATAGATTTAATGCAAGGCCTAATTTCAAAATATAAAATATACACCGAGTGAAATAATATTAATATGTACCAAATTCTCCTATATCCATTATATATATATATATATATATATATATTATATATATATATATCTATATATAGATATATATTATATATATATATATATATATAATATATATATATATACAGTATATATATATATATGTATATATATATATAATGCTAGTAAAGCTAATGTTAACGTCAGTTTTCTCACTGGAAATAGATGTCAGTAACGGGCGAGCCTAGGATCTTTCTAGGGCCTATAAGTTATATAAATATAGTTATATTATATATATATATATATTTAATATATATATATATAATATATATCTATATATATACACATATATTATATTTATATTAAGCATATATATATATATATATATATATATATATATATGCTTGCATAATATATATGTATGTATATATACTTATATAGATATATATATATATATATATATATATATATATCAATATGTATATTAATTATTATGTATTTATTGCATGCGACTATTACGTTATTATAATATATATAATTTATGTTTAAGTTATAGGCTATAGATATATATATAATTATATATATATTATATATATATATATATATATATATATATATATATAATATAGGGCCTATAACTTCTACTACTAATACACTGAACCGCTAGTTTATGGCATATATCTTTCCAACCAGCCAATTCTATCCTTAGAATTCCTTTTTATTTCTATATATGAATTTATTATCAGATCATCCAACATCCCATGTCTTGGTCTTCATATAACTCTTTTCTCTTGCATTCTTCCTTCTTTCACATAATTTGTTTGTGTATGCCATTCAAATCACGGGGAAAATATTACATGGTAAGGTAAGTCCCATTTTCCTTCCTCACCCCTGCCTTAGTCGCCCTTTTACGTTTCAAGTTTCCTTGCATTTGCCCTATTCTGCAGTGGTCCCAATCACACCACTGCACAACACAATAATATGTATAATATATATATATATATATATATATATATATATATATATATATATATATATATACATGTATATGCATATATATATTACATGTATGCATTTGTATGCATTATATGCAGTAGCCCAATATATATATATATATATATATATATATATATATATATATATATATATATATATATATATGCATGTCTTAAAAAGCTGAAATAAATATATATTTGTATATACCTATTTAATAATTGTGTGCAACGCATTATATATCAATCAATATGCATATATATATATATATATATATATATATATATATATATGTATATATATATATATATGTATATATATATATATATATATGCTTATATTCGCATCTATGTATATATTGATATATGTAAATATATATATATATATTTTTTTATTTAAATATTTTTTTCAACTATCATACTCATATGCTATCACAATTGGCATACACAATAGACAGTTAGAGCGCATGAACGGATATAAAGGATCACAAGTGGCACTTACATATTCCGAATTTAAATAAAATAAAAATAAAAATAAAAAAACAAACATTTCCATTAATTATAAATTAGGTTAAATAAAATCCTTAGTGTAGGCCATAATTATCTACCTAGATAAATTTAGCGGAACATGTAATATCATTATTGCGACCTTCCACAATATACACGCACAAATATCTGTACACGACGACAATTAAACATTCAACTTAGGTCCTGCACTTAATCTACACATACAATATTATAAAACGGTTAAAGCACTAGAATACTTACGACAGTTAAGAGTTAGATTCTTTGATAGATAAAAGAAGATACAGAAGATAAAATAATGATATAATGTAATCATCTTAACTCTTTAGGTATTTGCTTACATTAATACCCTCCAGACACCCTTTAAACTTTTCTACTGCAAGGCTAAGCAGCCAACGGTTAGACTAACTACAGAGAGAATCAAGAGACTTTTGAAAGTTTTCACAATCGGAAAGAGAATTTATTGTGGTAAAGCACTTTGCAGCATCAGCAAATAAGAAAATGGAGTTAAGTTCAGGACAGCAGGAGTTTATATCATTAAAATAAATAAGGAATAGGACTGGCCCCAGAACACTGCCTTGGGGAACTCCGCTGTCAACGGTAGACCAGTCCGAAAAAAATCTTCCTATTCTAACTGTCTAAAGTCTTACAGTTAAAAAGGACAAAAGACATTTTATTAAATTTCCGGTCACACCGTAGACTAACAGTTTATGGATCAATTTATTATGGCTTATGGAATCAAATGCCATGGAGAAGTCAAGATAGACGGCGTCAATTTGACTGCTGCTAATTAAAATAGCAAGATAGGCTATTAAAATAACGGAGAAGTTGTGTATTAGTTGATCTTTTAGGCATGAACCCGTATTGTCTAGAATATATGAGGTCATTGCTCTTTAAGTACTGTAAGAGATCGTCCTTTATAACACTTTCCATTAGTTTGCATATAATGGAGGTAAGGGAAATAGGACGATAGTTTCTTTTGTTGCTTTTATCCCCTTTCTTAAAAATTAGGACAACAATAGTACGTTTCCACTTTTCAGTATTTCACCAACTTTTATTGAAATGTTAAATAACATTGAAAGTGGTTTAGCAATTTCGATAATTGCTAAACCACTGATATTTATCAACTGATATTTTTTAGAGGAGGTGCAGTTAAACCATTCAAACCCGGGGAGCATTTATTTTTTACTTTACTAATTTTATGTTCCACCGAGAAATCAGAAAAAATGACAGTATTTTTAGAGAGGTTACATTCCAACACTTTTGGTACAGAAAAGTTGGGAAGAATACCATCATCCTTTATGAATACTGAACAGAAATAGTCGTTTAGCAACAAGGCTTTTTCCTAGTCACTATAGGCTAGGTTGTCAGAGTCATGCTTAATGATAGGTGGGATAACCTCTCTCCTTGATGTTTTACGTCTACTATGAGTAAAGAATAAACGAGAGCAGCCGTTTTCATTCAATTTCAATATATATGCATATATATATATATATATATATATATAGATATATATAGATATATATTATATATATATATAATATATATATTACATACATAATATATAATATATATATATATGCATTTATATATTAATATATATAATATATATATATATATATATATATTATATATATATAATATATAGGCCCAATGTTTCTGTCTGATTTTGTGTACTAAGTAGTTCAAAATGTTATTCTAATAACTTTATAGGGGCATGTAATATTTCATTGTAAGCTTACATATGCAATCAGAGGGTATACAAGTATACACGATTACTTTTTAAATATCAAAGAAATTTAGCAATTCTTCAAGAGAATATGTAACTAAATAATTTTCATTTGTATTGGACACAATAAGTTATCGTGTATACTTCTAAACCCGCTTAAGATAAAGAGGTTTTACGAGTATGCACTGTAATTTTTTGAATATCGAAAAAATTTAAAAATTCTTCAAAGGAATATTTAGTTAAATAATGTTTGTTAGTATCTGATATGACATACGATATTTATACTTCGAAATTTTGTTATATATATTGGATACAGGCTATATATATATATATATATATATATATATATATATTATAATATATATATATATATATATATATAATATATATATATATATATATATATATATATATATATATACGCTATATATACAGTATATACGTATATATTTCTATAGATATAATATGCATTTGCAATTAAGTCAAATATATATGTTCTTTATTTCACCAAATTCATGGCAGTAAGAAATACATACAATGGAAATCAAAATAAAACAAATCAATAACTAAATCATTTATAACTAAAGTACCAAACTCAATCTCTTCTTAAACATCATTAGTATTAGCTATGCCAATAATTCTTTAAAACAAAAAAATTCCAAAATTTAAATCTGATGCAGGCCAATGAGTCATGAATCTCAATTGAATATTTTCTTTTAATGGTTACATAGTCAAAATAGTCATGATGATCAGCCTCTGAATTCTCAGTTATGCCATTTGAAATTACAGATTTATGCTAAAAGATAAACCTATGATACTTATATAATATCTCAAAAGGCCAGAAACCACAGTACCACTGACAATACTGTAGAGTATTTTTGTCAAATGAATGGAAATTTTTTGAGAAAACGCTATTGTATGCATCGGAGAAACTCTTTAACTCTGATTTGTTAAGACTCATAACAGGAATACCATATAACAATATCGGCAACGCCTGAGAATTTATCAGTTTCATCAACACATCTATTGGCGCCTGGGAATCAATCCTTCCTAAAATAGTATTAACAGCAATGTAGAATTTCCCCCTTACATTGTTCCAATCGCATTTAAAAGATTTTGTGCGAATAATAGTTATACCTAAATATGTTATTATATCTACCCAGTTAATACATGTATTTCTTATGCAAAGCGGCTTACAAAGAGCATTGCATCTTGGTCCTATTCGTATGCAGTGACATTTGGCAGCATTTATGGGAAGGTCTAACTTTGAAAAAACATTAGGCAGTGTATTAAAGGAGAGATAAAAAACACATAGACCTACGTGTGTTAAGTTTTTGCAATTATATTTATATTTCTGCATATATAGGCCTATATATATATATATATGTATATATATATATGAATTAGCCAGCATAAATTTATACTTGTAGGCTATATATATATATATATATATATATATATATATATATATATATATATATATATATATATATATATATATATATGCAATATAAATATGTGCATTTATATAGGACATATAGGACATATACTTGTAATACATTGCAGGATATCGCGTGTGTATAAATTACATATTGCATTAATATTGTTCTTTGTAAGTATAAAATTTTCATTCATTTTCATACACATTTACTTTAGGTCTAAATAATAAAATTTTATCCTATTTTTTAGCCTTTAGATTTTTAAGTTGTGCACTTTTGTAGTATGCCTTTCTTGTACAACTCGTTATGTGTACCTTATATATCTGCTGTGTATTCAGTTGTATCGGCCTATATATGCACTTCGGCCTGTATTTATTATTTATGTATATGTAGGCCTACTGGTATAAATATTCTCATATATAATATATAGGACTATGTAGCAAACATATACTTTTTTTCATATACTTTATATGTAGGCCTATATATATATATTTATACATGGATATATATACATGGATATATATATATATATATATATATATATATATATATATATATATATATATATATATATATACACGTTTATATGGGTAACATATAGCTTAAAATTTTTTAATTTATTTGACATTTGTAGGCCCTACATACAGTCTTCGTTTCACCAAATTCATGGTAGTTAGAAACGCATACAATATAAATCAAACAACATAAATCAATGTAAAAAGAATAAAGAAAGTAAACATATACATGTATAACTGGAGCACCAAACCCAATCCATTCTAAAATATAATTAGTATTAGTTACGGCATTAACTTTTTAAATGAATTCCAAAATTAATACCTGATACAGGCCAATGAATGTTGAGTCTCAATTGAATATATTCATTTATTGGATACATAGTCCAAATAGTCAGGATATATTTAGCTCCCATATATATATACATATATATATATATATAGTAGGTATATGTGCATAAGCATTGCCTCAATAAACATGGTATATCATAAGGAATGTTATAAAATGATTTAAAGATCCACTAGTATGTAGATATGAAGAGGAGAACGGAAGATAGCGATGAGTGGAGGCGTTATATACCATGGACCAGCCAGTAGGCAGTGCATTGAGAGAGAGAGAGAGAGAAATATGTGTATGCATACTTTTGTGTAGCTTAACCAGTGATACTACACAGACTATGCACAGAGGAATCTGCATATAAATGCATTTGCACATTTTATAAATGCGTGTATATTTTATATTAGCATACATGTACGTATATTGTATAAGACGATAATGCACATGTGCATGCATTCATAACATGTGCTTTCAGTGTGTGCATATTCAATTTTACAGGTGTGTTATTTTGAGAAACTGTAAAATGCTATTCATATTAAGAATCTATACTTTTTAAAATAGGCTGCATCCTAGCATTCATTTACCTAAGTAATCCTATCCTAAATTATTTACTATTAGGCCTACTTATTTTGGCAAGAAATTGAATTCTGTAGTATAGGCACTACACGTAACTATAGCCTAGTACGCGTAAAGCCTGTTTCAGACAATTGGATTACGAGTAAATTAGCAGGAGTGCGTTATCATCCTTTATATCCCAAATATTGATATTTATTTTAATTCATACACGTTTCATTTCTGTATTTCTCTTATGTTGATCTCTGTTTGA
Source organism: Enchytraeus crypticus (assembly GCA_905160935.1). NCBI lineage: Eukaryota > Metazoa > Annelida > Clitellata > Enchytraeida > Enchytraeidae > Enchytraeus > Enchytraeus crypticus. The sequence continues at coordinate 54,129 of CAJHZI010000322.1, forward strand.
TTTGTGTGTGTGCTTCTTTACACCATAATTTAGTGAATAAAAATTAGGCTCTGTATATTATTATTAAGATTTTTAGCTTGTAAGTATTCAAAGGAAAATAGCCAAATTAATTTGAGAAACAAGTGTCAATTTAGCTTAGTTTGAATTACAATGCTCACCATACAGTTCACATGCATTCTCCAAAGATTAGGCCCTACACATAATTAACTAAACCTATCTTACTTCAATACCATGAATACTGAAAAAGTTAAGTTATAGGCCTCCTATACATGTAGGTTTATAAGGGGATATAGCTCTATATTTAGAAAAATATGGACATTTGAATGGAGAAATGGGAAAGACTAGAGAAGGGTGTGTGTAGAGGAATGCAATTCTCATGTAGATAATCGCAGACAGCGGGACAGAGAGCGAATGAATTATTTAGCTCAATTCGAGGCAATCAATAAAAGCTCTCGCTAGCTACATGCCAGTCTTCCGACAGAACCCGATGATAAATATCCATTCGACTAAAGTATACATCCATGATGACTTCTGCTGCAGGCCTGCCACCCACGTTTCGGATATTATCAACTAATGACTTACAGTTTGAAAGTCTGTTCTAGCAACAATGTAAATGGCATTTACATGCGCATGTGAATGGTACTTTCAAACGTAATTCGTATTTCCTTTCAATAAATGTATTAGATTTAGTTTTGAATAATGCAGTTGTCACAGATGTTGACCGACACTACTGTAGGCCTACATATGCTTAGGCCTGCTTGCAGCATTCATGATGGATGATTATGCACGCCTCAATGTTTCTATTAGAAGTTCATTCACAAGTGTAGGCCATATAAACGGGTTCACAAATAAGTCTACTAATGTTTTACATTGTCAGCGATGCTATCAATGTTTCTGTTGTCGGTCTTGTTTCACCATTTTAATGCTAGGTTTATTAAAATGGTAACAAGTGGATTGACTGAATATTGATTAATTTATTGACTGAATAATTTATAAGTTTAGGTCCTAGTTGTTGACTTATTTACTTATTTAATTCATCGACATATTTCTATAGAGTCATCATTTTATGACTGATTCGTCAATTTATTGATTCATTCACATTAATTAAAGAATGTCTGACACATAACATGATATCCATTTAGAGATAGCTAGGTTAATGGGAATAACTTACATGTTTTTATTGATCTACGAAGTGATTGATTGCTCAGTCATAGGCCTAGTTCGATTAACGGTTTGAAGGATTTTTAAATATGCCTAGGCATAGTTGTTTAGTCAATGAACGACTGAACGTTACTTAATTTTCTACAAATTTCGTCGTTCAACTACATTATTTGCCATATTTGGATGGACATCAGTATAGCTTTTTGTGTCTGCTTTTAGTAATTGATATATAAATTAAATAATTTCGCCAAGTTATTAATAATTATAATTAGGTCTACTTAAATGATGAAACGAAGAAGCTAAACTTTTGATTAGGCTATCCTAACTAAATGAATCACTTTACAAAGAAGCATTCGCTTGCATTTTTATATATCTAAAAACAACTGGAATAAAATATGCGCTTTCTGATTTCATAATCCTGCGTCCATAAATAGTCTGAGTAAAAGGCTATTGCTAATGTTTCTGCACACCCTTTGAATGCAGGCATTACTGTGGCTATTTTATCCAGACTGTAACTAAGGTGCTCGGAGTCTACACATCACGTTGAAGGCCGTTGTGAGTTGATCTTCACGTTTATTTGTTTCTATCTGTTCACACAAGCTCGCTCTCTCAATCGGCACCACTTTCCGTCGACGAGGGTTTGGCTTTGATATTTCGCACACGCTCTGTTGGCCTAGGTTCAAAGACCTGCATATTTCTGCATCTGTTGCATACATTCGAGTTTATTGAGACGATTCCGAGCTCTTAGTAGATTATACGCGCTTGTATTATAGGGCCCTAGGCCTATATGTAACAGTATGCTCCATAAGCCAAACAGTTAGATTTTGCTCATGGTGCTCAGTGCATTTAAACATGTATAGGCTACATGCTACATATAATTATTTCTAAAATTGGAGTATCTGTGAATAAGAAGCCTCTGTTATGTATTTCAAACGCTAAATATCAATTTATTTAGCTCAAAAATTATATGCTACTATGTACTAGGACTATATGCCCATAAATACAATTGCAATTAAACTAAAAATTACAAAATATGTAGCTTCATGTATGTGTAGCTGGTGCGATAAATTAATGAACAGTCCCATGAAATGAACGACAGGTAGGCTTGAGCCTCATCGGAGGGGAAATAGGTATTTTAAAATACATTTTACGGGTTTAACGTCAAGATCAGAAGACTCATGGGATTCTCCTCAATACGGCAGGTAGGCCGGTGAACAGTTGAACCCCTGAATCCAGAGAATTTTTCACTCTGGATCTATTTTCGAGCGGCATTAAATTTGATGCTGTAAAACGGGCTTTCACCAGAGTTAGGCCAGTAAAGGAGCAAATTCGAGTGCATTTACCATTTAGTGGATCTAGTTGGAGTGAACCTTTTTAATTAAAACTTTGTATTTTACAGGGCCTATAAAATTTATATTCGCAAATTTCTATGGTATTGTTACATGACAGAAATTAAATCGCATTTGAAAGAAAGCCAGCATCAAATTTTCGAAATAGATTATAATAGAGACATCTGACGGTAGCGGAGCACATCTTAAGTCATTCAATTCTCAATATACGTCCCCAGCTAGTGATATTAACTCATTCACATAGGCCTACATCATCAACAATTTCTACCAGATATGCAGATTAGATAAAAAGCTCATAGAGCTACTCTAAAATATATGAAATTACTGTTAATACATATTGAATTTGAATTTTATCCACTAAAGGTGCATTCAAGCAATCAATCAATCAATATGAATTTAACCTCCGTTTCTTTGCCACAAGGCAATGTCAGGGACGTCTCTTGCACACTCTGTACAAACCGACTCCATTTCAGTATTCTGCCCCTTTTTTAGATTTTGTTTTTGCATCACTTTTAAACCTTTTCAGCATTTCGAAATTAATGTTTAGATAGTTCTTAGCAAAGCCAGAATATTAAACAAAAATATGTCCTAAGAGTGTGCAACTGTGCATAGGCTACATAGGTAGGCCAATTCTAAATGAAATTGTAAGTCTATGATGTTATAATACTGTATACTAGTGTATAATAGCTTTTAAACTGAACGAGTGAAGGGTTCAGCAAAGGGGCTTCCTATATTAAATATATTGGCCTAATGTATTATGAGAGAGAAAAATTTACTACCAAAGTTAAACCTCCATTTTGTAAGAAATTTATAAAAAGAGACTGAATTATATACGTGGTGGATTGTTTCCTTTCAGATCTTTCCTCATTTATAAAAGTATCACCTATATTTTCATCTTTTTCGTTTTTATTTTATTTTATTGTTTTGTCGTTGCTATTTTTCCATTCGGCAAGTCTCAAATTCACTATGTGTCGTAGGCCCCCCAAATGACGATGACATCGACGACTTTACTGTCTAACTTAGGAGCTTTTATAGTTTTTTAGTAGACTTACAAATAATATATATGCAATCATTTGCATAACTTTCTAGAGAAGAATAGGCCCTATTTACTATGACAATCTCCATACCAATCGTATCGACTTCGGAAAGCAACTAGGCCTATATTGTTTCGACAAATTCGAGCAGGACAAAAATGCAGATATCTACTCATAGATCTGTACAGATTTGGATTCCAAACTATTGCCCTAAACATGCGTATTTGTAAATAATCATGTTAATAGAAAGGAACTATTATGCATAAGCACTAAAGTATGCATGCAGGCCATCAATATGAGTTTAAAGCTCTCATTGAGAAGCTAATACATACCGATATTTAAACAATTGACAAGTTCATATCGCGCATAAAATGTTGCGAACGACTAGGAGTCCAGTCCTGTTAGGTATTGTATAGTATCGTCTTTGTCTAGCAATTGAATTTAGCTCTGAAAATAAATAGGCCTAAATCTTTAAAGTTAAATTAGTTCCGGTTAATTTAGTATGCAGATATTCTCGACAGACTTTCAACTTTCAAATCGTGAACTAAAGTGTGACAAAAATATTTATTATTTCATATTTTTAGAGTTGGAGGGCTTGGTGAATGTTTCGGAAATAATTTTGCTTCGGATACTTTACCTACGCCTAGATGTATAAATTATATCCTTTATGATTTCATTCATATCAAGCGAAACTAAGTTCGAACGGTGGAGATATATAACGAAATTACTTTCTTAAGGTAAGCCCAAGCGGGAGGAATATACAGTATGGTTGATAGAATAAGAGAGAATGGCCGTGGGTAACACGTGCCAATGCTCTCAGCTACATTCAGCGGCATTTAGAGTGCCTCTCTATACAAACTCTGCGTAGCCGCCCGCTTTGAGGTGTTTACGATATATTTACTCTCAGACTAGTCTGAATAGATATCACTTAACATATCGCTTTACCGTTGCATTGTTTATAATTTGCTCGATGAATAATCGTGGATATAATTTTTATTGATAGTTAATTGTTAGGTTCATGTGCGATGTATGCATTTGCCGTAGACAGTGAATGACAGCAGTCTGTGTAAAGATGCCTAATCGTTAGACTATTACGTCATGTATATGCATGCATGTAAATATGACTAACTACAATGCGCATTTCTGGAGCTAAATTCTGAAATAGTGTTAGGCTACATTACAATCAAACAACTGTTTTCATCTACTGCATTTCTTAATTCAATCGAATAATCTGATATAATTAAATCAAACTTCGTAACCTCCCACCTTACTTATTAAAAAGGCAAGAACTTTTTTATTATGAACTTTATCATTTAATATTGAGATTTATTTATTTTCCTTCCATTTTCAACTACTTTAAAAGTAGCACGATTATTTAGAAATCACTCTTAATATTTTTCTTATACACAATTCAATGATTATCATTTAGGAAAATTTAATATTTTCAGCGACATTCAGATCGAATTCAGGTCGTATGCTGAGGTAGATAACTTATCTCACACAGCATTCAAAAACAAGTTAAATATTTTTCTATTTTAATTATTGAACTAAGTATTCATGAAAAGCAACAAAAGTGATTACACAATTTAACTTTAAAATTAATGTTTCTAATAGGTCTACTTGATTATTAGCTGAACTCTGGATCAACTCATGCCGAGTATACATTTTTTCTCTGTTCTTGATCGAGCTTAAAACTGAATTGAAACTACAGTTGCTCTAAATAAAAATTGAAAAACTCATGCATTGATTGTTGAACAAAACTATTCCAAAGAACTTGTGCATGTATAGCTGTCAAATCTTTATGTAATTTCTTAGCCGGTTAGACGTTTTTCTAATCAATAGTAATGAAAACGCCAATAGCAATGCCTTACGTACTGAAACTTAAGGAATTTTCTTTACTTTGCAGTTTCAGAATATTTCAAATGACAGCATAATGCAAATTATAAATGAAATTGGCTCTATCAAAGGGCTTCAACTAAGATATTAAGCATAAAACTATTTAATAATAAACAACATGGAAGCCGCGACATTAGCTGGATGATTTGTCTGTATGCATCTAATGTAGAAAAATCACTTATGGCATACTGTTAAACAATGAGTCCTAGTAATTGCATGAAGTGGTCTACTAAGTGATAAGTTTAGTTAGTAATAAAAAAAAAAAAAATACATATCAGTTGCAATCTAAAGAAGCCAGTTTGTATACTTCTTAGAGATGAATAGACTTTGCTACGGGCCAAAGACCTACACGGATATGGAGTATCTAACCAAGGAACAGCGAAGTGGAAGTTTATTCAATGATTCCGGATATTTGGATTCTCCTCAAAATATTCTAGAGTCCTATCCGGATTCCAGACACTTATGTCGAACAGGGATCCTCCCAGAAAGCGGATACACTTCATCACAGTACTATCAGGGTATATCATCTCACGACAACATGTTCTCAACCAACCAGAACCTTCTAGAATCTCAGACCCAGCTGGACGGCATTAGAGGCAGTTCCATCCGTTCCTCAGGGTATTCGAGAAGTGTCGCAGGAGAACCAAATTCAAGGAACACGAAAATGACGTTGGGTAGTTCTTCTCCGTCAGTGTTGCGACAATCCAGTTCTCCTATGCCAGGGTATCACTTAAACATTCCTATTTCCGAATCCCAGTCAGTATTCTCGGACAACGGGAGGAGGGTTCCAGAAAAACCTTCGTCATTAGCAGTTTCGAGAGAAGATGTTAGATCAACTAGTCAGACTGAAGATAGGGGTAATATCTCTTACAATGACAGCTGTAATAATGGCAGTAAGATTAGTAGCACACAAATCGCCAATAACAGTGCAAGTAGTAACGTAACAGAAGAAACGAGAACAAAGGAAAGGGTAGATGAGGATATTAGCGATGATGGTGATTCAGAGGAAGGTGGTTCCAGCGGTGACGGCAACGATATACACACAGCTAGCGGAAGAGGTTATCCGCAGATATATCCGTGGATGAGACGTGCTCACTCATCTCACGGTATGTATTCTGTTTTATCAATAAAATACCGAAAATAAATATTTAAATGTTGCTTATCAAAAAATATAAAAATGTTTTACACTTTTATAAAGTGTAATTCAAAAGTACAGCACAAAAGTCAATTATTTTAAATTATAAATAAATTATTAAATTATTTGCATAATAATAATAACAACAATTAGAGTGTTACTGTCATCAATGACAACATCGAGCACTATTGAGACAAAATCAAGCCGGCGAGCAAAAAGATGGTCCAAAACGGTGCAAATTCCAAAATCCAGATAATCAGTCCAAAGTATAGGGAATTAAAGAAAAGGAGGTTTAGGCGCAGGTCGCTGCTCATGGGCACTGGGTGGAAAAGAGAGATGGAAAAGATAGGTCTTCAACTGCCTATGGAACTGATCATAGGAAAGCAAAGGCCGATGTGCTTCAAATGAAGATTTCCGAAGATTAGATGGAAGAGAATTCCAGATCTGCGATGCAGCATGCTGGAAAGAACGATTAGATAGCTTAGAGCGCGAAGGTGAGCTAGGTCTCACAAGAGTAATTAATTTAGAAGACCGAGTAACAGCAGGCTGTATCACTTTAATCAAGTGAAACATACAAGTTTGTCCAGGGATGGTGACGGATTTATAGGTTAACGAAGCTATTTTGTAAATGATTCGCTCTTTAATCTTTAACCAGTGCAAAGACTTTAATTAAACTGGGCGTAACATGTGAGTACTTGGAATTACAAAAAATTGCTCGAGCAAGAGAATTCTGAAGAAATTTCAATCGATCCATCTCACAGCTAGGGAGATTTAAAAACAGGGAATTGCAGTAGTCCAACTTCGATTGCACAAGAGCAGCACCAATTGTAGCAGCTGTCTCACGTGACAAATATGGACGTATTCGACGAAGATCACGGATATGGAAGAAACATGCTTGTGAAGTTTTAGTTATGTGTTCGTGGAAGGTTAGGTGTCTATCAAGGATAACACCGAGATTTCTCACAGAAGAAACAGGTGATATTTTAATACCCGAAGATAACGAAAGAGTTTTCCCATTCAGCTTCAGAAGCTGTTGAGGTGTCCCAACCAACAAGAATTCAGTCTTAGATGGATTAAGTGCCAAAAAATTATCAGACATCCAAGAGGATATAGACTAAAAACTTTTTTGCAGGAGGGTTTCAGCATCAGAGTAGGAGTTAGGGGTGAAACAAATGTACATTTGAGTGTCATCAGCATATAGTTCATGATCAATAGAATGAGAAGAGATCAGTGAGCTTAAGGGTGTTGTAGAGGATAGGACAAAGAACAGAGCCTTGAGGCACACCATACTTTAAGTGGGAAGGTGAAGAGATATACTCCATCACTTTCACACTAAAAGAACGATCCGTCAGATAGAAGGAAAACCAATCAAGAACAATTCTACGAATACCGAACCAGGAAGAAAGACGTTCCAGAAGGACATTGTGATCAGTGGTATTAAAAGCGGCCGAAAGATCAAGCATACATAATCCAGTTAAGCGTTGTGTGCACATGGCATTAACAATAAAATTGCACACAGATAGAAGCACCGTTTCAGTTGAACGATGCTTAGTATAAGCAGCTTGATGCTTATTAAATAGATCATTGTAAGAGAGATGAGTTGAAAGCCTCTGAAGAACAATTCTTTCAGTGAGTTTAGATATGTATGACAGATTAGATATAGGCCTGTAATTCGACAATGATTCCTTCTCCAGTGTGCTCTTTTTAAGCAATGGAGTAATAACTGCAAGCTTAAAAGCGCAAGGAAATTTGCCAGTAGAGATAGAGAGAGAGATTAACAATCAATGTTAATACAGGAGCAAGTATGTGAATACATTTCTTTAAAAGAGAGGTTGGGATAGGGTCCAAGTCACAATGTTTGGCTGGAGAGTCTAAAACTAATGTAGTAATCTCTTCAATTAATCTTTTCGGTAATAGCTATAAATAGAACATCGGGGACACCAAATGTAAACAGTGGACAAAATCGTAAACACTGCATAGAGTACCATTGAAATGTACTAGTTCGTCATAAAATTTCTAATACAAGCTTTCTTTAGAAATGTTATTTACTTTACAACCTACTAAACGGATAATAATTAAAGAATAACTTAACACTTACAGTTTAACTCTGACACCCATTATAACGATATGAATGCATTATAATGAAGAAGTTATAATGTTGACCCATTACATTTACATGTAAATATAGGTATCAGATGTCAATATAAACAAACCAGTGTTAACATGCACAAAATGTGTTTTCAATTACCGAACTGATCTATTGTAACTGGAGTGAACTTAGAAAGCTTATCCTTGGAATGAGTCTGTACTGGAGTATAACTGGAGAGATAGATGCACTAAGATTGCTTATCTTATCACTAAAGTAACTGAAAAATTGTTCAGGAAGTGACTCAACAGGAGTAGAAGGAAGAGAAGGAGAAATAGATCCATTTAAAAGATCATTAACAGTTTTCCATAATCTCTTAATATACACAGCCTTACTGACCAAAGAGGAGTAGTACTCTTTCTTAGCATTAGCAATAGCAGTATGATAGATCTTGTGCTGCAAATTAGAAACAGTTTTCCAAAAATCGGAATGGGTATGACGCCACTTTCTTTCAGCTCTACAGCATGCAGCCTTTAGCTTTCTCAGATCAGTGGTGTACAGTGGTGTAAAAATTGGACATGCACAATTTCATTGTTATTCTTGAAAGCATCCAGGCCCTTAACAAAATGCAACGAGAGTTACTTTAGATTCAGCGCAACTAGTTATTTCTTAGCTTACATCTTTTGTATATGCTCCAGTTTTTCATTATCTAATCAAAATCCTTAAATGACCTATTTACGGCACGCATAGTATACTATATATACATTTTGTTTGCCTATACATTTGTTTACACATCCTACTATAAAATAACCGTCACAATTTTGTTCTGTTTCATATCGTTTATTTAAAAAAGAGAAAAATATTATAAAAATTATTCAAAAATTTATAAAGAGTATTTATAATGGGAATTTATAAAGATTTTCATATTCTCCGATATAGATTTTATATATACCTGCGCATATTAGGCACTGATGTACGGGTATTACTTGAAAATATCCAGAAGCAACTAACATCGCTATCAACATCAGCAATAGAACGTACCTGTAAAGTCTGCAACTTTAGTCTCGTTTCCTTCTACGGTTAATGGCTATTGCAACTTAATTAGCCTTATAATCATTGAACGTCTTAATTAATGAAATAACACAATGGAGGACAGAAACCTATTGAACACATATAAATGGCAATCAAAAACTGAAGTAAACATTCCTTTCAGAATTTTTCAGCAACAGTTTTCAGAGTATAGCGTATCGGTTGAAGATCTTGACTATGAATAGATATGAGCTTGTAACTGATTCTTTAGATATAGAAAAGGTATGAAATTAAGGATCATTCAGTTGCTATAGTTTGAGTTTGAGAGAAAGTGAAATAAATGAGATAAATATAAAATATACTAGCAGAGAGAGAGAGAGAGAGAGAGAGAGAGAAAGAGAGAGAGAGAGAGAGCGAGAGATAGAGATAGAGAAAGAAAAAGAATCATTTAAGAGTGAACACGTTGAGATATAACTGTGAAAGAAATTGGAATATAGAAAGATGGAGGATGAAAGTTTTAGCTAAAACCATTACGAAAGAGAGATTGCTAGAGAGAGGAAGACAGAGGTAATTAGAGAAAACAGAGAGAGAGAGACAGAGAGAGAGAGAGAGACTCACAGATGGAGCTATGGAAGGATAAAGAGGTCTAGCCTGAGAGAGTATGCTAAGAGATTGAGAAAAGTAGGTGTATAGTAAGACAGAGGACTTGAATACTAATCTCTGGAGATATATCGATTTTCTGATCAATCAACCGCTTGACGTTTCTTTTCTAAAAACTAGAAGCTTTCACAATCATCTCAATTCCTCCTGTGAACTCCATCACTAGCCTATGAAGCGATAACAGCAGCTGCAGCATAACAACAGCTGTAGCATAGCAACAGCTGCAGCATAACAACAGCTGCAGCATTACAACAGCTGCAGCATTACAACAGCTGCAGCATAACAACAGATGCAGCATACTGTAGACATGTGCAATGATAACAATATCTTTGTAGCACAGATATGTGCAATGATAACAACAGCTTATAGAATATACATGTGTTGTGATTATAACAGCTGTAGCATATATACATGTGTAGTGATAACAACAGTTGTAGGCCATGCATGTAGAAAACGAAATTCAGAAAACATTATTTTTAGGCAAACAGATGGGAACTGACTTAGTTTCACTACTGGCCTACAATATCCGTTACATATTTTGGTAAAACGTTTGAGATTTTACTCGTCCTTTACTAGTATTTGAACTCAGACTCCAGTATTCTTTCTCGGAATTGAAAATTTGAAACTATTACTATAAATCGGAATAATTCAGATATTCAATTCTACTTTGAAAACAATTAAATAGATGAAGAATGTTCGGAACTGTTGTAAATGGGCATTTACGAAAAACTAGAATGAAAAATTATACGCTGTTTATGATGCCATTTGGACTTAAAGATAGGATAATTGCGCAAATAATATCATTTATTCTAATTTCATTAAGCCAGCCCAGAAAGAACGATAATTCGCTACCTGCTTTTTATTTCCAAGCAGACTCTGGTATATGTGATATCATAATTTGATGAAAATTAGTTTTCTTTCAAAATATTGTTAGCCGATTCTCCGTGTGTTTGATTATTTTTCACCTATTCAATAATTTCTAGTTGTTTCTATTTATTATTATTTCAGAAATTATTATGTTGTACCTATTTTATTGAGTTTGCTTACCATTTATTGATAACGAACCTTCCAGACTTATGCTAATTCACTTACTTGGTTAGCTACCGCCGTGAAGTGGAAGTCTAGAAACTATTACTCATTAAAATTTACGGAGGTCTAAATTCGGACTCGGCTGTAACTGATATCGCTTTGAAAAATTAATTTAATATATCCGTTTGGAGCTGTCGCCATTTAATATTTATGTATTTATGATGTAGTAAATTCATTCAATGACAAAGTTTAAATGTCACAAATCATAATGATGAGATGATCGCTCTCGATTTAGTAGAATATAGTAAACTCAACCTACGTCTGAGAAATTGCAACTAATCAGGGTAGTCAGATTAGTCAGGGTAGTCAGGATAGTCTGGTAGTCAAGATAGTCAGGGTAGTTAGGATAGCCAGGGTAATCAAGGTAGTCAAGATAGTCAGGGTAGTTAGGATAGTCAGGGTAATCAAGGTAGTCAGGATAATGAGGATAGTCAGGGTAGTTTGGATAGTTAGGATAGTCAGGGTAATCAAGGTAGTCAAGAGAGTCAGGGTAGTTAAGATAGTCAGGGTAATCAAGGTAGTCAGGATAATGAGGATAGTCAGGGTAGTTAGGATAGTTAGGGTAGTCAGGATAGTCAGGATAGTCAAGGTAGTTATGATAGTCAGGGAAGTCAGGATAGTTAGGATAGTCAGGATAGTCAAGGTAGTTAGGATAGTCAGGATAGTCAGGGTAGTCAGGATAGTCTAGGTAGTCGGATAGTCAGGGTAGTTAAGATAGTCTGAATAGTCAGAGTAGTCAGTCACAGTAGTCAGGATAATCAAGGTAATCAGGATATTCCGGGTTGTCGGGATAGTCAGGATACTCAGAGTACTCAGGGCAATTGTGAATACGTTTACAAGTATTTACAATTTGTTCACTGGCGTATGCGCCCCATCTAGCGAATCGTTTGCTGCTTGATAACTAATGGCCAATTTTATGACACTCCGATAGTAAGCTATCGACGGTTTTATCGAAGGGATAGTCACTTTTGGATTTTATGAACACTTGTTGACTCGCTAGTTAGCGGATGACTTGTCGTCTCATATTTCACCGGTTAAGTTTGTCGCTTGTTCGCTAAATTCAAACGACTCTGAGAACTTTTTCTGGGACATTTTAAGTGCGGAGATCGCACTAGCCAATGGCAGAGCTCAACTATCTTCAATCGCTTTGAATTCTTGGAAATCGAGTTAGGCTGAAGTTGTGATCGAGACTGTTTCATAACACCCAAAAAGCAAATATTAAGTTATCAGGGAAACTAAGACCAAATCGACAACTAGTTAAAAGTTTGTTTTATCGCTTTTACATAAAATGGGCCCTAATTGCCAGTTTGTACCATTAGCATAGATTTCAATCACCTTTCAGAACTATTATGTAATATATTCTGACTTATTCTTAAAAGTATATAACACTCAAAGTAAAACCTTATTGAATAGCAGATAGATTAAGTCACATGGGATTTTATTCTTTACAAAATCGAATGTAGCCTTTAGCTTGATAAAAATTGATTATGTGATGATTTTTCTTTGCATTCAACCGCTTAATTGAAGTCGTCTCCAAGGAAGCAATCTGTAAGTGAATGCACGCATACATGTATAGGGCAATAACAGGTACAAATTACATGCATTGATTTGCGCATAGCACAGTGATAAAGGAGGCTTGGCGCGAAAATGATGGCTGGATCATAAGTGTGATGGAAGTACTTACTCCTTAATTGTGACAGTTTAACGCCAACAAGAACACATTATAGAAATCCTTGACCTTTGCATTGATACATTGCTGCTCTACTTAGAGAAAAAATCTATTCAGTATAAAGCGGGGTTTCTAAAGTATAAATGTGGAAAAATATAAATTAATCGGTAGAATAATAGAAACTATGTAATCTGATTAGACCACTAATTAATACTTAAGGTATAAATTTAAACTTAACAATTAAAATTATAATTTTCTGAATATAAAGTTTAATTTCAAATATCGTAATTTAAAATTACGACGGTCGTAACAAGATTTATAACCAAAACGCAGAATTACAGAAGATTGGAATTTATCGTCCGGTTCCCAAACAGGCGCCAAAGCACCACATGATGACGACTGAGTACACAGAGACCACAAGAGAAAGCGAGATAAAAACAGTGCAAGTCCAAGATCCAAGGCAAGCGGGTCATAATTTAGACTTATGGCGGAAAGAGATGGATTTTTAGCTTGCCAAGGAATTAACAATACAATTACAAGACCGAAGGTCTTGTGGCAGAGAGTTTCATACTGTCGGAGCAGAAAACATGAAGGAGCGTCTGCCTATGGCAGATTTAATGTTTGATACAGTTTGAACATTTTTACTGGAGGAGCGAAGACTACGAGAGGGTTGACAGATTGATAAATGTTCTGAAAGATAGGATAGAAAGTCCTTTTTCCAGGTTTAACAAAATGCACACTTTAAAAAAGTTTACATAACCAAGCGAAATATTTTTATTAACGAATAAATTAAAAATAATATTGTATATTTGTGCATTTATGACATCGACTGATCGAGTCGAAGTAAGATGACTATGCTCAAAGCAAAATAAATTGTAAAATTGATCGACTGATCGAGTCGAAGTAAGATGACTATGCTCAAAGCAATAAATTGTAAAATTGATCGACTGATCGAGTCGAAGTAAGATGACTATGCTCAAAGCAATAAATTGTAAAATAGAACTATTATGCTTTAAACTCCAGTTCAGTTTGTTGTTGTTTTGATGATTTTGTTTGTTGTTGTTTTTTTGTTAGTTGGGAAAATTAAAGTATAAGATGTTGAATAACTCTCTTTAAATCATTCCAGATATCTTGAATATTGTACCATTTGCGTCAAACTATTTGAACAACATTCAAATTAAAGTAAATGTCAAAAGTACTAAAGCAGAAAACTTTGTCAATATGCATGCCATGATTTAAACGCGCTCAATAATATTTACTTTCCATTACTTTAGATTTGTAAGCCGAACAAAATGACTTAAATATCAACGTCACCGCAGTAACCCGGGGTTCGCATCGTGATGCGGGGAACCCGTGCTGACATCTACTATTGCACTTGTGCATGGTCGATGTGGCGCACTTGCATTGGTTGCCTAGTTCTGTAATAGAAGGAAGTAGCAGAAGATAGATGGCGCTTGGAGAGTGGAAAGAGTTTTAGAGCGGAAATGAAATACCGGTGGCTTGGGACATGTTTAGAGAAAAGAGAACTGAGCGATATTTCTACCTATATAGAGAAGGGGAAAAACACAGATATTAAGCGATATGTTTTGCTTCGAAAAATGGTTTACCCTACACTATCCTCTAGATCGATTGTTTAGTTTGGTAATATTAGATTCTGCTGTGTCGTAAGTTTTGACGAGTTTTCGCTATAGTTTAATAAGTTTACTCTCCAATTCATTGAACATATCGGTTTCGTAGTTGTTGTTATTGCAAGAGTCCATGCTACTAGATTTCAATTTCTTCTAGGTCTTAGAGGGATTTAATAATATAGTGAAAAATTTTAAAAGGCAGAAGAGTATTTATTAAAATATATATTTAACATATATTTTAAAATTCTATTTAAAAAAAAGCGATATTTTACACTAATACTAAGTGAAGTTCTAATTATGCGATATTTTACGTATGTTTCGGTAGTAGGCCTATACTGATACTGTTAGAGATGGTCTTGCTAAGTTTCGAACCCTTAAACTCCAGGTTTTCATGCGTGTAAGCTTCCCATCTGTTTTTTAACGTGCAAAATTATTAAAATCTTACAAACGTATTCATAGCTGAAAGTGTAATACTAAGTTAAACACTGCTTAATAACTTTGATATTGTTGTTACATCTTCCTTTATTCCAGAATAGTATAACACGAGGAAACTGAAAATAGCGTAACGTTAACGATTCAATAAAAGTGATTGATTGGTGCATACAATAAATTAAATCTATTAAATGAGTGCAAAAACATTTAAGTCAATTTCTGTGCTGCACATTTAACTGCAATTTCGATAAGCAGGCCTTCAAATTTTTATTAATTTTTCTAAGGCAAGTAAATCAGAATTTCTTTTGTATAATTATACATTTGTATACGCTTCCTTGCTCAATATTGTGAACCCTATAGAGTTCACATACCATACCCAATAGGGTTCTTTACCTGAAACCATCCATGTATACCTACATGCATATTATTTTTCTTCAAAATTGTATTATCTTTCTAATAATTTTGGGCTGATAATTGGTTTGCATATATTGATGGGAATTAGCTGGTTGTATTGATGAATGGTAACTTGCAGACTGGCTACAACACATTTAGGCTAGGTCCATACCATTACACAGTACAAAACTTGTTAATTCGTGGTTTTAAATGATGACGCCAAAGCAAAGCATACCAAATTTTTTTTATTAGTAATAATAAATTACAAAGATATCAAAAATCAATTTAACTATCATCCAGTACATCTGGTGAGATGTACCGGAAGTATAGTTACATGGATTGTATGATATCTTAGTAAATTAATTATTAGCTAAATATAATCTACAGAGCAATTCTGATGAAGTCAAACACCTCTGTCCATCAGGATGACATTCCTAGAACATAAAGCATCACCATTGATCATCATTTAGATCAGCAGATTGAGTATTGAATAAAACTTCCCGACGTGAAGTTGGAGTAATTTCTGTTACTATTATCATATCTAAATCTATATTATTTGATGGTGAAAACAACGCTCAACCCTTCCTATATCTTTATTTGATTGCAAAATGACACTTTTATTACTATATCATACCTTTTTGATTACAATTTGTTCTTTTATAGCGATTTTATTCTTTATAATTCCGATAAATAGGCAAATAGAATTGGGAATGCAAAAACATTTGTTTTCTCTATTCATGCCGCAGAGTCACCTAACGGCTTGGACAGCAAGAGAACGAGGACCTCCTACACCAGACATCAGACCCTCGAGCTGGAGAAAGAATTCCACTTCAACCGCTACCTGGCCCGACGACGCCGCATAGAGATCGCTCACATGCTAAACCTCACCGAGCGTCAGATCAAGATCTGGTTCCAAAACAGACGCATGAAGTGGAAGAAAGAACACAAGGTTACTTCCTCGTCTTCCTGCAGCGGTTCTTCCATGTCGGCGTTTTCTTCATCAATGGGAATGTCCTCGATACACCCGGGGAAGCTTCTTTCCCCGATGGGAATGGGCGGGGGAATGGATGGCATTGGCGGCGGAATAGTGAATCAACATTTTATGAGTCATGACGGTCGAATCATGAGTCATGGCATGATGGGGGAGGAGCTTATGATGGATGGAGTGCGAGGATTGGTAGATCACAGCGGGTTAGGACCGCCCAATGCTCATGCTCAGTCAATGGCGCACGGAGGCGGGAATGATCACGTGATGGGCATGGAACCAATGAGAATGAGGCATTAGTTAATTTTTATTTACATGGTTATTTCTTACTATAAAATTTGATTTCTTCCTTTTTGAAGTTCTCCTAATTAATCTATTAATTTAAGGCTGCCGAATTCATGAGGATACCGCTGAATTCAATCGAATGTACAAGCATCTTCGATAAATTATGCAAGTGTTCTTTAACTTCATCAAAAATTGATGATTTCAATCAGATTTATCAAAAAGACAGCAATAATCTCTTAAATATTAATGCTAGTTTTACATTTTGACAGGTTCGATCCACTACTACTACAACTTATAATTTAGTTGATAGGGTGAACATTTGCCTTTGAAAATTGAAGCTAATGTTCAGTCATTTAGATGCTCTAGCAAGATGATGGATATAGAAGTTGCTGTTCGTTCGTCAACAACAATTTACCCAGGTACTGACCGAAGAGCAGGATCTGAGGTAGTCCGCAATCATCATCATCATCAACTTACCTTTAATCCCAGTTTAACTATGGTCGGGATAAGAATAAACCTTCTCCATTCCTCTCTGCCCAATATTTTATCAAAATCTCTTCCATTCATTTTCATATTTTTTGGCAATTTCGCATGAGCTTCTTTGCGAACACTACTAATACAATCTAGAGAAACACAAGCATTAAGACCACCAGAGATACTATACAAACATATATTAAAACATATAATATATGAATCGAGTAAGGAGAGTTCATGCATGCTAAACATGTTGTAATATCATATTATTGTCAAATTTAACTATTTAATTATGGAAGCTGTTCTTTAACCCGATCAGGTAAAGTTGAGAACTGTCAGCAATTTTTAGCATTTAGTGATTGTTAACTGATCGCTATATGTAATTGTCAATTAAAGTATTAATGTCTTGTTGTTTTATTGTGATCGTGTCAGGGTAATGTAACACGGCATTCTTTTATGCTTTTGTGAATTTGTAGGAAGAAATGTTCATATTTTAAGCGTAATATTTCGTGTTAAATTCTTGTAAATAGGGATAAATTTTCTAATGGCTTTAGACTTATGTGACGACTTTTCCCCCTTCAAATCTAGACATGTGCTTTTAGGCCTACTTTATTTCTACTTTTTGAGGCCTGTCCACGCATAAAATCTTAGGTTTTTCCTATAGCAACTGTACCTACTTGGAGTTAAAAGTGCATCTAGAAGTTTGCTGTTCCATCATTTCGTATTTATTGTAATAAAGTAATCTTAGATGCTAGTTTGTAATTTTATTGTACATGCCTAAGCCATTCAATCGATGCCCAGAAAAATAATTAAGTAGTTGTTTGCGATACTGAATTATTTTACAACCATTGCATTTTTTAAAAACAATATCCTAAGCAAATTGTATAGGATTATTCTGAGCTCAATATTATTATAAAACGAAATTAATTACTAAAATACTGTTCACATAAATAATAAGAATCCTCAAAAGTCGCTAACTGGGACGGTATAAATATCGAACAACTGTAGAAAATTATTAGTGTCGCCAATTACTGGACAAATCTCTCTGCCCGCTCTAATAGTAAACTAAGTTTACAATTAAAGTTATTGACTATTAATTACTTTGACTATTAATTACTATTAATTTACTATTAAGTTTACTATTTGCAAGCTTAATAATCAAATGCGTATCTGCGAGCAAAGCTGACACGTTTGTAAATGTCCGTTTTATTATTGTTTATAGCAGTGTTTGAAGTAAACGTTAAGCATTTTATCGTCATTATTTATGTGTCGTGTTTGTGAATTTTTCTGTGTCAATAGTGGTTAAAGGTAAGTAAGGAAATCAATTTTTCACTGCTATTTTCGAAATATTTTGTAAATGTTAAATGTTTTTGTAAATGTTCACGAGATTCGGGGTAGGCCTAATTAATACTGTACTATATTTGGCTTACCACGGAGCTTGCAAAGGATAGAATAGAATTTTATACCTATTGACCCTGATTTTGGCTTTATCCGGCAATTCTCGATTCCCCTTCTAATAAAATATGCCTTGGAAAGTTTGAGAAAATACAGTTTCCATTTGTTGACTAATAGGCCCTACATACTTATGTGTAAAAACTGAAATAAACATAGCTCAGAAAAGATTTTTTAGCTACTAGACCTATCTATACGGTTATTATTTTATCTTGTTAAATTAACGATTAAAAGGAAAAGTAAAAATTTGCATGAGGAAATAGACCTTAAACCTTTATCATTTATATCAGATTATAATATTTGATTACAGATTTTCTAAATATCAGATTCGCCTTGATCAGTTACTGCTCTTTTTGTTTGGCATTTTGTATTATTTTGCTTGACTATCCTCATGTCCTTTTAGCTCTACTCTAACATTTCACATAAAGGTATCGACTCATCTTATACTAAATTAATCAATCAGCATCATCATCATCATCATAATCACCATCATCATCATCTTCCCTTTAATCCCAGTTTAACTAGGGTCGGGATAAGTAGAGACATTCTCCAATTCTCTCCGTCCCATACCATATCATCAGTCACTTCACTATAATCTCTTCAATTCGATTAAAACATTCAAATGACTGATTTAATGATTATAGGCCTACATGTAATTAATCATTGATTAAACTAAGGTTGACAAGAGAGTCACGCATAGGTTTTTAGGTAGTTAAATTTTGTAGTGTATTGTGTTTTAATTAGAAGTTTTATGCACAATATTTCTTTAAAAAGAGACTTAATTAGTTTGGATAACAATCAAAAAGATCTCTCTTAAATGTTTTTAAGCGTTTAATCGCCACATTATTCTGTATGTTTTGTTGCTTCTTGTTGAGACAAGGATTTAGTTAGGCTTATATATGACTTAAGTTCATCCACGTATTTGCAGAGTTTTTTGCGTATCAGCTTAATCTCATTAGTCGTAAATATTAGTGAGTTATTACCGTTTAGAATTTACAACATCTAGATACAGGTCCGTAGTGCTGTCATTCTAGATATATCCTTGATCGTCGATTTCATCTGGACGCTTTTTATCACTATATAGAGATCAACGGCAGATTTCAAATCTGTTACTTCAAATACTATTAGGTTAGGGTAACACTCGCTCAACAAGCTAAGCTACCCTAGACCACTGACCGTTGTCACAAACTAACATATCCTGCCATAGTATTATCCTGAATCCTGATGATAAAAGAATAATAAGCTTGCGACGTTTATTAATAATGGGCTAACTTTTGTATGATGTAACCTTCAGAATGGATAAGCGATGGCGATTAATAATTCATCATCCTGGAGTTGAAGATTCCTTAATATTCTTAATATGGTTCTGCAGAAAGTAACATGGATGCTATGCTAACTTTTCGATTTGATTAGCAACAACCAAATATCAGCCACTAAACAACATTCACCAAACAGTAGCATCAAACCATCTCTGAGTTTCCTTTATTTTAAATAAGATACATTACGTATAGTAGTTTGCACGGTACTTTAATTAAACTTGGGAGTTCTCTACTGGATTTGAGAATGGTCATTAATTAACGTCCCTGACAACTTCCTTGTAGGAGGGAACGGACGTTAAACCTTTATTATTATTATCATTATTGCATTAGAGACTAATAGGATAATTGCGTTTGAATAATTTCTGATATAAAGTAAAAAATCATTATGTATGATTTTCTTCGTATTTTCTGCATTTTTTGTAGTAGTAGACTTTCTGCATTCGATTTCGTACAGTGTCTTTAATAGCTGATATCCTAAATTGTTTTTAGATTCAAGTCGTAATGAGCTGACCGATGTTCTTGAAAGTTAGACTATATGTCATGACCATTAGCAAATTATTCTAAACATAGAGAAATTTCGCTTTGATATCTTTATAAACGAAAAAAGTTATAGATTTGTGAATATAAGTAGGGTCAATTTAATAAAATCCACTATGGGAATTCATGGATGTTATATGCCGCATAAAATTCTACATGTACTAGTGTGGTAAAATTAAATTATTGCGCTTTAAATGCATGTGGTGTATACAGAGAGTCTACCCTTCTGTCATTTTAACTGCGCTCTAATGCTGCAGGC